>JAQJVK010000142.1:0-401299 GCA_035578135.1 Flexamia atlantica | reverse complement strand
AAGCGAGTCGAGTAGCGCTATAAGACATAAACAATTAGAATGAAAGCTTTCGACCGTGACGTTCTTCCGCAATCTCCACAGATTCATAACGTCAAACTCGTCTGCAACCGTACCAAAATTGTTCATTGAGAGGTACAAAGGGCAACAAACATTGATACTTTGGATTATTCGGAGGCCACTATTTTTAGAGAGTTTTTTTTTAACTGGATACCAAAAATAACTGCTTTGGTATTATTCGGAGGCCACTATTTTTAAAGAGTTTTTTTTTAACTGGATACCAAAAATAACTGCATAATTGGAGAGAACATACTTTAATTGACTCACTGTCCAAATTTGACATAATTATTATGAGCGGTCTTTATGCTCTGCCTCCTAGAAGGCAGCGATGTCGGCGAGGTAAAGCGTCACCGCCGCTAGGGGCAACACCCGATGGCCACCCTTAAACAGTGCGCTGCGGCGGTTATGTTAGGTTAGGTTATCATATATATGTTAGTAGGACTTTCCTCGTTTCGTTGCAGATCAAATGATACGGATGAGTCATACTTTTGCCCGCCAGATCATGTAGGCAAGTGATGCACACACTAGGGTCAACAACCTGACTTAGGCCTACTTGGAGGGGGTTTGGCGGGTGCAGGTATGACTAATCTGGTATCGTTCGATTCGTAACAAAACGAGGAAAGTCCTACTAACATAATTATGATAACCTAACCTAACATAACCGCCGCAGTGCGCTGTATAAGGGTGGCCTCCGTATAATACCAAAGTACCCAAACATTTTCCCTAGGATAATATATACCAATTGCAACAAATTTAAAAAGGAAATAGGCTTTTTTAGGCTTTAGAAAAAATATGAGAAAATGCGTGTTTGTTTTAGAAAAACAAATAAACTGTACAAAAACATTGAAATATTATGAATGATAATAAAGTGCAAAATGATATTAGCGTGGTCCCACAAGTTCGTTTCAATCTTGGATTGAACTAGACATTGCAAACAGATTTCCAACGTTTCATTTTATACCAAACGACACGCGTTACCTTTATAATTATTTGTATGTGTATTTTTGGCTACGAGTTTCATATCTGATCTTATAGGTTATGTTTACATCGGTTGCTTACCTTTAATGCTTAGGTTTGATAACTGTACTTCTCAATAGGATTTAACATGGGCGAAGATCAGTTTTGTTTTCGATACTCATTTCAGGTATCGGTTATCCGACATCAACTGTCAACCTATCATGTTTAACTCAACCGATGTACTACTCGTATTTCAACAAACGTCAATGATGAAGAAACTTTGATAACAAACAACAACCGAAACCATTGTCAATTATATTATTCGATACGTTACTATAAATTAACTAGCTATAAACACAATTTACCTTATACCTTATAACCTTATAATCCGCCATCTTGTACTAAAATGCTATTGATATATTTTCGTAAAGTAACAAAACGATATGAACTACAGTGGAATTGGATGTAAAGTTCTGTCCAACAGTACATCGAACTTAGACTATCGGTATATCGTACGATAGGCCTATTTTTCCCCTAGAAAATCAGATGTTGAATCAATTAACGATTATCAATTGTACTTAATCAACCATCGTAAAATTGATTCCGGATCGTCATTTGGGGTCAGGTTTAATATCTGATCTTCCATCGTGTATTAGACCAAAAAGAAGTACAGTTCGTGAAATTGACCTTCGCACGTGTTAAAATACATTGAGAAGTTCAGTTACTAAACTTAGGCATTCAAGGTAAACAATAGACTGTAAACATAACCTGCAAGTACAGAAGATCAGATATGAAACTCGTACCGTATTTTTGAAGGAAATAAAATTACGAATTAAAAGGCCAAACTCTTCCGGGAGTTGGGGGATGGAAGCCCGCCAAAAGTGGGGTTCCTATTACCATTGGCACTCCCCTTCAATCTTCCTCTTTAGGACAAATCCGGCTTGAAACTTTTATCTTAACTCACAACGGGACCTAAATAATTTATCATTTTGTACTTCATGAATCACAATTCATCAATTCACAAACATTACTGATATCCTCGCCGCAGCAAACCTGCGTACTTAGCGCTTATTTATAAAGAATAATTATTTTAAATGTGAGCTTGTTTAATTTATGCAAGGGAAAATAATATTTCAAAACTGTGATGTAAGTGTAATACAAAAAGTATGTTTCGTAATAATAAAGAGCTTCAGATATAAGGGGAATTCTCATGGGAATCACATCGGTATTCATTACAATAATACACTCCTTGCTATTCCTTTCTAATACTTAGTCTTATAATTTTTTTTAATGCTGTTCTTGTTATATTATAACGTTGTTCTTGTTATATTAAATAAATATAAGCGTTAGTATTTTGAATACTATTGTTATTACTTTTGTCATTGTTGTTATCAGACAAAATAGAAACAATAAAATAATCGTACGAAAAAATTCAATTCAATATCATAGCTCATAACTTATCTTTATCTGATAACTTAAATACACCCTTTACAGCAAACCTGCGTACTCAATGAATTTTAATATTTTTTATATGTCGGCATATTCTACGTATTTGGAATTATTAATACCTATTCAACAATATTTTTATTAAAATTTAACCTTCGTTTCTAAAGTGATGTTGGCATATTATACATAAATATTAAACACATTTTAAACTTCATCGAGAATGTAATGCAAATTAATTTTAAAAAGACTTTTTTGTTCCAGAAAAATGAAAGCTTTTTTCTTTTAAAGTTTAAAAGAAAAAAGTTAGGCATTAATGGTGAAACGAGAGTAGCCTTGCAGCACGTTCGGGGGATTTGCTAAATGACTGAATATTACAGTGGGGAGCGCGAGGCGGCAAAAACATTTATTTGGAACCACACATTTACTCTTGCTTTTAACCAGTACATTAAAATAGCTAATCCTAACGTATAAATTTGATTTGACTTGGATTCATAATAATAATATCGTTAACAAGCAATCAAATAAGCCTTAAACTAACTAAATTTTTTCAAGGAAACCTACTCGTACATCTTAAAAACAAACTTAGGAATAAAAAGAATATTTTTTGGTGTTAACTGAGTTGAAAGAATATTTGATTTCCGTTGAAAAGTACAATGTTTTGGTGGATTAACAAATTGTAACAGTAAGCCTTCCCTACTACAGTCACTTCTATATGCTAGATTTTTTAAATACTAATACTGCTTTTAATATTTATCAACGTAGGGTACATCGTACCCAGTGTTTTACGAAAAATGTTTTGTATTACAACATGTTTAAGATATTAGTATTGTGTTTTGAAATGGAAGGAAATGTCTATTTTCACAGAAGTACATCCTTTTCCTTTCACGTGACAGTTTTATTTCCCCCGTCTTAAACTTCTACCGGAAGTTAATTACTGCAACTACGGAAGTTAACCTGAGTATTTAACCTTGATAATATCCGTTGTGAGAAACATTTTACTTTACTTATCTACATACTTTTATGTATATACTTTACAATATTTATTTCCTGAACCAGCTTTTAATTCAAATTTTTAATCACAGTTTAAATATTTTTTTACGTAAATGGTTTATTTAACAATAAAAAAAATATTATCAAGACACCGTAGTGTGACTGAGGATACTTCCCCAGGATTTCTGGATTAATTTCTAAGCCTTAATCCTGAAAACGTATATATGTAGCGTATAGTATTTACAACGATCGATAATATTCAATTTATGAAAACATGTAAACCGAAAATAATTAAGAAATATTTTTTATAGTCATAGTGTGACTGAATAAAACATTATTCTGGAAGCTTAAAACAATAAAAAAACAACAAATTGCCATTAATTACACCTAAATAAAACATAATAATATTCATAACCGAAAATAATGAAAACAGCTAATTAGTGGCTAGAAATTGTATTCGCTACATACAATTTATTTCATGAAAGTAATCAACGGAAAAGCCACTTAGTTCAGTGAATTAAACACGTACAACTCATACGATGCTGCAATAAGATAATTAACAGTTACAAACAGTACAAACAGTAACAATTAATTGCAACCAAGGCTAATTTAACCACCCAGAGGGACCGACGTGAACTGAAGTGTTACAAGGGCCATGCTCTTGGGGCTCATTAACCAGTTGCTGGAACATAGATTTCTGCTTCTATAATATTATTTTATCGTACGTAAACTATTAGATTTTGTAACTATTGTATAGAGCTATTTTATAAACGTGATTTTAGAGGTGTGATCAATTATTTACTAGTTCATTAAAAATGTTAAATCCATGAAAAAAAAATTGTATTAAATTCAATACAATAATAAATTAATTCGATAGGCCTTCATTGTGAATTAACTGATCCATTTTTTCAGCTTGCACCAGTCATACCAAATGGGCTTTATTTTCTTACTGTTGTGAATATCGTTGTGGGCATGAATATATGAATACTTGAGAAATCACTTGGATAGTATTATTTTATCATACGAAACCTATTAGTTAATAACCATTTTAAATGAACTGCTGTGTTTATTAGTTTGCATGAGTCGAAGCTAAATGGGTTTAATAGGTCTTACTTGGACGAAACGATCCTTAAAAAGTCTATCGCTCAATTAGCACGGATGTTTATGACTCAAGCAGTCATTTGATTGGTGCAAATAAACTCAAAACAGCTGTAATAAATAATCTTAATGTAACCATCCAATATTTATTGATCGACCAAAGGAATGAAAACCACTGATTTCCGTTTTAATCAGCTGATAGGTGCAAATAAACTTAATACACACTAGTGGCTTGTTGGGGAAAAAGCCCCTAAAAATAAAATTTCAAAGCTGCTCAAGTGATGTTTATGACTCAAGCAGTCATTTGATTGGTGCAAATAAACTCAAAACAGCTGTAATAAATAATCTTAATGTAACCATCCAATAATTATTGATCGACCAAAGGAATGAAAACCACTGATTTCCGTTTTAATCAGCTGATAGGTGCAAATAAACTTAATACACACTAGTGGCTTGTTGGGGAAAAAGCCCCTAAAAATAAAATTTCAAAGCTGAATATTTAATGTAAGATGTAGTCTATAGTATTTATTAAACATTTAATGCGTCATTTTAAAGCTTTTTTTATATATGCTAGTTCGTTTCAGACATTTAAGAAAGGACACAACTTCAGTGTAGCTTAATTCCTGGAACAGTGTCACTATCCGTCGACCTCAAACAAACGCAGTTCACTTTGTTTCCTATTAAAAAAAATATTATAATGGTTTAAAGAACTTCTAAAAATTAACCACAGATTGTAGCACTTAATTAATATCTCCATGAAAGCCATGAGATATAACACAAAAATGCAAAAAAATTGTGACGTCATCAAAAGATCGTCATCAAGCTCGTATGTAGCCTCTTGCTGTTCAAAATTATATATTGGACGGTTAGAGGGTACTTATTATGGAAACTTCCGATTGAAGCTACAGTTTTTCCCCAATAGGCAAATAGGTAAGGATGAAATCAGAAAATGGTCTCTCATTGACGCTTCCACGCTCCACATGAGAGTCTCTGGCTCCAACCCATACGGGAGTTAGGTATGGAGACCACCAGCTTAGTGAATAGTTATAATAGTTAAGCTAATATTGAGGATTTTACTTTACGTCCCACACGTTTTTATTGTTGCCCGGAAATAAATGCTGCTTTGTGTTTGTTTGCTCATGATTCAATGTAAGTGTAAAATACAGTTATTTCTTATAGTAGGTTAAACGTTCATTTAAAGCTAAATTTTAAATAAACCATATTATAAACCAACATCTATTTGGTTTAAAAACAAATATAGGCAACGAGGTTTTAATGAAAACAAAGCAGACGTTTTAAGATTCTATTGCTTTTTATATGGCAGATATTTTATGTCATATCTAATCTTGATTAAATAAAAAACGAGATGGTGTTCTAAGGTAAAAAAATATTGCGACTAAAAAAATTGACATGTTTTTTCTTATGATTTGTAAAATATTATTGATTTAAATTTAAATGTCCATCATAATACTTTAATATTTTCACTAGCAGTTTAGACATTTTTTTTAACTAATTAGACTGTGTTTGTTTGGAGGTCTTTTACAGTATTATTTAGCTACACTAAAATTTCCAGCAATTTGGCGAATCCTCAGACGTGATATAAAACTCCTCACGTCTTAACCATTTGTCGTTAGTTGCACCTCAAAAGTAACTTCCTGTGTTCTCCAGTTAACCCTATCAAAAGAAGTAATAAAATTCGAATAGTGTTGTAATATTTTCATACAATGAAATTATTTACTTTCTTAATGAAATCTCAAGAAGTTTAACTTAATTGAATTAGGTTGTACCGTAAAATCGTGTAAGCTATGAAGATGCGGAATACTCGAAATTCTTTATTTAAAATCTTATTAAAACGAAAACTATAGTTTAAACCACTTCTGGTAGACTTTGGTTGTTTGACTAGTATTGATTTTGGTCCAAACAAAATACAATACCTAACAAAACTATTCCAAACAAAAAGTTAATAAATAAAAATAATGTTTGAATGAAGTTTAAAAACAAAATATTCTGTATTAAAAACGTCATAATTTTCAAAAACATAATATTGAATTACGCTCACCTCTTAGTAGAAAATTGATAACACCTTATTGATGTAATTGATGTATAGTTCATTTTCGTTTTAAAGTCAAGCTAAGAGGTTAATGAGTAGATATTTGCTAATATTGCCAATCTCAAATGTAACATTATATACGCATTACGCAAGCTGTAATAAAAATAATTAAGTGACGTTCTTGTTTTGTATTTACGTAATAAAACTGAGAACTAATTAAAGAAAATACAATGTTTTTATAAGTAAGTACGAAGTGTGCTAAGGATAAATTAATATTAATTTATGAATACAATCAATTGTAACATTTTAAGTAAGGATAGATAATTGATAATATATTATACAAATATTTCCCCTCTTCACTTTTGCAATCCAAGTGGAAAGGAATGCTATTTACATAAGCAGAGTTTGCCGGGTTGTTAAGCTCTTACACCAACTTAAATTGACTAAACTTCTTTCTCTATGTAAAATCTTTCTTTTTTCTTCTTGTTTGTTTGATTCTTTTTGTTAACGTGTTGTCTTTTTACTTACATTTTAAAATTATATTTTCTAGACCTCGGAACACTTTTCACTTATTATCTTAAATTATTAGTTCTTTTAAACTCAGATATACCGCGAAATATTACTTTTTTATACATTTTTTAAGAGGGTGGCGGCCTCTTTTTACCTTGCATTTGCCCCCCCCCCCCACATGGGCCTTAGGCCCGTGCGTGAAAGTTATCAAGCAAACCCAAGGAGTGAGCCGGTACAGTACAAGGATGAACAGTACTGCTAAAAGTATGCGGCATCATCGGGACTCGATCCTGCGACGCTGCCGCCTCAGAATCGGGGCCGAGTGCGCTACCAACTGCGCCACCGACTCACTAAATGGAAATTGTTTGGATTAATCGTAAAAAAAATAAAAAAATTGTTATGATAGTATATCAGAAAATCAAAAATAATAGCTTTGCACTCATCAAATGTTCCGATTTTTCACTTTTTCAAAAATCTTTTAAATAGGACATTAAATCGCATCAGTGCTAAACTGTTTATTCTAACATTCATACAGATGGTAGTTTTTCTGAAACTCTACAACCATAAAATTAAAAATTTTAATTTACATTTGGAATCAAGATATTGTATTAAAGATAATGATGAACGTAAAAATAGGAGATAGTTATTTAACCTTTCTCTTTTAACTCTTGGTGACGAAAAGTGAAGTAAAGTGAACCCCCCATGGAATTGGCCCCATGGAATTGGGCTTGCACAGTAAACATATTTTAAAAAGGGTAGGAGAAAGTATTATTTCTAATAAAATGAAGCACTGTAAATTTTTTCATTGGCTTCATATCCATTTCTCAACGTTCTTTGATCGCAAAGCTTTAATTAAAGTTGGTATTGGATTTTGTAACTTGAAGCTCCTTCTTTGAGTTCCTTCACAGAGAGGAAAATTGTCTTCTACGTCCTATATCAATTTATATCGGAAAAAATATTGTTTTTTAAATTTTTATTAGGAAAAAACCGAGAAAGAGAAAAACATAATTACGATAGAATGGTTCGTTTGTAATCGAGTTAATTAATCAAATTAATTTCCAAGTCGATTATTTTGTACGATTGAATATAAAAGCATTAAATCCAAAGCCAACAATTTTCAGTAACAATTTACGTGACGTAAGGCAAAGCGGGCCCTCCTGAGTATTGTTAAATCCGCTACAATATTCAAACTTCAACAAATCTTCTACGTCCAAAATATTTTAAAGCTACTTACTTCTACCATTCATTTTCCAAGCGAGCCATGTATATTTATAATCTTAAACCTAATCCACATTTTCCAAAACAACATTTGTCTATAACCCCTTCCAGTGTATTTTTATTTCATTATACAAATATAACCAATGGAAACTATTTTAAAGAAACAAAAACAACCGTCCTTTTGAAATAATGTTAGATGGGAATCGTTATGTATAAGATGTAAATACTAATATGAATACCTAAACATACATTAAAATAAAAAAAACAATGAAAGTTTCTTATGAATGAAACCATAATGTAACTATAATCAAAGAGAACGTTTACCACATAAGCTAGCTAAAGAGGCAGCCTCAAGCAAAACAAAGCAGAATATTTCCCTTTGTATGTCAAAAGCATAGTTCCTCATCTCTTAGTCCATCCTGCTCTCAAATGTTGATGTATCAAAAAAGTGTATCTTATGTTAGCCTTCATAATCCAATGTAAACATATATAATTTATCAGTTAATTTATTTCGTTTTATATACTATTCTACATAATATACTAATTCATATACTATTCTTACCATGAAAAATAACCCGCGTTATGACTCTTTTGCTAGGAAAAAGTAAGTGATTTTTCATTTTGAAATTACTTTCCACCCCAATACAGCAAGCTGGAAGGTTGGAGATATTTCTCTTTTGTAACAGGATAGGAAACAAAATGAAGATGGGGTTATACATATTTCAAACTTCAATATTCTTTAAAAATGACAAATTATTATGGCTAATTTTATTTATATTAATTAAATTAAATCATCATGACCACAATTTACTATTAATATTACAATATTGAAAAAAATTTGCTATCCCGAATTTATATTTGATCAGTTTTATAATTTAGAACATTAAAAATAGTATTCAAAAACAAAAAGAACGGAAAAAAATTCAAGCTTTACCACATAAGCTAATGAAAGCTCATACAATATTGATGAATATTAATGAAAGCTCATACAATTTTTTTTTTCGGGAGAGATACCAGAAATTAATATTTTCACGAGGAGTTTAGATGATAAAATAGCCCTAAGTTTTTTTAGATGTTGCTCTAAAAACATTTTAGGCCTTCTCCAAAAATAACATATTACAGAAGGTTTGTCGGGTGTGACTAATTGACTAACTGACAAACTAAGAATAAAATAATTTGTCAAACTAATTGACAAACACAATCGATTATTCAGTTAAGAGACCATGTTGCCTGTGGGTTTCTAGGATTATCGCATGAAAATTACCTTTCCATTCCATCTTTATTGCGTTTTTAATTTTTCATACCTTAATATTGTTTACAAGCTTTATATCATTATTTATGTTTTTAAGCGTATGATACAAAGAGAAGGTTTCGTATAAGATTAAGCTTAATTTTAAATAAAAATGTAACATTTTATTGCATGGTAAGTGAAATCGAAGGAAATTTAAAATGAACTTACTGTAATCATAGAATAAAATACTTCGATGGTTTTTGACCAAGGGATGAGGTTAAAATTTACTCATTTTCATTAATATCCCAAAATAAGATTTGTAATTCTTAAATGTTAATTAAAATAAAATTTTTAATTCGTGCGGAACTATTTTTTTAGATGTAAGGTTTTGTAAACTTTCTTTGGAAATAACTTAAAAATATAAAATATTGACGAGAAAGTAAAAATTAAATCAGTAATTGCAGCCAAACTTTTTCAATTATTAATTTTCCTGGCAAAGGGTAACCTAAAGAAATATAAAGTACAGAGGATTATTTGTTTAAATTAAAATTAATAATAAACTTGTCTTATAAAAGCAGTGGATTTATTTTTGTTTATTTTGTTTTATGTTCAACATTTGTATTTAAAGAAAAAAGGAAAACTATATTCGAGGATCCCCATGTGTGAAATAACATTTCACACATGGGGAAACCCATAACACACATGTAACCCCCCCATGTTCCCCATGTTTTTTTCACATGGGGTGAATTATATTGAACGTTTTTCTTGAGTGTAAAATACAAAAATTACCAATTAGAATCAACTTAATCGTTCAATGTAATTTATTGCAAAAGCAATTTCCAACAATTTTATTCATAAAAAACTAGTTTAAACGTAAACATTTAATTCATATAATAGCGAAAAAAAATAGTAAAAACTTTAATATTTTTATCAAAGAAAGTAATAAGAACTGGAGAAACGTAATGAGTTATGAGGTAAACTTATCCTCATACTTTATAATCCTTTTTGAGTTAAACTGAAATGTTTTTAGCTGAAAGTTCCGGACTGACATGTCAGTAGTTAGCTTGACTGCCTCATGCTAAGTCTTAATCAGAAAGGAACAGCTTAAGAACCTGCCTGACGTTGAAGCTCCTATAGTGATTGGGAAAACGTCTCACTTTTCTTTTATCTTACTTCTCCCAGCCAGATACAATATAGGTAAAATGTAAAATTGACACAGAATATCAGTCTATAAGCTCCAACAAATTTCTTTCAATTATTCAAATATTTGTGAGGTAGTTGTGAAAATGCAGTAGTATTGAGAAAAATATATATTTTCAAATAGTGTAAAGATTACTCTGATCGATTATATCGTTGGCGCTCTTGATGAGGGGAAATTGTTCCACAATCCTAACCTTTTCACTTGAGATAGGATTTCGTTTCTGTCAATTATGATCTCATGCTTGAAATCATAAATTGCACTGCAGCAAAAGACTTGGTATTAGATTGGTTGAAGTATTACTTGAGGGGATGAAGACAATGTCAGAAAAAAACACAATTATGTAGGACATTGTCAGTTTATGAGCGTGAGTTACTACAGCAGTTTGGTTCAATCAACCGTGCTCCCCGGGTGGTGTGCCGCAGGGCTCCATCCTCGGTCCTATACTTTTTCCAATATTTATCAACGATCGTCTGGTAGATACTTTCTCGTTGGGACCGGCCCCAACGCTAATGACACATTTCTTTTTCTGCCTACCCCACAGTTGAGTCCCTTTACAAATGGAATTTCTTCAAAGCCAACTGCTCAGTGCTATGGTATGATTTTCTCGTAATTAAATTAAAAGCCTCTTTAAAGTTTGATATTTCCTTAGAAATTTATTTTATTCTTAGCTTATTTTCTAAGAAAATAGCTCCTAATTTTATATTCCACCTGGATGAATTTTCTACCCACCCAAATGACACACACATCTCTTTGAAGACAAGGTACCATTTTACTTTAATATTTAAAATATATCTAACCAAATGAGATCAGGAAAGTTTTACATCCTTATTTGACCCTTAATCATGCAACTCAGATGTTTCCATTTCTGCTAATTAGTGGCAGTAAATATTATTTACCCGCATCTCGTTGATGCTCAGTGATATTGGAACGTGAGAACCAAGTAACATAATTTCTGTTTCACATACAAAAAGAGCATTCACATTTTTTTTATAATTTGGCATACATTTTTTAAGGGGATACGACTCCTTCTTAGACTTTTATTATTTTTTATTTTTAATGGGTTTTGTGAGTTTATTTTGTTTATACTTGACGAAATTAGAGGATTTATAAAAAAAAATATGTTATCTAAATATATTTTGGGTGACTTCGGGGTAATTTTAAAAATTTTAAGAATATTTTTTTATATTTTCAATTTTGAATAACTTTTTTGTTTATCAACATAATGGAAAAAGTAGGTAACTATATTTTACTTCCCAGCATGACAATGAATATTTCTGTGTATTGAAAATATGGTAACACAAAAAATGCATTGTTAGAAGCCTGTTTTACAATGTGATGAAAAATGTTATGAAAAAACTGATTTTCAATGGAAAACGATGACATTTATAAGAAAAATGATTGCACATTGTTCTCTAATTTCTAACTCAAATTATTTACTTTTAGATTTCTCGTAACTATTAGTCTTACTTAAAAATGTATTATAATCTTCAAGTCTTTGCCTACCAACAGCTTTCCTCCTAAGTAATCTCCGTTACGATCTAGTTAATGTATTTAAAGACCTTTCTCACGTGCCTCACAGCAGAGTCATGCGTTTAAATTTGGAAAGAGGCATACGTTATTTATACTTTGTTAAATTCTTTTGCAGCGTGAGTTCCTGACTGACGGCTGATTGGTCATTTGCATTATAAATTAAAAAATTTAAATTAATTTAGTAATTTTCATAAGGCATTCTATTGTAAGAATTTTACTTTTTATCTGACAAGAACAATGCATGGAATCGGTTACTTTAATTGAATGGACGTGTTTCCGTATTGAGTTTTTGTCTCTGATCTAAAACAGAAGGACCCTCGCATTAAATTTAAGCTTACTATCCTAAGTCAAACATTAAAGTGAGTGCACCACTAACAGGAATTGCATTAAAATATAGTATGTATATCAAAGTTTACTTTGAATTTAAAATAAAAACGTGTCTATATTTACTAAATTCCCCTTAATCTCGCTATATATCCTTTCAACTATTAAGAGGTAAGTGCTCTGAAATTTTCTCTAGTTTGGAGTTTTTTTATACTATAGTCGCAGGTATAAAAAAGGCCTTCGTCACAGGCATCATGATGCATACAAAATACTTATTTAATGACAGAAGTGAATACAAAATAAAATCAGTTTGAAATTGTTAATAAAATTTTTAGAGGATGAAAGTTAAAACATGACCAGGTAAAAAAGGTAACAAAGGTAAATGTGATGTTCCAGGCTAAATACAGCAGCCAACTTGTAAGCAAGATATTGCGATCCAAAAATATTACGATGAATTCAAATTAAATTTCCATCTCTTGTCAGTAAATGTTGCTTTGAATAGATGAATTTTATAAATGTTTGTTTAAAATCTCTAGGAATAAGAGCTCTTTTTTTATTAGTTTTAATATGAAACAAGAATTTTGCAACTTTGTAGGATTTTATATCATAAAATAGAAGTCCTAATCTCTCTAGTTGTGAAATGCTGAAATATCTTGGAAATATAAAGAGAGAAAGGTCTCAGCAGTGCTCATTATGTGTTTAACCTGTGTACAAAATGCGGCGAATTTGCGTACATCAATATTAAGCATAAATGTCGAATTCATGATCTAATTAATAATCCATCACCCGTACACAGGACGGTCCACAAACAGTAAGAACCAACTTAAGAAGGTAAGTATAGCTAAGATGTATATAGGAATTAAAGATTTTAACTGTTTTTTTAGTTCTGGTATTGGAGAATACAATACCATTAACTGGACTTCTGTAGTTTGACTTACTATAATGCCACTATTTTGATTTTTCAATTTATTTGCACAAATGTAACATAAATTAAATGGCAAAAATTCCTGTCATCTCCAGAATACATCAAAATTACTAAAAACGGGATAGGGCTTTGTTAAACGAAAAAACAGTTCGAATTTATAGGTCACAGTAGCATATTTGTATATGAAAAATTATACTCAGATCCATTATTGAGGATCCAAAATGGCTTTCAAAAATAATACCCGGTAATTATCAAGCAATTAGATTTCTTTTATTTTGACTAACTCGAGGAATGGAAGTTGAAAAAAAGCTGGGATGGACTCATTAAAACTAGTCCTGTTAATTAATTCTGGGAAAAATCTTAAACGTCACCATTTCAGATAAAACAACCTTTTGAGTTCCAGTTTGCAGCATTTAACTCTAGTAATTAAGACCCATTAATTTGTTGTAAAACTCAACCTCTGCTTCCATTAAGATTTTCTTGAAGTCTTGAGGGCCGCTCCAAAAAAAGGAGTGGGAAAATTGTTTTTACTTAAAATTTATATTTATTTTTAGTAAAAATCTAATTATTAGTCATAGTCTATTTTAGTTATATAATTTAACCTTTCACGGCTTTACAACACACAATGATCATTAAAATTATTTTTGGTTCAATATAGCCAATCAGTATATTCAATAACTGCACTGTACACAATAGATTATATGACACACCATATTCAATCCGTGTATCAAATAAATTTTTACATGATTTTAAAAATTATAACAAATTTTACATGTGCACGATTATGCAAAAATGTAAAATTCTTTTGGCTATAAAAATTTGTTTTAATCGACGAGCCTTTATTTTAATAAGTTTAAGGTCTTAGTTACATCAAAATTATTAAGTGAACTTTACCGTAGTTATTGATCAAAATTTAAGAGTATAAATTTGCGTAAGTATATTATAAAAATATATCCTCGAATGAGAAAATAAATTTCAGTCATACATCACAGATTTAAATCAAAGTAACAGCTTCTGTAATGAATATCAATTACTCCAACCCACGTAATCTTTTGCAAAAATTTCTGAAAATAAAAAATCATATATTGAAAATATAAAATGTGTTTTATCACTGTAAAAAAATAAAAGTAAAGAAGTCAAAAGCTTTACTTAAGGTTAATGTAAATTGAGTATGTATGATAAATTTTATTTCTTTCAACGTATAAAAAAATATCAATGTACAAAAAAAATAATACAATATCAATGCTTTGACTTATTTTTTCTTTTAAAAATTATTCGACATTCTCATACACCCACCACATTTTTCACGAGAAAAAATTAAAAATTCCAATAAATTATTGTTTATATAATAAATAACATTGAATGCTATTAAGTCAATAACGGATAAAATGGTATTCTTCAAAGGTCATAAGGGTGGATTATATGTTTCTGATCTAATTACACATTCTTTGGGGCAAAGTTCAACAGTCTCTGTCAAAATTATTTTCACGTCATGTAAAAAATGTTTAAGGATGATTTTAAAAATCATCCTTAAGGTTTTTTTTGTTTTAATAGCGATATTGAGTTACCTAAGTAAAAGAGAAGACATCGAAGGCAGATTTAGAGTAAATAATGGCAGGTACTTTACATAACATAATTTAGGCAATACCTAGAGACAAAGTAAAACGTCTTCACCGTTACCGCCTACGAGAGTGTTAAATATTGGCACTTTGCTAATCAATACTTTCGCGTTTCCGTTGTTCTCTCACTGAGCTAGTATAACTGCACATTGCAAATCTATTTTTTATTCTCAAACTATACCTACAGAGTAATAAATTACGTAATATGAATAAATTTGTGTTGTTCAGCTACAATATAATATTAAACTTAACGAAATTGTCGAATCGAATGGTATTCTTTATCCGTAATTATTTACTTTGAACAGTTATCCAATAATATGCTTCGTTGAAAATTATATGTCATCCTATTACTTTAAATGAGCAATGAATATATATAAATCCTATCTTGAAAATGGCTTTAACGATTTTGATGAAATTTTGCAGGTGTAGTTTTTAATTTAAAGTTCACCTACATGGTTGAATTTGCTGTAGAAAGACAAGTTTGTTATAAAAATTAAATCTGCTACTTTTCCCGCCCCCCTGGCGCCGAGACCTTTCATTTGAGCCATCTCCCATCATCCTGCGAGCTGTCAAACTCTCACAATTTTGATTTAAAAAATCGCTTACAGAATTAATAATACAGACTATTTGTGATGTAAGATATATAACATTCGTCACAGCGCTTGGCCACTGAAACGGGCAATGAAAGCATCGATTAGAAAACAAAGATCGAATAAATTCAATGAACAAAACTTAAACCCCTGTAAAGTACATCGAATTACAAAGCTAAAGTGGGGAGCAATATGAAAATGTATATTCGAAAATGATACTGCTTTCCCCCGAGCGACGCTCGGTCCCCAGATATTGTTGTTTAATAGTAAGTTATAAATCATTAAAACAATTTTTTTGGTTCTGTACATCTAAGGAGTATTTTAACTATTTGTTTATTTAAATTTTGTGTCGGATCCAATAAATCACAAAATATAAGTGAAATTAGTAATAACTAGGAGTACGATCTTATGTCGCGTATAGGTTGAACGTAGTGCGGTAAAACTAAATGAAGGCTATTAACTAAAAAATAAATATTTCAACTTATAATTAACTTCTCATTTATAAATTAAAACAATCTTCGGGGTATAAATATGACGTAGTTCAAATTTCACGAATTTTCATCAAATAATAAAAGAGGAGTTAGTTCACAAAGAGTGATTTTCAAGTCGAGTATAACTCACTTCGTTCGAAATAAGATATATTATTTAATTTTAAGTATGGCCACTTGAAAACGGGGGAGTTTCCCGTCCTCCCAAAACATAGGAATCGTTGAAACCAAGGAGGGAAGGGAAAAGTCCAAATATTTAAATAATAATAATATTTCATTGTCATGAATATAAAAAAATACAAAACACAATTTTTTGTGCAAAAAGGTTTTTTTTCTCACCATCGATAGTAAGACGCTACCAAACAAGGTCTAAGACACGGGTCGAATATCTCTCTGATCCGAGGGTCTAGTTACAAAGCTCTTGTGGGATCGGGTTAATAAAGGCCCAATTACCCCTACACATCACGTGTCAACCACTACATCCTAAGGAAGAGGTTTTAAAGATTTCGTTAAAAAAACTAAAAACATTAATTCTACTTGATTTTTATTCCCATCTGTATCTTATCATCCCCTATTGTAGAGCATAAAATTGGTTGTATACAAAAAATAAATTAATCGTAAGAATTTTGAGTTTAAGTCATTAAATTTTAGGTATTTAATGAAAAGAGTTTTTTAAACACATCACGTGTCAACCATTTTCTCCTAAGGAAGAGGTTTTGAGGATTTCGTTAAGAAAGCTAAAAACATTAATTCTACTTGATTTTTATTCCCATCTGTATCTTATCGTCCCCTACTGTAGAGCATAAAATTGGTTGTATACAAAAAATAAATTAATCGTAAGAATTTTGAGTTTAAGTCATTAAATTTTAGGTATTTAATGAAAAGAGTTTTTTAAACACATCACGTGTCAACCATTTTCTCCTAAGGAAGAGGTTTTGAGGATTTCGTTAAAAAAGCTAAAAACATTAATTCTACTTGATTTTTATTCCCATCTGTATCTTATCGTCCCTTATTGTAGAGCATAAACTTGGTCATCTTGAGCTACCTAAGTTAATGTACCAAAAAATAGATTGTAAGAATATTGAGTTTAAGTCATTAAATTTTAGGTATTTAATGAAAAAATATTTTTGTGGTAAAATACCTGATCGTCTTGAGATAATAGTTTTTATTTAAATGTTTGTATAAGGCCACTGATTCTATTTATTTACGAGAAAAATTCCATTTCTAGTTTTAGATAGAATTCTTCGAGAAAAAAAATTATATTTATTCTCGTACATAGAAAAACTCTCCAAGTTTCAGCATCCTAATTTCTAAATGCTCTAAAATTTACCAAGCTGTGAGGTAAATTTAATAAACTTAGAAAAAATTTGTTGAATTTAATTTGACGCATTTTTTATTATTGAACGAGTCCTAATATTAAAAATACTATTCTCTTAAGGAAACTGCTATGGTATATGTTGTACATAACTTTATCGATAGACAAATTAATTTTATAGATTTTTGTGTAAGTAAATCGATAGATTTGGTGGATAAATCGGATGGTATAATCGTATAGTACCGATCGGATGGTATCGGATGATGGATAAATCGGACTACGGGATCGTCGTTTATTCCCGTAGATGATAGACTATATAATGTAGTATACAATATCTAACTTGACATTACACTGGACGAAATGGTTATTAAGGGTTATTTATGATTGAAAGGAAGATTACTTAAAATATTATATTAAAATGTCATCAAGTCATAACCTACTCCTTTGGCGTCCAATTTTCACCTTCTTTGAATACATTCATGATAATCTTAGCATGTATTTAGTTAGGTTGAAATAAAACTACAAATTCAAACTTGTAAAACATTTATTTGTAGATATAAATTACATGTACTTGGTAGAGCATTTGTTATGAATCAAACGTCGATGGCAATATTTCAGCGTAGATTTTTTTGCAATAACATGTTGTTTTACAAAATAGTTGGTTTTTTATTGTTTTGTTATTTATTAAAAAAATAATATTGCCTATTTTAACGGTAGTTTTATGTTTTTAGCGAATTTCTTTAAAGGAATAAGCTATTACCGTAGGTATCATGGTAAGACCTAAGCCCGAGACCATGTTAACTTTTCATTCTGGGCCCCCTGAAGCAAAAAACACTATTCGTTCGAATTTATATATATAATATCTATATATATATATATATATATATATATATATGTCTGTTAACACGATAGCGGCCGTAAATATGATCCGATCTTAATGAAATTTGGTACAGACGTGTAAAGTGGTAATCACTCGGACGAGTTCGTGAACCAGCCCAATCGGACCACCGGAAGGGGGTGTAAAGGGGGGTAAACCCCCCCAAAAATGGGTTTTTTGAGTTTTTTACATAGAAAATTTAAAATTATCCAACTTTTGCTAGCATTTTTGAATTCAGCTCAAAAAAACAAACAATTCAGTATTTTTAATCACTGCTTTATGTCCACTGGTTTCCGAGATACTGAAAGTGGTAAACACAGTACGTTGTCCATTGGGTTCCATGGGTTCCATGGGGTCCATGGGGTTCCATTTGGGTCCATTGGGGGTTGTACATTGGTTAACCTTATGGGAAATAAAGAAAATTCTATATCTCGCTTATTTCTCAACATATCTTGATAAAACTTGGTAAATGGCTTCTTCTAGTTAAGATCAACTAAATATTGAATTAAAACCACCCAGTTTTAATATACCCGTAGCAGCAAACCTGCATGCTCTTTCCCCACGTTATTCTTAAGGAGCTTACAAAAACATGTTGAATCTCGCTATGTTGGATTGAAATATGTCTTTTTGCATTTGAAATTCGCTGAGTATGCAGGTCTGCTGCAACGGGGGTATTTTTACAAATGGTTGTTTTATGTTGGATCTTGGTTGTTTGTGTCAGTTACGAAGTTTTACCCTACCAAAACCCTTGTCTGATACAAGAGTATATTGTAGCACTACATATGGTAGTCAGAATAATGTACCCTAGCATCGTGCCAAGGAAGCATTCAGACATCTACAATATGGAGACACTGTCAGATAAAAACAACTTGTTTATTCCAACACGCATAGGTTATCCTTTTAGTTTTATAGACATAGATTATGTAGATAATTTTAAAAATAAAGTTTTCTTTGTTATTTTACTAATGTATGGGATTATTTAAACTATATACCACAAATGATTTTAATATAACTCTTCTATTGTTAAAAGATGATGTCGTATAGGTTAAAAAATCAACTTATTTTAAAAACGTTTAAAGTTTGCAAACTTTTTTAGTTCGCGTGGTACTGAGAGCTAAACGATTAAATCAAAGGTTGAGGAGGGAAACACTTATCTTCATTACTCCCCATACAGACTTCATGAACTCTGATAAGATAAAAATTTGTAATTCTCGTTAACTGGGGGATTATTCAAATGAAAACTGTTCTGCTTATTACATTATTTTGTATCCACGAAATTCTAAGTAATACTTTCATTTTATAGTTTAACACGGCATTAAATCATGAATTTATTTGTTTAGCCTTTTACGGTCTATAATTAGCATTATAGTAAGAATAAAGTAAAATATATTTTACTTTACTGAAGTAAACTTACATTTTAAGTTTTTAAAAGACAGTATTTTGTAATGTCATATAAAATAGAAATATCAATATGGGAGTGTCGATCAAATATTACTCTGTGAAATATTTCCTTTTAACTATCCTGTATTCAATTTGTAAAATATACTAAAACTAAGTAAAATGTTTTTATAACATGCACATTGTCAGTTAACAATTAGAACCACTCAAAGCAAAATAAAATAAAAATTGATTAAGAATATTTGCTGAGAATGTTGTGTATCCATACAATATTTCCCTCACAAAATAATCAACCCGTTTAGACATTTTGTGTAAACATAAGGTTATATTTGAAAATGTTGTTTCGGTCCCATATTTCCCATGAAAACCAGACAAGAGAGCTTTTTGACAACCACAAAATGGACACCTAGTCTGATAAAACATACCTGTCAATTCATTTACTTTTCCTACTCACTTTTGTATAAAATTATTATAGCATTGATTACCCTATCTTAAACCAATTATTTAGGACACTTCTATTTGTAACCTTATAAAACTTAAGTACTTTCTAATTTACCATTAGAAGCCTTAACGAAAATTACATTTTAGTTTTTTGATATAATCGTGGTCATGTGCTAAATTAATGAAATATAGCCATATATGAAGTAATTAATTGTAGAGTTGGATGGCATTAACGATGAAACCCTGACCAGTGATGAAAGAATTTACCATTATTACCACGAAAACTGTAATAAAAAAACAGGCTTCAGGCTTCAGGTCATGAAAAGGTGTAATTTTCTTTGACTTAAAAATATTTAAATGTCATATAAAATGCTTCACCTAAGTGCAGTACTTAAGTTTTCAGCCTGTAAAACTGTTTGTATAGGAATGAATTCCAAACATGAAAAACTTTTTTATTAAAACACATTCCACACAAAATAAGTGAGTTTGAAATTAGTTTACACCATATGAAAGTTTATTTTTATATGGAAATATATTTAATTACATTAACATTAGGCTCGGAAATACCATTGCTGGTATGACAACGTTTTTTTAAAAACAAGTTTTTAAAAACAAGTTTTTTAAAGAATATCGCGTATTTTGATCATATCAATTGAGCCAAATAGGTTTACATTTATTATTGCCAATTTATTCTTGCCAGTGAATACTCGTAACACATTTTCGCACTCGGGTGCCTCCCCCTTAGCCGCCTTAAGGCGGGGCCTTGACTCAGACACCTCCCCCATAGACGCCTTAAGGCGGGACCTCGGCTTAGGCGCCTCCCCCTTAGCCGCCTTAAGGCGGGGTCTCGACTCAGGCGCCTCCCCCTTAGCCGCCTTAAGGCGGGTCCTCGACTTAGACACCTCCCCCTTAGCCGCCTTAAGGCGGCGTCTCGACATCTTTCGCCACTGTCGGATGCCGCTGAGGGGCGGAGATCCGTAGTCGTCGCTTATGCTCACTGTAGCAGAGCGGCGTAGAGGTCCCGTTTTCCATAGTGAGTAAGGACTATTTCTTCTTCCTTCTTCCTTTATAAACGGGTGAAAAAATGTCCCTTATAAATACAAACTAGGAGCATTTTTTCAATTAAATGAATTATTTTTAGCATTATGGATTAAAGATACGACAAAGTTTCTTAGGTGCGCAGGTATATGTACTATTTCAATAAAAGATTACTCAGTGTTGGAAGATTTCATCTATACACAATCATTGATAGAATACATTATCAAAACGGCATTGAGTCAGTAGAATACGTACAAAATTCGTGATAGTTTATGTATTCATGTATATTGACCAAGTTTCGAGAAAAATCTGCTCAGGAATTTTTGTTTTACGCAATTTAAAAAACATAACTAACCTTGATGTCCTCCTATCAGCATACTACGGACTTATCTATCCCCACTTATCGTATGCTATTCCAATTTGGGGACATGAAAATCAAAAAACCAATTTCCTATTTAAACTGCAGAAATGGGCAATAAGAACTATCTTTTCCCTGCGCAGAGATCAATCTTGCAAGGACTATTTTAGAAATTATAATATTTTAACTCTTTCATCTATATTTATTCTGGAAACCCCATGTTTTGTACACCAAAATCTTTCATTGTTCAACTTGTCAATCAAAGCTCCTTCTTATCAATATTCATTGAGAAACTCACAAAAATTACCAATTCCAAATCATTCAACCTCTTTTTTCAAAAAACATCTTTACTGTAATGGTGTCAAAATCTACAATTTACTACCCAATTTTCTCAAG
The DNA here is from genome assembly GCA_035578135.1 of Flexamia atlantica. Classification (NCBI taxonomy): domain Eukaryota; kingdom Metazoa; phylum Arthropoda; class Insecta; order Hemiptera; family Cicadellidae; genus Flexamia; species Flexamia atlantica. The sequence goes on along the minus strand of JAQJVK010000142.1, from coordinate 379,242 downwards.
GAATTAGACTTCAAAAAATTTAAGAAAACACTCAAGATCTCTTTGATTGAGCCTTCCAGCTATAATCTTCAAAAATACCTGGACATATTTTGATTAGGATTTTTGCGAACATTTGCCATCACTGATTAGTAAAAAACAAGTTTCACGACGTTTCGGGATCTGGAATCTGATCCCGTCTTCAGGTGGAAGAAAACCTAGAACATAACAAGATTAGTAACACATAGCCAGGAAAACCTGGACAAAAACACAGCTAAAACAGAGAACTGTAAAAGCAGAAAAGAAAAACAATAACACAAAATAACACAGGAATCACAAGAATCAAGAATCACCAGACAGGAGAGAGCACGTCCACACCCAATCAGAGCTGAGCTAAGACTGGTAGGAGGACAGCAAATGGCGGCGGCAACGGAAATGGCGGCGGACACGGCCAACCAATTTCCGTTGCCGCCGCCATTTGCTGTCCTCCTACCAGTCTTAGCTCAGCTCTGATTGGGTGTGGACGTGCTCTCTCCTGTCTGGTGATTCTTGATTCTTGTGATTCCTGTGTTATTTTGTGTTATTGTTTTTCTTTTCTGCTTTTACAGTTCTCTGTTTTAGCTGTGTTTTTGTCCAGGTTTTCCTGGCTATGTGTTACTAATCTTGTTATGTTCTAGGTTTTCTTCCACCTGAAGACGGGATCAGATTCCAGATCCCGAAACGTCGTGAAACTTGTTTTTTACTAATCAGTGATGGCAAATGTCCGCAAAAATCCTAATCAAAATATAAAATCACCATCACCAACAATGAATTTCAAACAAAGAATACCTGGACACAATGAAGATTGATTAATTGCGGTGAAAATTAATGAAAAAAACTTTTTTATGTGTATATTAACTGAGTTAATGCAACTATGTTGTCAATTCTGGCTCAATAAAATTATTATTATTATTATTTAAACGTTATGATGACGAACGTGTCGGAAAGACAGTATTGTAATGAACACGGTCAGTCGTTACGTGCCAGAGGTTCGGTGGAGACTGGACGCTGTGCGTGTTCAGGTTGAGGGGAGTTCAAATTAGTGAAGGCTGTTACTGAAAGGTGGTCTTTGTGGTCAATATCTTTGTGGTCGGGGCGGCTGAGCAATTAGAAGCAATTACTGAGACGCTCCATTGTGCGGTGCGCGGTTTGGAGTTTCCGTACATTTGTTATATGTATTAGTAAGCAAAAAGGAAAGGGAACAGCTGTATTGAATTTTTATTGAGTTTATAATGTGCTATATTATATTAAATGTTACTTTTTATTTCATTATCAATCAGGCAGATACCTTGAACGATATCAGATTAGATAGGAAGTTTTGTGATCAAAACTTTACACAGACCTTGCCTACGAAGGCCCATTTGTTGTCTTCTGTATACTTCTACCTTTTTCCGTTTAAATTAATATTGTACTTCAGATTTTAGGTTTTAGTTTTAATTTATAAGTCAGTCTAACGAGTTAGAGAACATTAATTTTCGTTGCGATTTAAAAATTAATGTAATTCCTTAAAAGTGTGTTAAACAGTAATAGTGATATATTATCCCACTATGGGAGAAAATCAAAAATACCCTGTTCTACGCAATTCTATTACTAGTACGATTTTACGGCAGTGGTTTAAAAAAACTACAAGACACATGGTAAAGTTAACAGTTTTTTTGAACACTTATGAAACGTTTTCCATTATACTTAAAGTATGATTAAAAATTTATTGGAGATTCCACCTAAAAATGTGTATATTAAAATCTATCTACTTAAGGATTAAATAGAAGGGTAAAAATACCTCAATCAACATGAAGTATCAATGGCCCCTTGTTAAAGCTGAGAACTGTACCAGGAATAGAGAAAATATAAGTTCATCATAACTGTGTCTAAGCCCTTTTAATTAACCATCGATTATAATGTGATATTTCTGATATTCTATTGATTACTGAGTTTAAAGACGATAATACTCTGTACGATTTGAAGGATATTCTCCTGAATACTCTATTGTGAATCTCGATGATAATAATCGATTGTTAAATTTTCAAAGGATGGAATTATAGTCTTCAACGCTGAAGGAAAACGCGAACATTACTTGAAAACATAAAAATTTGATGTTTTTTTTAGTTCTTTATCCTAATGATTTGCCGTAACATGGAAACAAGTTCTGGTAGCTATAAAATACGGTCGCTACTCAAAAAGAAAGTCTTCTTCAAGATGATAATTTATAGACAGCTCTTTGAAAGACTAGGTACTAAACGGCACGTACAGGAAGATAAATGTTCGACCGTTATCTAGTGAAGTGGTGATTTAGGAAATTAGGTTTCCTCTGGAACACATTCTTTGAGTTTTATGTAAGTTTAGGAGAATGTCTTTGAATAATATAATATATTTTAAAAAAAGGAATGTTTTTCTGTTATAAATTTTAATCTGCTTACAATTTAAAATAAATATATTTTTTAATTGCTGGGCTAGTCATAAGATTATAACCAACTAGGCCCAAGGTTTTTCCAGCTAGCAGAGAGGTTAAACAGGTAATATTATGTACTCGATGGATTAGTAAACAAATTAAACAATTAAACAGTTTATTTAGCAATTTTTATAATTTCAAATTTTTTCAAAGTAACTCAAGTTGCCGTGAATAACATTTTAGACACTTAAGGTTACTGTCCCACTTTCACCTCCCAGGACACTAGATCTAGCCCGGAACTATTTTACACATTACTAAGGCTAGGACTGGTGAGTCATGGTATTATCACATTGGTAAAAGCCTTTCAATATTGTCGGGATTCGAATCCGGTCCCCCGTGACCGTGACCCTTGTTCTAACCACTTCACTAGGACGCTTCCCAAGATTTACGGACACAATAAATATATAATGTATATCACAGCAACAAGTCTGGTAAAATGATTTACAGTTTAAAACCTTCGTTTCCTGAACGATTTTTAAACTTTCGATAAAATATGAGTATTTGAAGGACTACAAGCCTGAGGAAAGCTTGACCTGAGTGGCAAAATATGAGAAGGCATTCCTGCCTGCCTCAAGTGTCACCTTGGGAACATGGAGCATTTGGTCCTGTCGAGAGATGGCAATTATTTTTGGAATATCTTTATATCCTTTATTCGATGTTTTGGAACAAGACTTAAATCAGAAGCAAGACATAAATGTTTCTGTTATAACGAAGAAAGTTATTTCTTGAGGAAAAGAAGATAATTTTAAAGAGGAATTAAACTATTTATAATTAGGGTTTGCCACTTAGGAATTAAAGATTTTTCTAAATCATACGAATTTACTATAAACAACCAACAAAATTATCAAGATAGCTTAAATTTAATTTTGTGGGATGAAGAAATTGAAAAAGTAAATACAACTAATTTTTTAGGTGTCATGGTTGACTAAAATTTAATATTTGATCAACAAATTGATAAAATTTGTAATAAACTATCAACAAACTTATTTGTATTAAGAAGATTATCACCATTTTGCAACAAAAATACATCACTAACAGTTTACCATTCTTTAATCACACCTATCATTACGTACAGAATTCAAATCTGGGGTATGGCAAATTCTAACGTCAAAAGAATATTTAAACTGCAAAAAAAGAGCCCTAAGAATTATATTCAAGATTAAACAAAGAAACTCTTGTAAGAAAACTTTTAAAGAAAACAATTTATTGACATTTTGGTCCATATACATTTATGAAACATTAAAATTTGTGAAATCTAATATATAAATTTTTCATCATTCAGAAAATAATGTTTACAAATCAAATCTTCGTAAAAACAATACACTTAATATGGAATACCACAGAACAACATTTTACAAACGACATTTACTGTATAATGGAAGAAAATTATATAACAAAATGCCTGAACAGTTTAAAAACTTACCCATTGATGAATTCAAATCTAAATTTAAATTATATCTTATCAAGAAAACATAATACTCAATATAAGAATTTTTCGAAGATCAACATCAAGATTAATATGTCAAGAATCAACATAATCCAAATTTAGTTTTAAGTATAATGAATGTAATGCTGATGCAAAATCTTGTCAACGCTAATAAATATTATTATTATTATTATGACTAAGGGAGAGCTATTTACTTTTTTAGTTGTAAAATATTGCGCTGTAAACGTTTATAACTCCTGAAAATAGATTCGATAATACTAATTCCTTTGAAATCTTTCTTCAAAAAACCTTTTTACATAAGGAGTTATATATATTGGACAAAAACATCAATACACCGGTATTACTGGAACAAAAATATCAATACATTTTTTGAGATGTATCGGGACTAACATATCATTTCTTCGGATATATCGATATTCTTTTGCCATCCCTAGTCCTGTTGTGTAGTGTGCGACCTCCGAATTAACAACAAACTAATTGTAGTGTGCGTAGGAGAAACAAGACTTAACTACGAATTCAGTCCTTGTCAATAACATCGATGCGACTAACATCTAGTCCATCTCTTCCTACACTTCTCGGATTTCTCCGTCCGTGTCATGCGTCGTGCGCTTCTTCGCGCACCTGACGAAGGACAGACATCTCGAAACGCAGCCAAGAAAAACAAGCGGCGACTTATCTGAGCCTTTTCCGTTATCGGTTCAACGGTACTCCGTGCTACACATAAAGCAATTTGTGTGTGGATGGGGAATCCCGTACAGACACGGGAAGCTTGACATCTTGGACTCACACGTACACCAGTGGGCCAGAGTCAAGTGAGAGGTATAACCGTCAATCACGCTCGATGACCTGTTGGTTATCCGTGCTACCGTGTGCGGGCGAACCACATGTCATGGTCGAGCTAATATTTCTTCAGTCTGCACAGCAGTTTTCCTACGGGGTTGTTCTGCTTCATCAAAAACAAAGATGAAGATTTTGTTGTCTTAGAAAATATTTTAAGATAACAAAAAAAAGCTATCCGAATTATGCTAAAGCTTGATAGGTATGAGTCAGCAAGGGAACAATTTAAACAACTAAAGATTTTCACAGTATACAGCCAATATATTTTCGAAACTATTTATTGCAAAAAATGAAATTCTAAACGTTGATAATAGGACACTTACGCATTCCTATAACACTAAAGGAAAGAATTTGGTGTTCTAGGACCACAGACTAAAATTTTTTGAGAAAAAAACATCATACATAGGAAACACATTTTTGAAATATATTCCGAAAGGTATAAAAATTGAAATGGGGTCTCATAAAGAGTTTAAAAAATGCTAAAAAACTTTCTTATAGACAAATCTTTCTATTCATTGGAAGAACTTTCCACCTCCCTATAAATTCAAATGTTCTAGATTTAGGTGTTAGGTAGTTATTATATATGTCAATGACTGTGACGCTATTTATTGTACTACATGTGCAAAAAATAAATAAAGAGGTATTTATGACTATGACTATGACTATGAAAGCGCGCCCCGCGCAAGCTAAGGTAGAGTGGGCACCAGCTGCACTGCTATGCTGCTGCCGCTGGCGAAAGCACAGCTGGCAAAAGGAGCAGATGCTCCGACAGAGTGAATTCTGACTTGCTGTTTCGACGTGTTTCGTCTCATCAGGTACAGACAGACAGCAGATTTCAGCTATCACTATACTACTGTGAACTCAGATTTTAGAGTTCCAGTTACGGCAAGAGTAGGAGAAACAAAACTCAACTACGAATTCAGTCCTTGCCAATAACATCGATGCGACTAACATCTAGTTCATCTCTTCAGAAACTCCGAATTAAGTTGCAAAAAACTTCTTAGGTAGGGTGTGGGGCCCAATTATAAAAATCTGTCGGCTAAGAATATCACCGTAACGACGCCACCGTGTACCTGGAGAAAACCCTTTATTTAAGTAGTAAGGTTGCCTTCAGAGATTTACAATTTAAAATAAATTGCCTGTATATGGTTCTATATAGGAATAGAACTGTAATTTTTGAAACAACATCTAATGAATCACAATAACGAAGAAATAGTTTCTTTGGTATAATATGTGTATTGAGCAAATCCAAGGTAAGATTCTGCAACTAAACAGTTTTAGTTGACCGAACCAAGCCAAGTTTGGCTGAAGTTCTCTGATGCATGCCCCCAAGAACTTCCCACCCAAATTTGAAGACTCCAATAAAATAACTTGTATAAAAATAAAATATCGGCTGTGAAAACTTTTAAACAAGGTCCCATTTATTGCTGCAATTAAAACATACCATTGGTTAACAAAAAAGATCCAGTGTGAGTTAACAATATTTTGACTTTTTTATGTACTGCTTTTAATATTTGTGCCACAAAACATTGTGACAGACTTACATTATTGATAATTGTAGAAATAACTGAATTCAATATTGATATCTTTATTATTATTAAGGTCGATGAGGCAATTTATTCGTGCATCATTTTATCTTTGAAATTGTATTTTTGTGGTGATGGGATTTCCATGAACGATCAACGTTATGGATAGTTCACACAAGAATATCCTATTTTGCATGAAATTGCTTTCAAACAGGTCATTCGAAGTTATAAATAGAACTTCATTACACGGTCATAGCCGTTGGTTAAAATAGATCTTGTTATTGACAAATTTAGATCTAAAATATACGTAATATGTTTTGTCAGATAAACATGGTATGTGTTGAATTGAATTACATTTGAAAGTTCACGGTATTTAACAGGTAAATATAGTCGAACTATATTGGTGCACTGGTAAACAAGTTTAGAAAATCTGGGGTTATTTTTACTTCCCCCTTCCCAAAATCACTTGAGTATTAAAGAAAATGTTGGGAAAAGAGGTCTTTCGATATAGTTATATTGTCATATATCTATAATGAATAACCTATGATTTATTTTGTTTAAAATGTTGATCACTTGTATGCCAACCGGATATTGTATCCTGTAGGGCAAGTCTTTCTCCTCCAATATATCTCCATTCTAGAAAGAGGCGCCTACTAATTTGTCCCCCTTAATCTACTTATTCTTTGACATATATAAACATTTGTATTTTCCAAAAATTATCAGACTACACCATTTACGCGTTTAAACCTTAAACTCAAAATAGTTTTTCATGTCATTATTGAAATCAATTGAGTTATGATCAAATGGAGTAGGTTTGTGTCAGGTTTCTAATGCACCATTTATTCTATGTCTACTTTTTTCGAGTAAATATGTTTTTTAACTTACACATTAAGTTATTGTATTCTTTAATGAGGTCACAACTATTTCATTTTAAATTCCCCGTTTCTTTAGGGTCATTACACGTTTTTAAGTAAAAGTGCTTTCTCTATTTTATATTAAACCTGTCAGCACCGACCAACAGTGAAGGATGATGAAGGATTACACTTCCCAGCAAGAGTTGTCTTCTCAGCTTAAATTATTTTATGTTTGCTTCATTGGTTGTGTTCCCAGCTTATATTATTTTATCTTGAATTCATCAGTTGTCTTCTCAACTTAAATTATTTTACGTTTTATAATTTCTGAAAGCAAATATTTTTAAATATAGATTTTATTGTCCACATAATAATGTTTATATAGGATTGAGCAGAATATAAATATAACTATAAGACCTTCCGTATATCTGATTGAAAAGAAATAGAGAAAACGCAAAAATACATACGTGATACTAGTGTTTTGCAGATCATTAACATCCTTTAAGATTGTAAGAAAATATTTTTTTATGACAGGAGTAAAAGATTTGGGAAAGAACTAAGTTATATTTCTATACAGATGCTCCGACTCTCTATTAATTTACTCTTTGTAAATTTACAGCTAATAACTTTCTGTCAAATTCTACTTAATCATAAATATAAATTTTGAAATACTATAGTTGATCTAACAAAGAACCCTCAAATAAGATTAACAGACTTTGATAACAAATGACTTTTACATATATTTTGCCTATGTAAAAAATATATATATATAAAAACTATGATACATTTATTTTGTAGCTATTTCTGGAAACAGATTCGTTTTGAATAACCACTTTATTTCCCACTTGATAATTTCTATAGGAGAAATCAGATTATGATAAGCCCTTCAGTATATATGTTTAATATCAATATTTAACATTTCCACTTTGCCACAGTTGCCACAATTTGTAATCAACGTAGGTTTAATATTGGCGCTAATGAGCTTATGAGCTACATGGATGTTGAAACTACTCGCTAACGGACAGCCCGCAAACAACTTTAGGCAAAAACACCTTCAATTCATCGGTTTCCTAGTTTTTAAAATATACTATTTGAAAGTAAATTGTTCTTAGTATATATTTTTGACTAGCCAATATATTTTTATTTAGTATATATATTATTAAAATTTAATAGCGTTTATGACTCTGAGTGTCACACTGCACCTTATTGTCATACAGTTCGGTTCTAGTTGGTACTGGTTCGAATCCTGGAGCCCAGCAAAGGCTTTGTAGACAAGAAAAATCGTCGATAGTAAAATGTCACTGGTCCGGTTAAGACAACTATTTAAATATCTTGAAGTTGTCTTAAGAATTGTCATAGCCTAAACCAGAATATAAACCGTTTTCTCATGTATCTCACAATTAAATTTCACAGACAATGAGGTCAATCAAAAATAATCTATGGTTCCAAATATCTACATTGTTACCTAGATTAGGGATTAGAGCACTTGTGGCCAAACAATAAACCTCAGGGAATTGCCGTTTGGAACCAATAGATTTCGTCGACAAAGAAGTCAAGCAAAAATAATAGATGATTTCAAATGTCTATATAGCAAGCAACCTAGATATTAGGTACTTAGAGTAACCGTGGTTTGAAACAAGAAATTTTGTTGACAGTGAGGTCAACGAAAAACAATAGGAGATTCTAAACATTTATTTATACAGTTACCTATTTAGGTACTTAAAGCAACTAAGTTATGAAACACGTTAATGTTGTTGACGGCGAGGAACCCAAAAATAATAGATGATTCTAAATATCAACATAGTTACCTATATTAGGTACTTAGTGCAGTTATGGTCAGTGGCAATCCTTAGGGGTGAGGTAAAGTAAATGTTTATCGGAGGGAGGCAAGTAAATTTCGGTGACAATGATGTCAACAAAACTGAAATGAAAAATAACAATTTGTCCTTAATGCATTCTTATTGTAGCTGTGAAAAATAAAATAATTCATAAAAATCTTACATGATAGGAATAAAGTACTGGATAATATAACAAAATCTAACAGTAAAGGGTTTTGTAGCAGTAAGCCGACTTGGGCATTTACGACTGCGCGTCTGATTTGCTTCTTTAAAAATCATATTTGGTATTAAAAAAAATTAATAATTGAATAATATTGATCATAAACCTGTATGAAAGCTAGACTGGAAAAAAGTCTAAACAAAGTAAGGAATCATTAATAATAAAAGTTATGTAAATTTAACAAATAATTGAAAAGTGTAATAATTGACAATGACATGAAAAAGAGAAATCAAAATGATGAATGATGATAACCGGGGAAGGAGCGAAACTTTAGTGGGGAGGGCGGGGGTCAGTGGAAGTGCAGTTAAGCTCATGTGTGTGGTAAAGTCAAGCTTACGTCGATGAGTCAGCTAACCGAATGTCCGCCGTAATGATAAGGCCTTGTCCCTAGTCAAGCTGGGCAAGCGAGCAACCAGTTTTGTAAATATTGATAAATGGTGAATCGAAAAATTTTAGGTTTTGCAGTAATTGTAAGTACTATGGTACAAAATATGTGAAATGTAAATGAGTTAGTTGAAGAGAATGTTTTGAAGATTTTTAATGAGACGATTTTAAATCTAGTTGAATATCTTGTGTTGTGTGAGTCAGATAAGCCATGGAAAATGTCATTATAATTATTAACAATATGAACTAAGTACTTTAAACTAAAGTTTGTCTGATCGCCAAACAATATCTGAAGTTTTTAGAAATAGGGCGTCAGACGGGTAACGTTTGCACTTTCCAAAGGCAGAAAAAATTGATGCTTTAAAATATATATGTAGCAAAGGCATTAGAGCAGTTGTGGTCAAACGGTAATACTTAGGGGATTGCAGATTGTTAGTTTCATGAGGGTCGATTGGGCAAGGGTTTGTGGGGGGGGGGGGGATGGCTGGGGGGATGGCGGTCTGGTACCCAGGTAATGAACACTTTACTTTACCTTGCTGGGAGCTTGTCAAACACTCTGTGGAAAGATACATAGCCTATTTGTTTAGGTAATTAAAAAATTGCAAAATTTTGATTATATAAAAAAAAGAATTGAACCTTACTTCTTAATAAATCATGCCTTCAATAGTAAATTATGTAATAAAAAAAGGTACATGTGAAAAAAACCACTGAAAGGTGATTCCATTAGCAATGTAGCGGACATTAAATCTTGTAAAACATATGGCAATATTCTAAATATAAACTTAAAGAGTTCGTGAGAATAGCAAACTTCTTTTACTTAACTGGTCGATTGCCTACGTAAGTGTAACAGTTTGAGACAATCCAATATTTTCAAACAAAACATTTCTTTCGTTAGAGTAGATTAAATTTTACCTTAATAAAAGGTTTTCGTTTTATTTCATTGAATATTTCGTCTGATAAATCACATAAAGGATTACATTTAATCTAATTTTAAATTATCTTTTCCGGTAACGTGAAGTAATTAGGATACGTTGAATTATATACAAACATTTTTAATCGGTTATTTTCTCTGACAAAGACTCATTTAGTATGTTTATGAAGCTGAGAGATAAAAAACTTTTGTTCTTCAGCTAATTGCTTTTTAATTGCTACTCCTGATATTGACTAATTCAACCACTTTCAAAAGAGTAGAAAGTAATAAATGAGTTTTTCCCTGATGAGTAATTATAGATAAGCTCTATCAAAATGATATTTACAAATGTATTAACAATTAGTTTTACAAAAATCGATTTTAATGTAAACTAATAAATGCAATCTGAAATCAATGTTTGAGAAATAAAATAAAGTACACTATTAGGAAAAATAATTCCTTCTTCATTAAAGTAAATCTCAATATTGACATTATAAACCGATATTATTGATAGCTCCTTGAAAAATATTACTTTAAGCCATCCTTTTCATACTTTTGTACTTTTGTAACTCATCCCAAGTTTTAATTTAACATTTATTTTTAGCTGTAGCCCGAAATATACCAACACACAACTCTTTATATATATGGAATCTCATGATGTGCACTATGGTGGTTGGGTTTTGGCTTAAATACCGGCGAAGAGCCCACCTTTAAGGGCTTAGGCTCAGGATCGTCTAAAAGGGACATATGTCAAGGATTTAAGGAGTTTAATTTGTTTATATCGAAACACATAGTTCAATTTGAAATATTTACGATCGTTACCAACAGAATGCAGCACCTACATTATTTTTACACGATAGGTGATGTAGCAAGTACATTTTATTTGCTTACATAGCAAACTTAACAAAAACTGGTGATCGATTAATTCCATAATGAAGCAATGTTTTGGGATCGTTGACATATTTTATAATTCATAATATCAAAGCTTGTTAAAATAAAATCATAAAAAAGCTGTCACATTTTGAGAGTTAATCAATAGTTTCAAAAATGTACTATGATAATGTAATTAGTTTTTGGATCTTCTTTTGAAAAATCGGTTACAACGCCACCTTTATATTTGATGAAAAATACAATGTATCCTTTTTATTTAAATATATTTAAGAAATGTGATTCCGTTAACAAGAAATAAATCCCTTAACAAGAGCTTTCGGTCGTAGCCATTATTTGCCTACGGACATTTTATAACATCCACACACAATGTGTAAACCACTCTGAGAAAAGAAAATAGTCCTATGAAAGACCAATGATCCTAACACGATGAAATATTATGTTTACATTATGCTGTTTTTACCTAGTAACGATAAAAATATAAACATAATAAAATAAAGTTCCAAGATGTTAAAAGGGAAATGAAAAACAATCATACCTAAATATTATTAAAGATTATTATTATCATTATTATTATTGAGTCAGGAATCAATTTATCATCTAGAAAACTGGTAGTTGTGTGATTTTAATCTATTTTGACAAGCAAAGAGATTCATCATTCAAGGTAAAAATGATATATTCTGGTTAGTCTCTCAACATACATCATTTATCGCGGACTTCTAATGCTAGTGTGTGGATCTCAACAGCTCTCAAAACTAGGTATTGTTCAAGGTGTATATGAGGGCGTTTATAATATCAGGGCCGTGTATTTTGAAGCCCTAAACAGCCGGTTTCCAAAGTTTCTGCTTGATTAAAATCGTTACAAAAATAATATATATATATATATATATATATATATATATATATATATATATAGTTGAGATCTATAAAATAACAGTATAAGTCAATGCTGAACACTATATATATTTAGCATATACCGGGTGTCCCATAATAGTCCCACCCCCTAACTTTTTCCTATATTTTTTCAAATATCAGTTCCACACCACCCGCAAACATTATTGGGTAGCTTATACTTCATTTTGAGGGGGTACCCAATTTTGGCCGCCATCTTGGATCCGCCATATTGGATCCAAAATAAATTTTTCAAACGTAAAAGTGGTGTCGTGACCCATCATTTCGAATTAGATATTTTCACTGGTTACAATGCTGCAATCCGTTTTTTAATATCTCAATTGGTTCTCAAGATATGGGTACTTTTAATTAAATTATTTTCAACCAATTTAAACATTACAAATTGATAAAACAGGCTTATAACCACAAAAAAAATGTTAGATAGAGTCGAATAACAACCATCAGTCATTGTTGAGCGATTTACACTTAACTTTCACCAATGTAAATTTTTTGCCCGCCATCTTGGATCCACCATTTTGAAATGAGGTAAGTTATTTCAAATACGAAGTTGGTATTGCGACCCATCATTTCAAACTAGTTTCTTACGCCGAATTCAATGCCGCAACCCGTTTTTAACTGTAAAACTTAGTTTTTTAAAAATTCTAATTTTTTTTATATTTTTATTGGAAACATGTCAATATCTTGAAAACTAAACACTATAATTAAAAACGGCTTAATAATTAAAAACCCATCATTTAATTCAAAATTATGGGTCACAACACAACTTTTACATTTGAAAAAATTATTTTGGATCCAATATGGCGGATCCAAGATGGCAGCCGAAATTGGGTACCCCCTCAAAATGAAGTATTAGCTACCCAATAATGTTTAGGGGTGGTTTGGAATTGATATTTGAAAAAAGGTAGGAAAAGGTTAGGAGGGGGGACTATTATGGGACACCCGGTACAATAAAAATAAGTATAATTAGCCTCAAGTCATTTTAAGAGTAAAATCATAAAGTTAATAGCTAATTGAATTTAAATAGTCGGATTTGCTTCACTGAAGTAGAAGCTAAATAAAAATATTATAAGTTGGGAAAAAGTATAGACGGGACAACTGTACATATTATACTTTTATTTCAATAATAACCAGATTATTTAGATTAGACGATCGAAGCTTAGGGAGATGAGATTATCCTCCCAGTTAGTTCTGCTCCAGCTTAGATTTACTTAAGTGTTTGTTGTCCTAGCGCCTCAAGACATCAGAGCACAGCACACGCTGTTGCTCAGTTGTGTCTAAGAGAATCTGCAGTTTATGTTATATCTTTATTTAAAATTCAGTATGAACTGCTGAATTATGAAATAAATTTAATCTATGACTGCCATTTTACTGTTTATTTCTAACCTTTTTCCTGGTAAATAAAATGACAGCATAGTGTCTAACTGTTTATAGTAAATATTTTTGAATGTCAACCCTAATGGCCTGTGTTTTAATTTTAATTTGTTATTTTAGCGAATTTTCCCTATGGGGAAGTAGCTATTACCGTAGGCGGCACGGTAAGACTTAAGCGAGGACCACCGTAACTTTTCATTTTGAGGTCCCCAGACCCCAAAAACACCGTTCGTTCATTAGGGATATATATCAGTCCGTAGGCGCGATAGCTTTTGTAAAAAAGGTCCGATCTTGATGAAATTTGGAACAAACAAGTAAAGCATCATTCATGACTTTGAGTTCGAAAACCAGCATGATTGGTTTACTCTAAAAAGGTTTTTTGGACGAAATACAATTTATTTTCAAGATTTAGCACCTTTTCACTAGTTATTTTTAAATTTAACTGTCAAAATTGAAATCAGCTTAAAAAATAAACAATTTAGCACTTTGAATTATTATTCTACGTAAATCCGTTGCTTAGATATTGGATAGTATTGAATGTGGTAAACAAAGTACGTTGTCCAATATTATTTTTAATTTTTCCCTCCAAAAAGTATAGTCACCCTGATTTTAAGATATTTAAAAAAATACAATTTAGAACATATGATTCAATTTTCAGATGATGAATATTTTATTTGTGTTTATTTTGAATAGTTAGAGTTCATTGATCAAGATTTTGCAGAATATATATACTATATCAAAAAACACAAATTATTTTTAAATTTAATAAAGAAAGTATGATTATTTGGGGGGGGGGGATGTCTTGGTCTAAACTGCCTGAAAATGTAGCATAATATATGGTATGTTTACAATGATGAGGATTGATAGTATGTTTTATTGAAATTGGCTGGAGATGTAGGTCTGTTGCAACAGGGATGTTTTAATTACTGCAAAACTGACCATATGATTTAATTTAATTATTTCATGAGTTTAAGTTACTTGTTTGTTTTGAGTGTTTTGAATTCATTGATTATATGTTTGTTGACATTTTTATAGGTACTATAACAAGATTACAGTTATTAAAAAAGAAAAAGACTAAGAATTAATTATATAAGATACAAAAGTGTATGTACAACTACTGAAAACAAATGTGGTCTTTTTGTTAATTTTCCTCATGTTCAAAGCTCATGAATGATTAAACATACGTTTTTAATATATTATTTACTTAACGTATCATTCAAACAATACTTTCCTTCAAATAGGTTGAATGCAAAGGGTGGGTGATATACAAAGTAAATCCTATGGAAATTCGCTGCCTACGCAGGTCTGCTGCGACGGGGGTATTCATTTATTTGTTTTAAGGAGTTGTTTGCAACATGTAACCTTACTGGGTAATATTAAACTACATACCATTAAGGTAAATTTTTTATCAGACTTTTTGAAGAAATATTTTAAATAAAAGTGTGGATTATATAAGAAATATATTATAGGTTCGAAAATAGTTTAGGCACCGGAATGATTTTTAACACATTAATAAGTTAATTAAAATTTAAAACTTTCGTTATCTGCCTTTGGCTATATTCCGTGTTTCAAGTAGAGGCCAATCAATTATTTAATTTTGTTATTGTTATGTTTAATTTTGACAAAAATTAACGTTTGAAGCTGAAAAACTAAATTTAAAACTGAGTAATGTGTTGCACCATAATTCAATATCATGTAAATGTGCAAAGAATCATAAAATATTTAACTTTTAAAATTTTATATTGGAAAATACTATGTTGATTTAATCCTGGGATTGGTTCCGCGATCTCGGGATTAATATTTTTAGTTCCTTAATCCCGGGATTCAGAAATCGGGATTAGAATCCCTAAGCTCTACGAAATATTTATTCAACTTCAGTATAAATTAGCTGTGATAATTATTAAGAATGGGTAATAACTTGGCAAACTTATTAAACTAAAGTAAAGTCATTATAATCATAATTATAATTTCAAAGTAAAAAAACTCAAGATCCTTAAGCTTAGGTGACTTGGACTCATGGCAAATTGTTACGGCGCCGGCGATGAGCTTAATTTGGGATGGTCACCGTCTAAAGTTACTAATTAAAGATACCACAACAGTGATTACATGGGCTAACTGAAATTGCCTCAAGGTTTGGTTCTCAGAGTAAGGGATACCTTGAAGGCGGTTAGTTGTTACGGCTGTGGGGAAGACCACGGTAGCGAATTTCCCCTATAGGGAAAAGAAGCAAATACCGTCGGTCTCATGAAGGACTTAAGCACTAGACCTTGATTACTTTTCGTTTTGGGGCCCCCGGATTCCAAAAATACCAATCGTTTCAAATTATATAAATTCGAAGTAAATTTTAATTTTTGCTTCTGTGGCCCAAAAACGAAAAGTTATCGTGGTGTAGGGGTTATGTCTTACCACAAGAACTGAGGTAACAGCTTATTCTTTAAAAGAGAAATTTACTAAAAGTATAACATGTTTATAAGTCCAAAGATTAAGCAGAAATTTAAACTCATTGTGGTAATAAATCTGATCAATAATCGATGTACCTGTATACTACTAATATTCAGAATTAAGTAAAAATTTTTAGTTACGTCCAGATTAATTGAACTATACTACAGAAATAACCAATCAATCGACATTAAATAATACAAATATGTAAAGGTATACTATTAAGATAAATTCTAATGTGTAAATAGATTACAATAATCTTTCACAGATTAAAAAAATAAACAGCTCAGACGGCAAGTGAAAATATAAACTGCCAAACCAAAAACACATAGAACAGAGACAGGAAAAGGGCAAAACAACACACATAGAAAATGTACACAATAAAAAAACTGCTCCGCTTTTTTCGTCTTCGGTTGTACGACGATTTAAAAATAATGCGATATATGTAATTTTATGCTAAAAAAATTAAATAGCAAGTTCAAAACAAGTACCGAAGCTAGTGCAATTTATAAATTATATATTAAAAAATTAAAAACACAATCCACCGCTATTTAAAAAAATAAAACTACGAGCTAATTCCCTTTACTTGAAGTTTTGTGTAGGTGGTGTATACAATTATTTTATACAATTACTTTCTTTCGGAAAATTATATCAGTACTTTTCCAAATTTATTTTCATAATTCATTCAACTCTCTCAATCTCTTTTCATCTACAATGTGAGAAAAGAAGTTTAATTTTAATATAACAAATCACATAAAAAACTAATGAGCAAATTAGGAGTTAATAGCTGTTATTGAGAGGTCATCAGGTTGGATTTGATGCAATTACAAATCTTTCAATTTACAATAAAATTGCAGTCGAAATTGATTGATTGATTGATGTTAATGGGAAGCTAGGAAGGAGGATGTAGAGTGAGTAATGGTAGGTGCTTTACGGAAAATAATTTTAGGCAATACCAGAGATAAACGTCTTCCACATCGTTAGGGCAAAGTAATGTTACATACTGTCATCTCGCTAAATCAATACGTTTGGGTCTCCTTTATTCTCTCTCACTGAGCTAATGTTCTGTGTGTTAAATTTCTGGAGATCGGATATTATCAAAATATTGTCATGTCACATAACATAGTAAAGCTGAGTTACCAAGGACTAAGGATTTTGAATCAGAACTAAAAAATATTTAGTGGTCTAGAGAATACAGGGGTTTCCGTAAATATCGAATATTTTCACAAAAATGGCCGCCATTTTGGAACGGATTGAGATAATTTAGTTCTGTTTTCACCAAAATATTTCTTTTAACCAGATCTTTAAAATCATATAAAATGTGCAGTAGGTTCGAATAGGAAAATCTGTAGATTCGAACTCATGACCTTCATGTCTGGAACATCCTGTAGATAATGTGCGATGGAAATATTTTTAATGAATTCTTCTTATGCAAACTAGTAGGGAATAATTATATTTAGTCTTTCTACATTAAACCGTTCTCCCGTTACAATAGGTGGACGAGATCTAACTCACCCTGTATAATTAAATAGTTTTAATCTGTATTTGTGGAACATAGCTTAAAAATCGATTAACCAACATATCGAAATGTCAAAATAAATTAATTTGTTTAACATTAATACACATCGATCGAAACACTGACAGTGCAAAATTCCATAAGAAACACATTAGTAGGATTACTATACGCCCTACCTACTTGTTTAAATGTTTAATTTGACATGTTATCAATATTTTCTAATACTATGAGTGGAACGTCATAAGATTAATAGTTTCAATTTGATATATTACAACTACAACGTTCAGTATCTCAGGAACACATTTAAAAACTTTTGTCATAGCTTACATGTTTTCTGATATTACAACTAAACACGAGGTGTCAATCAATGACCTGTTATTACAAATCTCAAATTACGAGATTAAGTTGACCTCACGCTTCCGTATAAATTCGTGGAAAACGATCCAAGTTCTGAGTGCAGCAGCCGGCGTCGCAGCGGCAGCAGGACACGTGTACTCGAAGCCATCCAAGGACCTCTTCGATATCGTCTTTGAATTATTGCTCGGCGCTGGTTGCTTGACATTCTTCGTCGACTTGGCGACCACGTTGCTTGCCCCGAGCGCTTCTCAGCTGTCCAAGGACATGCCGGACCCTCGCGGCTCCACCTCGGACACAGCCCTGTCACCCCTCGTCACTTACAACTGGCCATTCTTCGGTGTCACACTCCCTGTGAAGTGCTTGGCGCACAGAAACATGAGAGAAACTTTGACGAGGTTCTCAAACAATAACTTACTGCCTATCACACATCGTGGATGTCGCCAAACGATCACGAAAAAAATCAACAAGGCTACCACAATTTTCAAAAAATAATATTTTTCCGAAAATTGGATATCACCTCGTGATTACCTTGAAGCACGAGGTGGTGAAGCGGCTCAGGTGTGTCAGGGAGATGGCCGAGTCCTCCGCTCGTCTGGAGGAGGTCTTCACAGGGGTGCGGGGACTGCTCAAGTACAACTCCAGGATCGATGACGCTTTTGGAGCTCTAGCCGCCGTCTTCTCAGCAGTTTCCTTCGCACGTACTCTCTTCTACAGTTACGCCTACTGGGTCTATTTTGGTCTGGGTGAGAGTTTAGCCCTAGGTCAAACTTATTATTTGTTCCACGCATTCTTTTCCCAGATCTGGTTTCTCTCGGGGTTGCTTTTGTTTGTGTTCAGCTCGTCTGTGTCGGATGAGGTCGAAGAAATCAAAGCCGAGCTCGACGTGACGATGACGGCGAGGCTCTGCTCCAGACGGAATAAGAATATGATCTCTCTGCTGCTGCTGGAGTTGTACCACAAGGACATTCAGTTCGAGTACTGAATGTCCTTGTGGTACAACTCCAGCAGCAGCCGAGTTCGGCCTGCTGCACCAGCACCAGGCCAAGGCTCTCGGCATGTTCTACATCAACCGCCGGACCCTCTCGCTGGCGGTGGCCACTGTGGTATCTCTCATGCTGCTGCTCATTCAGTACTCTTCGTAAAACACTGATCAAAAGAAAAACAAATCAGCTTGTAAACATTTTTTGTTATGTTACTCAATCAATTTTCTTAAATAAAAATTTCTTTGTTGTGCTTTCATTCACTTGCAGCGAGGTAGGTTAGTGATGCAATCACTGTCTTAGTGCTTTAGACTTTATGGGCAGATTTGATAAGTGATTAACTGTGAAAGTCAGTGTTTTTGTGCTCTGAAAACTTTGGAAGTATCTCATAATACAGGTTTCCTAGGTGTCACCAAGTATGCTAACTATGAAGAGAAATTATTATTTTTTCAATTGAACATTTAGTGTCTGTCATAAATAGTGAAGTTTTTCTATAATAATTAATTAAAAGCACACTTACAGATTGATTCCTCAGGGCACATGTTTGAATTTGAAAATTGGACTTAATTGTTTGGGTTTCAGTTGCCTTTAAACAAGAGAGTTGTTTAAAATTTCTGACTGATCTAGTTTGTTTACTAAGAATACTTATTTGCTAACAGTTTTTTTGCAAGTAAAAATAAGAACTATTTGACCTAGTACAACAAGCAAAATTCATCCGCCAAAGGAATACTTTAACAGAAACTAAGAACAGCTGATTCCACTAGTTTAACTACCAAACAGGATTGAGCAGTCAAGTCTGAATACTGCACTGTAGAGTAAGAGAGACAACGCTAGCATTCATCAGAGCTGACCCTTGTACTGCAGGTGGTCAGTCACCACCCAACCATCTATACATACAATCTCATTCATCTACTTCTGACAACTGCTTATTATGTTGCACCTTCACAACTAAAAATAACTGTGTAGGATTTAAAATTGTTTTACAGTTCTAAAATAATCTATTTGTTTACAAACAATATTGCCACCTTAATAACCACACTGCTATATACTTTGAGTCATTTCTGTAATTGAATTGTTTGCATGAGAAGATAAATAAAACCTTGTTTGTTATAATAACAGAACTGCATGGCAAACAGTAAATAAAATCCCTTCAACTTCCTGACGCAACTTAATTACATTGCAGTAAAGCATAAATAATTGACAGTTTGAAGGCTACAATTTTGTTTTGTTTATGATTTATATTTTTCTGTTAAGTGATAAGCGACATTATTTTCACCTAAGCCAAGACTATTCAAATTTAGATTGAAAAATGGATTTTCACATAGAGCAGACAAAAAATGGTAAGCCGAATATTATATTTGATAACCACAAATATAGGCAGAATTATGTAGCTAAAAGTGGGGAAATTACGTGGAGATGCCTTGGACGGAACTGTAACGCAGTAGTAAAAACTGATGTAAACAAATCTACTATTACAGTAACGAATAACAGACACTCTGGACCCCATCCAGTTACTATGTGGTCATTGCTTTCGCCTAAGGCCTCAAATCATGAATCACCCACACAGCCATTAGAAAACAATGTGGACCCCTGTAAAAGATCTACTCCTAAGATAACTCCTCTTCCACCTATTTCTCCCAAAAAGCTGAAGGCTTGTCATCTGACTCAAAAGAATCAAAGCCACCATCAGTATCAGTATTAGTATTGGAGGAGGAAAATAGGCAGCTAAGAGAACACAATAAGACTCTGGAAGGGCAGCTACAATGTGTTCTTGACCATTCCATCGAATCTGATACTCGTCTAATGCAATACACAGAAGAAATTTTCCCTGTTCCTAACTATCTACCTCAGACTACTATACCTCAGATGAAAGATTGTTCTGTGCAATGTGAACCGCTGACCACTTCATCTTCGACTTCAACAGCCGATATGACTCAAAGTTCACCACTGCAAAATTTAGTGTCGAATACAGAATCAATTTTACCTCAAACCAGCCAACCATTAACATGTCACCAAAATAATTTTCCATCAAGTAAATCTGCTAGATCAGTGGAAACTGAAACAGATAATATTTTGACGAGAGAAATACTGATTACCACTGAACTACTGAGTAAAAACTGGCTTTCAGATGCAACTATTCAACCCTACCTGAATTTACTAAATGTTAAATTTTTAACATCAACAGCAAGTGTTATACTGAACCCATCAATAGTTCATGCTGTGAAAATCTCGGAAAACTTTCATCACTTTTTAGACCCCTTAGAGATGAAAAATAAAAAATTCATCATCATACCAATCAATGATTCCGAGGAGCTAAGCATTAAGGACAGAGGAACTCACTGGAGTGTCTTAATCTTGGACAGGACCCAAAATAAGTTTTATTACTTTGACTCTCTCAAAAATTACAACCTAGCTTCTGCAAAAAAGGTGGCAGAAAAATTAGGACAATACATAGGTGGAGCTACAACATCAGCCTGTTTCTCAACGCTTAATGGTCCTCAACAGCATAATGGATATGACTGTGGTATTTTTGTTTGCTGGATTGTAGAGTCACTGGTGCATGACATCATTACCACTGGATTACTTAACATTGATTTCGTGCAAAACACAAAACTATCAGATGACGATTTAATACAGAAGCGCTCTTTAATTGCATATTTTTTGCATTGTTCTCAAGCACTGAAAAACAACTCATTCTACTCATTAATGGTTGAAAAAAGAGGAAAAAATACATTCTCTCCGACCAAAAAAAGTATAGAGAAAAATGAGACCTTTGAAAAACTCAAACAGTGGACTAAAGTAACATCTAAAACAAAGTTTCAAAGGGAAATTAATGCTGAAGCTGTCATAGTTACATCTAATAGGTATGATGTTCTTCAAAGTCTCTCTGATCAGAACAACATAAACCAAAGTAATCATACAGAGGAGCAATTGACAGGTACTCCCTCAGGCCACAGAAAACAAAGAAATAAAGTATCTAATACAAGAAATGTTAGTTCTAGGATACAAAATTTAAGTCAAGGTCAAAAAAGAAAACATTCAGATCATAACAACAATGTTCATAAGCGAAGCACCTGGGAAAAAAGGAAATCTAAAAATGAAAACGAAGTTTCAGTAAAGCCGAGGCAGGATGTGGTACATCAACAACCTCAACCTCAAACAAACGACTTGGCAGATGGAAGGGTACTTGTACTTGCAGATAGTCATGGAAATGATTTAACGCGGTACATTCAGGAGCAAACTTTCTTTTCTGTTTCCACAACATCAAGACCTAACGCTACATTTGACCAGGTTACCCATGATGTGAATATGGCTACTAAAGGGTTTACTAAAAAAGATTTTGTTGTTGTGATAGGAGGAACTAATGATATAGGGACAAAAAGTGTTAGCGAACTGCCTCAGAAAATTGCTAAGTTATCCAATACTTTAGAATACACTAACCTCATTGTTGCCACCTTGTCCCTTCGTCACGACAATCCAAACCTGGATGATGAAATATCGATAGTGAATAACCAAATTATAAACACTGTAGAAAAATTAGATAATAAACCAACAATTCTTCCTCTGCATGACTTGCCCCGACATTTGTACACTAATCATGGGCTCCATTTTAATTATAAGGGAAAAGCTAAAATTGGCAAGCAAATAATTAATATTGTGAGGAAAATAAGACAAAATAAACCTTTGGAGACAGAAATTAGACCTACACTGAGTGAAAGCGGTAATATTAAAATTATAAATAAAGACATGTCACAAATCATAAGTCAGCTTAAAAGCAACCCCTCAGTGGCTTTTGCGCACTGCATCTCAAGGGATTTTGAGCATGAAAAAAACATGAGTGCAGGGGTTGCTGTGACGTTCAGAAAATGTTTTGGCAGGCCTCAGTCCTCCCATATTGTAAATAAATGTTTGTCATATCAAGAATTGAATAATGGAGCAGCTGTATATGGACTTTTGACAAAACAGATCTATTCAGACAAACCTTTATTGGAAGATTATGATTCCTGTTTTTCACATCTAATACAACATTTTAAGGAAAAGAAGTTTGGCAGTTTAGTGTGTTCCCCCATGGGATGTGTGAGAGATCAGGTTCCTGTCGAAAAGTTTGCATGGGACATAGTGAAATTTCAAGAGAGTACTGAAGCAGCAGTTTGCATTGTTACCTGTAATGAGAAGTCATCCAGAAAATTATACAACGGACTGAGCTTTTCTGAATTTATAAAAAAACTCCAATTTGAAATTGGAGCAGCCAAAAGTACAATGACGAAGGTGCCGGCAACATGTGAAGTGAATAACACCTTGCTTCAAGTGCCTGATACAGCCTCTCACAGT
The DNA here is from genome assembly GCA_035578135.1 of Flexamia atlantica. NCBI lineage: Eukaryota > Metazoa > Arthropoda > Insecta > Hemiptera > Cicadellidae > Flexamia > Flexamia atlantica. The sequence goes on along the minus strand of JAQJVK010000142.1, from coordinate 355,970 downwards.
TCTGATTCCACGGAACAACCAGTGGTCATCTCTAACCTGTCAATAGCAACACCACAGGTCCCAGCAGATGTTATACAGCTTCCAGTTACTGTACACAGCGGGGCAACAGAACAACAGATGAGACAGAGCGACACCTCAGCACAGCCTCCTTCCTCAGTTCAGGGCCATCCATCTTGTGAAAGTGTTTTGTGTTGTGAAAGTCTGTCTGGTGCAAATGAAATTCAAGAGAATGTGTTGAGTGTACATGAAGATTGTTTAGATATAGCAGGAAAAGCTTTTGTCAATAGTAGTTTTAGTTTAGGAGATAAGAGAATAGGTTTGAATGGGGGATGTAATAATGCAAATGATACGGTTTTTTTAGAAAAATGAATATGCTTATTTTTAATTACAATATTCAGGGTTGTGCCAAAAAGTTAGATGAATTAAATATGTTTTTGTCCAAATACAATAGTAAATACAAAATATTACTACTAACTGAGCATTGGCTGGGAGATGATAATAAGGAATTCCTAAATAATTCAGGATTGTCGTATGTATCAGGTTATTTTAGAGAGGAAGGGGAGAGAGGAGGCTCTTGCATATTGGTTAGCAAAGAATTATTAGATAAAATTAAGATTGTTATGGATTACAGAAATTTTGTTAAGAAATATATTTTTGAATTTAGTGTCATAGAACTTAACCTGAATTGTTCAACTTTTATAATTGTATGTATTTATAGAATTCCAGATAAAAATAATTTTGAAAGTTTTTGTACCCAATTGGATTTATTACTGGATAGAATTGCAAGTAAAAGAAATTATGTAAAGCAAAATATTATTTTAGGTGGAGACTTGAATGTAAATACATTGGTAAATGACAGGTATTCTAAAAAGTTTATTGATATTGTTAGTGCTTATGGATTGCAGCCATGCTTCAATGTGCCAACAAGAGTAACCAAAAATTCAAAAACCTGTATAGACCATGTTATAACAAATTGTTTGATAGAAAATGTAAAGATACTTCAACCCGGGCTCTCTGATAATACCGCCCAACTTGTGGAAATAGCTATCTCTGATCAGGTCTTAAAGAGAAAAATTAGTATTAGGACATTTAAAGGCGACAGTGTAAGTAATTTCTACGAGGATTTAAAAAATGAGGAATGGCTAAGTTTGTATGGCATTGTCTATGACAGGAATGATAATGAATTTGTAAACACTATTTACAAGGAATTTTTACAAACATTTTTGCTCCATTTTCATTCCAACTTTCCTAAGAAACATGTTACTATGGGTTTCAAAAATAGTAAAAAAAAGTGGCTTAGTGATAAAATAATTCAAATGAGCACAAAAAAGCGTGAATTATTTATACTAATGAAACAGAATCCAAGAGACAAAAATTTCGAAAATCAATACAAAGATTGTAACCACTATTTAAAAAAGGAGGTTAGTAAGGCAAAGTTAGAATTTTACAATAACTCAATCCGAAATGCTGACAATATTTCTAAAGCTTCTTGGGATGTTGTGAAACAGGAATTAGGAAAATGTAATTCAAAACCTGTCAATATTGAGATTGACTTAGGCAAAAATATTTTAATTCGACAATCAGAGGCTGCTACATTGTTAAATAAACATTTTTTAAATATATCTCAAAAATTGGATCTCAAGCCAAATGTAAATGCTGCTTTGACCTATTCAAAAAACTACCGCAGTAATCTAAATGGTTCGCTTTTCTTAGATCCTGTTGTGCCAAATGAGATATTATCAGCTATTAGGAAACTTAAAAATAAAAAATCCTCAGGGTGGGATGAGGTTCCAATGTTTTTAATTAAGCGAGTAGGCGAAATTGTTGCTCCTCATTTAGCGAACATATTTAATCAGTGTTTGACGTTAGGGATATTCCCGGACCTTCTTAAGCGTTCCATTATTAAGCCAATAAAAAAGAACAAAGGCAAAAGTCTAGATGATTATCGACCGATTTCATTATTATCAGTTTTTTCAAATTTGTTGGAAAGGATAATTTTAAATAGGCTTTTACCTTACCTTGAAAAACAACAAATAATTAACAAAGAACAGTTTGGATTTAGGCAAAATTTTTCAACTATTGATGCAGTTTCAAAATTTATTGATCATGTTATTAAAAACTTGGATGGTAAATCCTCTACAGCAGCAATTTTTTGTGACTTGTCAAAAGCATTTGACACCATTGACAGAAATATTCTGATTGAAAAAATGGAAAATTATGGAATTAGAGGTCCAGCAATTAATATTATCAAATCCTATTTTGAAAAACGTTTGCAGTTAGTGCGCATAAATGACCAAAGTGGAATGTATGATTCCAAGTGGGAAATTGGCTATACAGGATGCCCACAAGGATCTATATTAGGACCGATTCTTTTTTTAATTTATGTTGCTGATTTACCCACATTTTCAAATACAATTCAATATGCAGATGACACTACCATGGTAGTCCAAGGGGGAAGTCAAGATGATCTAGACCATAATATAGGCGATTGTATATAATTTAAGTGCCTGGTTTAAGGAAAATGGATTAAAATTAAATGAAAACAAAACGGAAATAATAAAATTTAAAACTCGTGAACCTTTTCAAAATACAATTCAAACTGAAAACACTTTTTACAAATTTTTAGGGATAACAATAGATGCCAAATTAAACTATTCTGCACACATTGAAACTTTAAGCAAAAAATTGAATTCATCTTGCTTTGCTCTAAAAGTACTGTCAAACTCAATTAATCAAAGTATTTTAAGAACGGTTTATTTTGCAACTATTCAATCTAGACTTATTTATGGTTTGGTTATTTGGGGAAGTACCTCATCTGAAAAGTTTAATAGAATATTTCGAATTCAAAAAAGGGCCATAAGAATTTTACATCATGTCGCGGTTGATGAGCCCTGTCAGCATTTATTCCAAGAATCTAAATTATTAACTTTGCCTTGCCTTTATACTTATGAATTATGCAAATTTTTCATGAAAAATAGAAATCTTTTTGAAAATACCTCAAATGTGTACAACACGAGACATAATTTTATAATATATCCCTCTCACTCTACAGCAAAATTTGAAAAATCTCCTGACTATATGGTTCGCAAAGTAATAAATAAACTTTTATTGCTGGAAATAAAAACTGCTTTTAACAAATTTTGCTTAAAAAAAGTTAAAAAATATTTATATGAAAATGCATTTTATTCCTTGAATGATTTTTTTAACAGTAGTTCTAAGTTAGTTTAAGTTGTGACATGACATTGTAATGGTATTCCATATGTGACCATTCTCTATGTACATATTTGTATATTTATGGAGAAATAAAGTTCTTATTCTTATTCTTAGGAACAAGTAAAGCTGGTGCCGTGACGTTTGCACGTGATTTACATTTACAGAATATCAGCTATAGTATGTATTAGTCTTTTGTTGTCTACTTTGCATAGCTGAAAAAGTGTGTTATATGTGTGGAATTATGTTGTTTATTTGTTATTGGCTATACCCAAAATAAAACTCTTCTTACTTTAACTTTATTTTCAATCTATTTAATCGGTTGCTAAGAACACAACAAACGTGTGTATGATAATTTTTAGAATTAAATCAGCTTTAAAATCAGAGTTAGAGTTTGTGAAGACTTTCAGCACGGGCCCCACACACTCATTATTAATTTTTCGAAAAAAGAGGGAAATTAACTTAAAAAGTAAAAAAGGAAAGAGTAGTCAGTTTGGTTGTTGTAAGAGAAAAACACGTTAGATGCAATGTTCTGTTTTGTCAACTAAATTGTTCACTTTCTTGATAAGGAGCAGAACACAATGGGTCTCTTGGTTGATTTAAGTAAGGCTTTTTATTTGGCGAGCTATTCTCTTCTCCTTCTAAAAACGTTGATGTTAGGGGAGTGTTATGAGGACATGCTCATGATTTATTTTCACCTTCCCTCTCAAACAGTAACAAAAAAGAAGCAATTGACTACATTGACAGTAACAGAAGTTTCCGCAAATCGTTTTAGAAATGATGTTTGTCAAAATGGGTACGCCGCAGGATTCAATTTTGGGGTCCATTCTGTTCCTCGTTTTTACAAAGAATACACAAACCAGTGTAAGTGAGGGTTAACTCTATCTCCTTTGCAAGTGATACGTCACATCTCTTTCGAACACAGAATTCGGATGAAATAGAAATTAGGGGTTCCATCGATTGAAATTTACTCTTTCAGTGGTCTGGTTATGAACATGTGCAAAACTTTTCTCAGCTTTCAACTAGGAATAACATCACTGAGATTTCCAGCCTTCTGCTGGATGAAACAGGAATTAATACTGGTGATTCCGTTAACTTTCTTGGACTGAAACTTGATGCAAATCTCAGTTTCAAAGATCACATCAACAAAGTTGCAGGAAAGCGGCGGGGGGCGGGGGGTACCTGTGACGTCACCACCACTGCCACCCGGCTGGAGCAGGATCGGCTAATAATTCCCCCTACTCGCACCGAATATTGACATTTATGAAATCATCAAAACAAAAAAACCTACCTACTTCGTCGTATGTGCAATTTACAGAATAAAAATTAACGAAACTTTGTCCACTGATCAAAGTTGTTTACAACAATCGTGAACGATAAAACGATAACATTAGACCACCTACATATTTGCAGGCATTGGCGACCCTGTTCTTCTTTCTCTCAAATTGTACGTTGTCTTGACGTTTGCCCTACACAAGCCATGCACGGGAGCACGGCTGGCTAGATATCTCGCGAAAATGAGGATAGTATAGAATGGAATCACTTCGACTGACCGGCAAATTAAATTATGAATGTTTAAATGCAATATCAAGAATCGGGTTTCGTTCTGTAAAGGTATTAAGCTAAAATGTATGGCGATTAAATATTTCATAAAGTTAAAGAGATCGTTAGAAAGTAAAAATCGATTCAACAACCTAAACGCTAAATTGTTCTTGTCATAGTTTTTATCTTTCTGTCTCCCTGCCCACAGAGATTGCGCATGGTTAGTGCATATAGCAGTAAAGGTCATGGTAACCATAGTTGAAAGTTCTGTTCTGCGTTGTAGATATAGAACCACAGTTTTGTATGCGACTACAAGACTGCCGTGTAAAAAATACAAGTTGATAGCAATAGTTTGGCGTGTCTTTGGAAATACGCGAGGCTTTCAGAAAAAGTATTGTATCTTTAAAATATTCAAGTGGCATTTTTGGTCCTTGTTAATGCCGACCAGCCACGATATGTTGAACCAGCAGACGACACCAAGAAATGTTTGCTGTGCTTGCTGCAACGCCCAGTTAATTAAGCCATGCATTTCTTTTCAGGCAATCGCTCCTCCTCGCAGCTCCTTCTGATTCCCGTACGAATTCTCTTTCAGATTTGTTTAAGAGGCAATTTCAAACATCGTAAGAGTAATTGTCAAGGGATTTTAATTTTTTCCGTTAAAATGTAAAGTAAAACAATCGCCTAATTAAAATAAAATATAAAAAAACAACTCAAAATGGCTCTGGGCTACAGCCCCTACAGCCCCCCCCCTTCTTTAATACATCACTGTACTCGCTACTATTTTACCAGTTGATGCTTGAGTAAAGTTTGCTTTGTCTGAATAATTGCATATGTGCACTTTTAACTACTATTTTCATTGTATTTATTTTTTGGATTTACTGTGGAGGTTATATAAAATAATTTATGGTAAAATATAGAGAAGTAAGTGTTTAAAAGTAACACAGCTTTTTAATAACCGAATATTACAATAATCCACTGAACAGAAGAATTTTGATTGAGAACATCAAACAGCCGTTACTTTACATGAATATATGAAATAAAAATGAGAAATTTTAGCTTAGTCACACTAAACAAGTTACAACCTGATAAACCTTCTGGCTAAAACATAAGGCGAGGTATTAAACTGTTTACGACTGTCGTCCTCATCACTCATTCTCATTTTTTATTGAATATTTTTCTTCAACACATTACGAGTATCATTTTTTTTAATACTTTTTATCTCTTCTAATTCGTTTAGAAGCACAGTGATAACGTAAATTAGTAATAGTGTAATAACATGGAAAATTTTAATTAAAACAAAATCTGAGAGTAGAATATGAGTTTTAAGAGTTATTTTGAAATTCTTAAATTTTATAGTAGGAGGTAGGTTTTTATCAAAAGAATTGGGTTTCATTTCTCTAACCTTACTTTTGACGGATGTATACATCCTTTTTTCTTTCCTAGTTTCCGGCCAAACAGGATACATCCATTAAAAAAATCTAAGGTTAAGTTAAGGGCATAGTTAAGGGCGTTTGCCACTAGTGCAAGTTGTTTCGCGAAATTCTGTACTGCGTAATTTATATTGTCTAAAGCGATTAATAGAAAATAAAAATATAGATGTTTTCATAAAAGCACTTAATTAAAATTAATTAAATTAATTTTTATTAGGTGCTTTAATGTAAACATCTATGTATTTATTTTCTATCTATCGCTTTTATCACAATATGAACTATGCAGTACAATATTTCGCGAAACAACTTGCACTAGTGGCAAAAGCCCTTTAAATACGGTCATGTCCGTTGACCGTGCGAATAAAAATCTAATTTGTATGGGTATTTCAGTCTAAGAGCTCGATATGTCTGTAATTATCACTCTTTTTCAGCTACAAAGAACTTACAAGAGCAAATAATACCACCGTTGTAGCAGACCTTCATACTCAGCGAATTTCAAATGCAAAAAACATATTTCAATCCAACATAGCGAGATTGGAGATGTTTTTGTAAGCTCCATAAGAATGAAATGGGGAATGAGAATGCAGGTTTGTTAAAACAAGCATGTTAAAACTGGGTGGTTTTACAATATTTAGTAGACCTGAACTAGAAGAAGCCATGTGCCAAGTTTTATTGAGAAGTGTTTACAAATAAGGAAGTTATACATTTTTTTAAATTTCCCATAAGGATAACACGGGGAATGAGTATGCATGTTTGCTGCCACGGAAATGGAAATATCAGGGATTTTAGACTAATATACATTAGACCTCATCTAGATGAAGCCTTAAACTAAGTTTTATTATGTTGATAAATAAGCGAGATATTATAGAAATTTAATTATTTTCCATAAGGTTAACATTGGGATAACGTACTGTGTTTACCACTTTCAATATCTCGGTAACAAATGGACATAGAGCAGTGATTCAAAATACTGAATTGTTTGTGTTTTTTTAGCTAAATCCAACAGTGCCAGTGAAAACTGGATAACCATTACGCAGAATGAAAATTGGTGTAGTGGTAGAACGCGGGACTTCAGCTACCAGGGTCCCACGTTCGAATCCCGCCAATCACCAATGGTAATATGCTATGTGATAATGCCGTAACCTTGAAGGTGCACATAGTGCACAATAAGCTAAATAAGTTGCAGTGCATGTCCATGAAAACTTCAAAGCCTGGCCCTCGTCTAGAAAAAAGGTTAACATTGGGACAACTTATTGAGTTTACCACTTTCGGTATCTCGGTAACCAATAGGCGTAGAGGAGTGATTCAAGATACTATATCGTTTGTTTTTTTCGAGCTGAATTCAATGGTGCTGACGAAAATTGGATTATTTTTATTTTTCGATGAAAACAACTCTAAAAACCCATAATTAAGGGGGTTTATCCCCCTTTACCCCCCCCCCCCCTTCTGGTAGTCTGATTGGGCTGGTTCAGGAACTCTTTCGAGTGATTACCACTTTACACGTCTTTCCCAAATTTCTTGAAGATCCGACCATATATACGGCCCCTATCGTGTTAACAGACTTATAGATATAAATTCGAACGAATGGTGTTTTTTGCTTCTGGGGGCCCCAAATCGAAAAGTTATCACGGTCTTGGACTTAGTTCTTACAATGGGTACTACAGAAACAGCTTCTTCCCTATATGGGAAATTCGCCAGAATGAGGATCGGATATATCCGTCCCTCCACCATACATATTATTTCGGATAATCTGATACGTCCATATTTTTTGGTAGTTTTTGTGGGCTAAAGACGAACGTAAACGTTGACTTTAAGTTTTTCATGGCCAAAAACAGACAGCCACAGTTTTACTTAAGTTTATTTACCTTACAAATGAGTTAAAATTATTAATATTAAATGAGTTAAAATTATGATGCTAAATTATTTTTTTTAACCTATGATATATTTTTCATATAGAATGTATATTTATTTATGACATTAAGTAACATAAAAATGGTCCTTAATAGTAAGTAGTTTAATATCACGTAGTTATGCCAAATGTCGCAAGCAACTCTATCAATTTATTAAATAATAAAAATACTAAAATCACAGCCTATACGATTTATTTAAAAAATAAATAAAATTATTAAACAATATGCCACTATTTAATTTGCAAAGCGAATAATAGAAATACACATAATGATATGGGAGTTGTAAATGGATTTTATTTCATGTCAGCGATCAAATACAAACTGAATCTCAGACAAACATATAACGAGATTAGCCTTAATGACGCCATTCATGTACATTATTTGTATTAATGATTAAAGATATTTGAATCTGAATCTGAATCTGAACGTAAACTGCAGATTCTCTTAGAGACAACTTAGCAGCAGCTTGTGCTCTGCTCTGATGTCTTGAGGCAGAAGGACAACAAACACTTAAGTAAATCTGGAGCCGAACCAACTGGGCAGATAATCTCATCTTCCTGAGAAATAGTATAAACTGAGTTGATCTAATATGCCTAATTATTATTAAAATAATGCGTAAGATATACAGTTAAATCATCTACGAGGTTAATATCTTGCGTAATATCTTTACCAAGCACTTAGCTCAGTGTAGCAAACTTAATGATTTTAATCCACTTTATTATTGAATTTATGTCTTTACTTTGAAAATGACTCTAAATTAAATAGAGTAAAAACAAGATTTGCTTTAACATGATATAATAATTTGGTTGTAATGTTAATTTTTATGAGAACTAATAAAATGTGAGATAAATAAATTGTGAAAGGTTTTCCTATCAGTTGGCTGATGATAATATATGTAAAGAATTAGGTATTGAGACTTATGTATATAACAATAACATCATGATCGGTGTTCTTTAGGATATATTACTAAAATATTATTATTACACAAAAAGCTAACTTAAAGTCATAAATAACTTGTTTTTATATATTATATAATATTTTTTTATGCTTCAGGTCAAACATAGAACCTTTCAAAACCTATTCTTCACGGCTTCAAGATACATAACACTGACATTTTAAACTCCATCGCATTCAGTGCCAACAATGCCAGGCTTTGAGATCTATACAATGACTGTGGGATATCACGCTGAATGTTGAAAGGACTTACCAGAATATATAAATTTTACCTTGAATAATAAATCTCTTTATCTGCCAAAATAGATTACTGTCTCTCAGTTACGAGTTTAATAGCTGGTAAATTCATGACAGTATTCAGGTACGTTTGTCATTTTAATACCTTGGACATTTTTAAACTTATTCTTTTTTTTACTAGGTATGGACAGCAAAATTTACTCAACATGATATTACACCTTGGACTTTCAGTGGTTTGAACAGTGTTTGTACTAAAGTAAATGGTATACAATAGTCTGTAAGCTACACTGAAAGCTTTTTTCGGGGATTTCATTCTTGTTAATGGAATCACATTTCTTTGTTCTATTTGGATAAAAGATACGAAATGCCTTTTAGCGAATTTCCTTAAAGAAAGAAGCTAGTAACGTAGGTCTCATGGTAAGACCTAAGGCTGAGACCATGTTAACTTTTGATTTTGGGGCCCCCAAAAGTAAAAAAAAAACACCATTAGTTCGAATATATCATGTTTGTCAACACGATAGCGGCCGTAAATATGGTCCGATCTTAATGAAATTTGGGACAAACGTGAAAAGTGGTAATCTGTCAGACGAATTCACGATCGTTAAACCGGAAGGTGGGGTAAAGGGGGATAAACCCCCCAAATGGGTTTTTTGAATTGTTTACATTAAAAAAACAAGTTATCAAACTTTTGTTGGCACTATTGGATTCAGCTAAAAAAAATTGTGTATTTTGAATTACTTCTATATGTCCGTTGGTTACCGAGGTATTGAAAGTGGTAAACACAGTAAGTACGTTGTTCCAATGTTAACCTTATGGGAAATAAGTAAAATTCTACATCTTGCTTACTTCTTAACAAAACTTGGTTTGTGGCTTCATCTAGATGAGATCTAATGTTTAATAGTCTAAAACCTTCGATACTTCCATTTTCGTGGCAGCAAACCTGCATACTCATTTTCGGTGTTATTCTTATGGAGCTTACAAAAAAATGTCAATTCTCGCTTTGTTGGCTTGAACTTTATTCTTTTAGGCATTTAAAATTCGCTGGGTATGCAGGTCTACTGCAACGGGGGTATTTTTAAATATATATTAGATACATTACTTGAAGTGGCGACCTACCAGGGTAGGTATTTTAAGCCAAGTATGAATGACAGATGAGTGAAGGATGATTGTGGCGGGTTTTTGTAGTCTTGTTACTGACTAAGGCCAACATGTTGCTTAGACAGGGCTGTTGATTAATATAAGGTGGGTTTGTGACTTTTTTGTGATTATTTTAAATTATATATAAAAAACAATTAAATGATCATATTACGCTTTTTCAATTTCCTGATCCACTCTCAAAATGTAACAGTTTAATTTTTTACAAATGCTGACATTATGAGTTTTAAATTCCTTTTAAAGAAGTCAACAATCTCAAATCTATGTTACATAATTAGTCGAGGAAAGATATGAAAAAAACACTTAACCCTGAAGAAATTCCTATAAGGGAGATTTTTGCGTTTTTCTGTCATATTTTATATGCTGATTAACATACTAAAAGTTTATCAAAGTTTGACCACCGGAAGTGCCTAATTTTCAAGATGGCTTCCAAGAAGGTGACAATAGCATTAAAGATATAGAAAACAAATGCCATAGGTGATGTATAAATGAATCTGGTGTCATAATACCACTGCCGATAATTGAGGGGAGGTATGAACTTCAGTTTTCGTAGGTTAATAAAAATCTGCCGCCATCTTTGATCCGCCATATTGGATAAAGTAATTATTTTCAAATGTAAACATAGTGTTGTGACACATCATTTTGAACTATATTGTCACGCTGATTACAATGCCGAAATCCGTTTTTGAAAATCTAGACTCGTTTTCAAGATATACCCAAACAAAGATTATTCCCTTGGACGTTTCGAGCTTGGAATATTTTTAGGGATTTTTTTATTAATTTTACGCTGCCGTAAAGTTATTATTCGGCAAAAAAGTTAAAGTGAATCAATAATGTTGTGTGACGAGGCTTCGTTAACAGCTAGTGTTAAATTCTAGTTTGAAACGAGAGGGCACATACGATTTTTCTACATTTTAAAATAACATTTCGTAATTAATATGGCAGGTCGAAGTCGGCGGCGGGAAATGTCCATCCACTCAAAATTATTGATGTACTAACATAACAACAATGTCATTAGGTGATGCTGAAAATTAAAAGGAAATTTAATAAATTTAATTTAATAGGAAATTTAATTAAAAACACACGGTACATGAAAAAAGTAATGTAACTCCTAAAAAGTTAATAAGTAAAAAGCTTTTTTTCTTTAAAAACAGTTGTGATATCTGAAACCATGATAAATTTAAACATTATCTACTAACAGATCCCGCTATGAATAAACAGGGAGTTTACGAAGTGCCGTGTGATTTACGCTATTGGTGTATTAAGAAAATAAGTGGTTAAAAGACATCGAATGAATAAAATATGAAGCGAAGGAAACTTTTACACTTGACCAACAAAAGGAGGGATTTCGGCTTCTCAATTTTGAGAGGAAACCTCTCCCTTCTCACTCTCTCAGTTGATTTATGATATTAATTCTCATCTCATACATCGCCGTATTTGCACTATTATCAAAATCAAAATGTTATCAAATCTTTTTTGAAAATAGTTTTATTTCCCCACTCCACAAAATAATAACATTCGAGCAAATAACATTATTAACTGAAAATGTTATTTAATGCTTGACCCCACGAGCCTTTGACTAAATATGTTTAGACGGTTGAGATAGCCGTAATAGCAACTACGTATTTGATCTGGGTCGCATCACAACGTAAACATCCGGGCCATTAGTCAGGTCATTCATCACAAGTTGATTGCTGATTGAACGCGGTTCTGTTTGTGATTATTAAAATCAAGAATTCATATTCGAACGAAGCTTCTAAAAACGTATATTGGAAGGATTTACGATGCTTTATTTTATATAATTTTTAAATTAGTTTTACTTTTTTACGAACGTAGGAAAATATCAAATTCTTTTGTTACTCATAAAATTTAAGTTTGAAATTTTTTATTTTGAAATAATAGTTAAAACCTTACAAGTCGTCATATATCCAAGCCCTGACTGAAATATTATAATCAGAACTATGTTGAAAAAAGTCATTCAAATTTTAAACAAAACTCAAGAGTAACTTTTAATGTTCTTAGCATTTCCAAACTTATACTAGATGAATTCTTAATGGTAATTAATGTTTGAAATACTCTGTCTTTAATTAGACCAGTTCGTAAATTAATTGTCAACCGGAGAAATTGTGGTACGTATCCCACGTTAAAAAATTGTAGGTCCCTTTGTTGCCATTGGCTGCCGGGCTATTAATTAACAGTCCTGTCTAAGTAACATGTCGGCCCTAGTTAGTAACAAGACTACAAGATAGCGCCAAAATTATCTTTCACTCATCTGTCATTCATACTTTGCTTAAATTACCTACCTGGGTAGGTCGGCATTTCAAGCAATGTAATGTAATGTAATGTGACTATATTTACAGTTGCGCTGTTGTTGATTTAATAAATAAGTGGAAATCTAAATTTAATTTTACGTACTAGAATACAACAAAAATACGTACCCAGCGGTAAAGAAATTCGACTAAACAGACTTTGAACCCAAAAATTAGGTTAACACGTTATTAAAAAAAGGCATACATCATTTTTACAAAAGCATCATCTTTTTTCAAAAGCATAAATAATTTTTTCAAAAGCATACATCATTTTTACAAAAACATACATTTTTTTGCAAAAGCGTACATCATAGTGTTCATTTTATACAGTACAAATTGTCTTAAGCACTTTTGTATTGTAATTATGAATAAACAGGAGCCGAGAACCCCTCGAAGGTATGCGAAAACACAAGAGGAGTTCCGAGATATCCGAAAATTCCAAAGCGTAAGAGTTACTATCTAGTGGACAATCAATAAACTTTTAGGTAAAGATGTAAAAAAACAACGATCCAATTAATTCATCCTTGAGGTAACGATGAAAAAGAAATATATTCATTTTTGGGGCAACGACCTCATGACAAAACCCCAAAATGCTCCAGCCAATGATATACTTAGCGGGATCCTGCGAACAATACTCGTTGGTTTTCGTTTGTTTTCTGAGGGACATGCCTGGCGCTGGCGAACGATAAGTGAAATTTCTCTACCTCTCGCGCTTAATAGTTGTATTAATTGTACTATAGTCTACGGAGAAAAACACTCACCCTATATTACCATCTTTTATGGCACCACTGCAGATGTTACCGCCGTATTCATTAAGAAACAATAAAAATCAGAAAATGTGTTTTTTGACCCTATCTTCTAAAACTTGCTGTCCAGTAAAATTTTGTCTCGGAAGATAAGGTCCCTTTTCCCTTGGCGGGTCACATGTACATTAGATACATTACTTGAAATGGCGACCTACCAAGGTAGGTATTTTAAGCCAAATATGAATGACAGATGAGTGAGGGATGACTGTGGCGCGATCTTGTAGTCTTGTTACTGACTAAGGCCAACATGTTCCTTAGACAGGACTGTTAAATATATATATATATATATATATATATATATATATATATATATATATATATATATATTAACAATTAAAATATCACATTACGCTTTTTCTATTTCTTAGTCCACTCTCAAAATGTAACAGTCCTTTTATTATTTCATTTTTTACAAATGCTGACATTATGCGGTACGGCGGGGCGAAGAAAGTTAAAACGATGTCTGGAAGTGCTAATATATTTCTATTAGTCCAATCAAGGAAAAATGTCAATTTCTGCCCGCTTGTGCATGTTCAGCACATTCGTCAGTGGGCCTCTAATTTGCGTGCTGATGTCTCAGTGTCGACCACAATTAATTAGTATGACAGCTTTCGGAGCGAGGAAAAGCCTCAGATTAATTCATAAACAGTTGCATGCTTTGGAAAGTTATACAAGATTTTGTACAAATATACAATTTAAGAGAAATATCAAGAATTAAATCAAAGTTTGGAAGGAGTTACAAACCAAAACCGTATTCAAATAATATTAAATAATCATGAAATAAAATTAGAGCTTGAAGTATAATAATATTTATCTACGACCATTGCAATAAGCACCAATTATGGTATTACAATAAACATTATAATGATATACATTAAGACACCAAAAACCAAGCAGTACTCTAATGACGACTTTAGAGTACTGGAGTCACTTTAGAGTACTGGTTCTAGACCAATGAAAGCTCGGCATTTGACGGAAGTAGTGTCATAATAACAATTACGCAATTCGCACATCAGCTGATTGTTGCATTACGATTCATGTTTGAGTTTACTTATCCCATCATCTGATTGTTCCACAACGATTCATGGTTCAATCTGCTTATTTGCGCCTAACCTCAAATTTTAGTTGACCTATTCCATCATTAGTAAAAGTCATGAGTTTTGTTTAACTTCGGGGACATTTTTCGTATATTGTTGGTCGTAGATAAAATAGTGTATGCAACGATTGTATTATGCCTTTAAGCCACTCGTGAGATATTTAGAACACTCGCTTCGCTCGTGTTCTAACTTACATCTCACTCGTGGCTTAAAGGCATTCATTATACAATCGTTGCATAAACTACTATTAATAACAATATAGACTCAGTCATTGACTTTCAAGGTAACTTTATCATCGTAGCCATTTTGTATGACTAAGATGATATGATGATATGAATATATGTATGTGTTGTGTTTTAAATGTTTCTCGTCAAACTTTATGTGCAAGTTTAATAATAACGACGTCCAATGGACTCGTAAAAGCCTGAAGATAGTGCAAACCGGCACCGAAACCTAGGTCGCTACTCTGACCTACACCGAGCTGGACGACGGAAGGTAAAATTATACCATTAGTTTGTAACTTTATCAATATTTGTCATATTTTGTAAGTTGGAACTTTCATATTTTTGGAGCTATCGTGTTTTCAATCACTCGTTCATTAAATTTCATTAAGAGCTTTGTTTTTTCTGTTTAAGACTATTAATTTACAGACGGAAGTGCAAAACATAATAAAAGATAAAGAGTAATGGATAATAACGTAAACATTTTGTTGTAAAATGCTCTCACGTATTTTTTAAAAGAGTTATCAATAATACTGAGGTTCAATTTAATAATAAAAAATTAGTGTTCTTAAAAAATTCTTAATTTTATGTTTTTTTAAATGAGTTCAGGTTGCATTGAATAGTTTACATGAAAATCAAATTTTATAAAATTAAATAATATTAGATTTTTGAATATCAGTTTGTTACAGCTTTTTTATATTTAGTTTCCAGAGAAGTAACTCATCTATCACCTTTCCATTCTTTTAAAAGTGGTTTATTTATTCAATATCAGGAGCAGTAATTAAAAAGCAATTAGTAAAGGAAAAACGTTTTCATCTTCCTACTTTGTAAAAGTGCTTAAAGATAATTGTGTGTATATAATTCAATGTATCCTAGTAACTTGAAGTCATTAATCATTTATGTGGTTTATTAAACAAGATTATCAATCAAATAAAACGAAAACGTTTGTACAGGCTAAATTTAATCTACTCTATGTTAGACGCCGTACCGAATGATTTAATTTCGAAATTTTTATTGTTTCAAATTGTAACAAATACGCAGGGAATGAACCTGTCAAGTAATACATTTTCGCAATTTCTTACTAACCATTGAAATTTATATTTATAATATTAGTACCGGGGACCGAGGGGGGGCTCGGATTAAACAAAAACAATCGGCTGATTCAGCTGTTTTAGTTGAAATTTTCCATAACTGTAATATGAGCACTTATAAGTATAACACTGTTTGAGCATGGCATCAACGCCTTTAAATACCTGTGCCTTCAGCTTTTTTCTGTTCTAGCAAAAAGGAGTTGATTCGGTCTCGTTCCACACTGATAAACATATCGACGACGACGTACTGTTGTAATAAAAGGCAACAGAAAGGAAGTGCCGTTGAAGTTGGTCGTTATATTTTCTGTCGCTTCGTTGGAGTGCAGCGATTGCTGTTCGGAACGCTAAGTGACTCTTCACGAATTCAAGTTTTGATATCTTAGAGCGACGCTTCGAAGCAATTGGCACTATGTTGGTCGGTAACCCCAAGTCTCCTTTGTACAAAAGAGAGGATACGAGAACGGCTCGATGCGGTTGTCTGTACTGCTCATGGCGAAAGTTGTTTCCTTTGTTCTTTCACGATACGGTTGAAATCCGGGTAGGTCTGGTCGGCGTTGAGCGTGTAACGGCTGATATTTAATTCGACGTTGTAACGCTGTAGCGGTTTGGGCCAAGGCCGGTGGTGCGAGATTGACCAATTTGACTTTCGGTGGCTTCCTGTAGCGTCACCCGGCGGCTCGAGCTTTTTCTTCTTATATGACTTCGCGCACCATCATGGGGTGGATTGGTTATTGTCCCGCAGGATTCTCTCAAGTAACTGTATCAATTCTAGGTTCATGTCGGCGTTAGCATAAATTCGTTTGTAGACGGCATGGGTGGGGCCGAGAGAAATCATCTGCTCGTTGCACGGTCGTTCGTACTCTCCTTGTGCACCTTGCGTCGGCTGAGCGGTGATTTTCAACGTTGTTGGCGGGTGATCAGCAGCGCAAGTTCTTTTGGAAAACTTGACGGCTTATATTCGTATTTCCCGTGTAGACACCAATCATTTTTATTCTTAAAAATTGCCCTTGTAAACATTCGTACAAAATCAAACCAAACTGTATATAGAATAAATATTCCTTCAAGCAATCCATTCAAAATAACCTTTAAACAATTTAAAATTAGTTATTTACATGTCAAATGATTTTTCTAACCTGCATAAAATTAAAACAACCTGAATCAGCTGTTTTGGTTGAAATCAACAACACAAAATGCCCATGACGATGGACACTTGAATGGGCACTTTGAAAGACTGTAGGACGCAAACCAGATTTTTCCCAGACTTGACACCAGTTCTAATCAATTTCTGGTGGCCTAAAGCCCCCAAATTAAACAAAAAAATCAAAAATTCTTGGACGAAGTCAAAATTTTGCCCTTGCAAACATTGCTTTTTATAGAGTATAGGATAGGATAGGATAGGATTATTGCAATAGGTTTTAAAAGAATAACATTTAATTTGAGAGAAAATATAACTTTTTTTTTAAATTACACTACAATCTGACTTGACCTCTATATTTTCACTTTGCCATGTATTCTGGTGACTGGTTTAAGGGTTGGAAGGTCCCGATAGAGTTTCACCACTGGAGCAAAAATCTCGTTCGAATAAAGTGTATAACAGTCTTGCTACAGAGTGTTTGACAAGCTCTTGGTAAGGAGGTTCACTGGGATACCAGCCCTCCATCCCCCCAGTCACCCCAAAACTAACCCTTGCCCGATCGACCCTGATGAAACTAATCATTTGATTATTCCCTTAGGACTGCCATCTGACCACAACTGCTGTAATGCCTGATATTTAGGTAACTATATTTTTTTTCCTTATTGTCAAATAAATTAACTTGTGAGATTCACGAGAAAACTGTTTACATTCTGGTTAAGACTGATAATTCATAATAGTAGTTTATGCAACGATTGTATAATGAATGCCTTTAAGCCACGAGTGAGATGTAAGTTAGAACACGAGCGAAGCGAGTGTTCTAAATATCTCACAAGTGGCTTAAAGGCATAATACAATCGTTGCATACACTATTTTATCTACGACCAACAGTATACGACAAAATTTCCCCCGAAGTTAAACAAAACTCGTGACTTTTAATAATGGTGGAATAGGTCAACTAAATTTTGAGGTTAGGCAAATAAGCGGACTGAACCATGAATCGTTGTGGAACAATCAGCTGATGGGATAAGTAAACTCAAACATGAATCGTAATGCAACAATCAGCTGATGTGCGAATTGCGTAATTGTTATTATGACACTACTTCCGTCAAATGCCGAGCTCTCATTGGTCTAGAACCAGTACTCTAAAGTGACTCCAGTACTCTAAAGTCGTCATTAGAGTACTGCTTGGTTTTTGGTGTTTTAATGTATATCATTATAATGTTTATTGTAATACCATAATTGGTGCTTATTGCAATGGTCGTAGATAAAAGAATTTTATGTTATTTTAAATTGTGTATAGAAACAAGTAAAAATTGACCAAGGCGAGTTTTATTGTCTACACAAACTGTGTTGGTCTCCGGGATATGAACCTGCGCCCTCTTGAACCGAAATATAAGACTCTAATGTAATATATAACATCTAGATATTTAATACAATTGTTGAATTTTTTAAGCTGATTCTCATTGCAATTTTTCTAGTTTGGACAAAAGCTGCAAATAATAAATTAAGAAGTAGATTACATCCACAGACAAACATATATCTTGATTAAACGTAATACAGAATAGCTACGTACTACGTACGTCATTACTATATATCATGAAAAATGCCTTGAAATTTGAACCTAATAAAGTTGTATGTTTTGAAATATCATTAAAACTAATTGTTAAAAAATAAAATGTTCAGTCTTTAGATAAAGAAATCATTTTAATTTTATCTTTTGTACGAATTAAAAAGTATATACCGAGGACAATTTACGATAACACAAAAACACAGGAAAGCGATAAATTTCAATTTGGTTCAGGTGTCTATTAAAGTTGTTTGCAAGCTGCCCGTTAGTGAGCAGGTTTAATATCCATGTAGCTCATAAGTTCATTACTGTCAATATTGAAACCCTTGTCGATTACATTTTATGTGAAAACGTTAAATGTTGATATTAAACACCTATACTGAAAGGCTTATAACAATTATTATAATCTATTTTCTCCTATAGAAAATAAAATTATATTTTTAAACAAATCTATTTTCAAAAATACTAAGATCACATATCTATAGCATGGTTAGTAATTATTTACAAAGCCCTGTTAATACAATTTTGATAGTTCTTTGTTGGACAGCAATAATATTTTAAACTTTATATTTATGATGACTTCAATTTTAGAGAGAGTTATTAGCTGTAAAACTACTTTCTATGTTCAAAGAGTAAATAGAGATAAAAAGATAAATATAAATTCTCCCACATTTTTTCCTATACGTATCTAAAAAAAATATGTTTTTTTGCATTTTCTGAAGTTTTGGTTTGCAGAATTCCAAAATAACCGCAAAAAACCACCAGGTGAACAAAACTTATTCGACGCATGACATTATATGATCATAGTCATGACATAGTAACCTGAATGTTACCTATATTGGTTATGTTGAATTTAAAAATAAAGTTATTAAGACATGATTTGAAACTATTCATCGAATTCAGGTTGTTACAAATTGAACAAAGGCACTCGGATGATAAATTATGTATAATTTTCGCATAACAGTAGCCCTAATCATAACAATCGTGTTATCAATACATACCTGTAGGCTATATATTTTACTATGTCGGTGTACGCACATCCTTCGCCGAAATGGTTTTTTTCATCAGTATGGTTTTTCGCTTTCAGGTCAATAACACTTTTACATACCAACAATTTATGTTACTACATTATCTACAATGAACAATAAGAGATAGATTTAGTAAAAGAAATATGGTTAATCCGGTCTTAAAAATCATATTCGAAGTAAACATAAAATAATTTTAGCTGAGAAGACAACTCTTGCTGTGAAGACTAATCCCTCATAATCCTTCACTGTTAGTCGCTGCTGACAGGTTTAATACAAACTTTACAAATTACGTTATACCATCTTCTTTTATTGCATTTTATTGAAAAAAAAACAATGAAATACGAGCAGGATAAATTCCTGCAACATGCACGTTATACTAATATTTTAATAATTAAAGTTAACGACAAATGTAACCGAATGCATCGTAGGAGTTTGATTGATGGTTAAATATATGTAATCACCCAAAAGGAAAGAGGAATTTCAAAATGATACAATTACGACCATCATTTATGAATGATGATTACTTATTAACGTACTGAGTTTATGAAAATATTTGACCGTAAAATAAAAAAATAATAATAATGGTATATTTTGAATCCTATTGCGGATAAAGCAATTTAAATGGAAATTTCATCATAAATCTGACACATACGTTCTTTTTTCCATAATTCAGTTTTACAATTATATGTATTACAGTTATGAACCTGAATTTTAATTATGTAATTAGCGTCGGTTTGTAAGCTGTGGAAACTACCAAAATTTTAACAACATCAAATAAGCTATTTTCAACCTATTTTATTTTTATTTTTTTATTTTTTTTATTTTTTTTTTGAATTGGCAAGTGAATGTCGGAGGGGGAAAAGTATAAATCACCTCGTATTTGGAGCGAACTGTAAACACATTTTCACCAATAATGTACCACGGTTTATTTAATAATACTCTTGAACTTTATTTATAACGTACCTCAACACATACCATATTTATCCAAAAAATTATGTGTAATTTTTTTAAATTTATCTATGACAAGCTGTATTTTAACCGAAGGCTATAAAACCGTGTAATGAAGTCCTATTTTAACTTCGAATGACCTGTTTGAAAATAGTGGAGCAATACACATAAACTCTACAATTAATTCCAGGAAAAATAGCATACTCATGGGTTGACTTTTAAAACGTTGATCGATCATGGAAATCTAATTACCACAAAAATACTATTTCTAAAATAAAATCATGCGCGAATAAATTGTTTAATCGACCTCAATACTAGTAAAGATAACAATATAGCGGATTGATTTACTTTATTTGTTTTGAAAATTACCAATCATTTAAGTCAATGGAAATTTTTTGTGTCAAAATTATTATAAGCATTTCATTAAAAAAGGTATAAAACATGTCTTCAATTTTAAATTGTTGAAAAATTTTGTTGTTGTCTCTATAAGCATATATTTATTACTATTTCTAGTTATTACTAGCTTCTGTAAAAGTTACTTTACGATTTGAGTTACTTTGAAAAGCAACAATGTAAACTGGTAAAAAGGTAAAAAACACGTTATTTATTTTAATTTTTTAATAATATAGTGACTAGATATTACTTTAAAATTTAAAACTACAGCAATGTAGAAGGAACCCTGGACCGTAATTTAACAAAAATCGCATTGTTCCTATGTCTAAACAGTTAAAAATAATATATATTCCTGTTAATACTTTGTAGACCTACAGTTTAAAATATGAGGACATTTCTTATAAAACCACGTATTATTCGCCTAAACTTGCAAAAAACTCAGAGAGTGTGTTCAAAGGAATCTAATGTCCTAAATCACCACTCCACTAGATAACGGTGGAGAATTTATCTTCCTATACATTCCGTTTAGTACCTAGTCTTTCAAAGAGCTGTCTATAAATTATCATCTTGGAGAAGACATTATTTTAAAGTAGCGTCAGTATTTTATAGCTCCTAGAACCTTTTCCATGTTACGGTAAATCATTTAACAAAACAAAAACCAAAACAAGCATTTTTTTATTTTTACGTGATGTTAACAAAAATTATAAAATTATTTCATTTTCCTTTAGTATTGAAGACTATAATACCATCCTTAAACTATCATTATTACCGAAATTCAAAGTACAGAATGTAGGCTAGTATTCAAAATCATTAATACCATTATTGGTCATCTTTACCTTTGTAATCAATATAAAGTCAGTAATATTATGGAATGGTCGATGGTTAGTTAAAAGGGCTTAATGCACTTTAGTTGATGCGTGTTGATGCACTTCTATTTGTAACAATTGTATGTAATCCTGGAACAATATTCTCCTCTTAAACAAAGGGTCAATGATAGTTCACGTTGATTGGAGCATTTCCTCTTTTTTATAATCCAAATAGAGAAATATTTTGTGCATACATTTTTTTGTAGAATCGGAAAGTAAAGTTTTAATCTTACTTTAAATTCAATACCGAATTTTTAAGATTAAAACGTTTCAAAAGTGATATACAAAACCTTACCATGGGTTTTGTATTTTTTTTTCAAACCACGGCACAGCCACAAAATCATGCCAGCACTATAATTTAATGTAATATAATATTCTAAATTTTCTCTTCAGTGATAACATATTACTGTTATTATAGAACTCAATTTTACCTAAGTCCATTTTTTTCAAATGCTACGGAAATCAATTTCCTCTTACTTGGCAGACTTATTCTCTCGACTTAAATTAAAGTTTCAAATTTGAAGAAGTAAAAGGAGTAAGAAGAAAAATGAAGTTTAAACTATGAGACATTCTAAACATACCGTATAAAATAATTAAGGGTCTCTACAGTGAAAGCATGTGTGGAGGCCCGAACATTAAACTTCTTATCTAATCTGATAAAGAAAAACGCAAACAAATTATCTGACTCCAATAACAAGGGCGTAGTTTGATTGAAATTTAAATAATCATTCAAAACATTTAACATAATATAGCCATTGAGACTAACCATCCTTATGGGCCAGCTGTACACTTGGCGCATTATATCTTGACCCTTGAGAACCTGCAGCAATTGGAGGGGAATGAATTTCATCAGGAGACCACAGCTGATACGCAAAGTAGTACTAGCCTGACGTGTTAGCATTTTCCAACAGCTGTCAGTGTATATCTTAATTGTCATTTGTAAACAAAATACAGTTGATATTTGTAGAAATTTGTTTTTTCATTGTTTGTTGTCCAAAATCATTGACAATAAACAATATCTGACAGCTCTAGTAATGGACTAGGCCAAGGGTCAAGATATAATGCGCCAAGTGTAACTGTTTTTGTGTGAGCCAGGATTTGAAGTGGATGTAGTTCGACTAAATTACCGACAGATTGCTGATGCTAATGATTTATTTCAGCTATTTATTTCAGTTTTCAAAACTTAATATGCAAGAAAGTAAGAGTTCTTAATCTTATGATTGCTCACTGAACACCTTATTGTCAAAATATTCCGTCGTGATAGCGTATGATAGTTGACTGCAGTATACTCTATTGGAGAATGCTTTGACTAACTCCTCTTTCAAATCCTGGCTCACATAAAAGTTGGTGCACTTTTTATAATGGCAATGGGAAGTCTCCACCTGATTTATAAGACATTTTAAATTCAATAACTATTTCAACACAGCTTATTTCCTTTCTTTTTGTTCGCTTATTATACACAACAAAAGGCTCAGAAACTCCGAACCGCGCACTGCACCATGGAGGACCTCAGTAATTGCTTCTAATTGCTCAGCAACCCTGACCTCAAAGACCACCTTTCAGTAACAGCCTTCACTAATTTGAACGGTTCAGTCTCCACTGAACCTCTGGCACGTAATGACTGACCGCGTTCGTTACAACAATGCCTTTCCGTCACGTTGATCATATACCGTTCAAATTCCTAAAGTATCATCTATTTTGTACGTTTTGGTACTTTTAGTGCCTCAATATCTTTCTTAAAAGTATTTTATCAAAGATTGTTGATACAATCTTCTAATATTGTGGCTATTGGCTACCAGGAATTGCTCTAATAATAAAGTAAAAACTCACCGTCTTAAGCAATCCAGTAATGTTCTATGCGAACAATTGTTTCGCCCCTATTTGTTCAAGGGCATCATCAGCGCTAAATACAAGTCTTTGGTTAAAACATATCATGAACGTTGTTGTTCACTTCGTTAAAATAATATTCCATGGTGAATATATGCTGCACAAACATAAATAGCGACATTACATAAATTAATACTGCACTTTTTATAAACTAAACCCAAATCTTCTAATACTGAGTACTTTTTCATTGTAACAGTAATACTTTGAGATTAAAATAGAGCCTACAAAGGTAAGAAGCTTTGTCCTTGCCTCAGTCGATGATGATAAAAAACATGTATTTATAAAAAAATCTTAGTTTGTATCAATGAAATGAGAATTGGCAGTGCTAAATGTAAACCTATTGAACTTAATTATTGTTGTGATCAAAATTATTGTCAATACACATATAGGGGATAGTAAATGTCAAAACACAAAATATTCTTGGCTTAGGAGTGATTTCTCCTACACAGACCTCTAATGCCATCCTGGTGGGTGCAATCGCTCCCAAGGTGCAGTTTTATAATAATTGGTTTTTAATCCAGGATCTGAGATAGAAATCAATAATTTTACACATCACTGACCAATAGTATATCGCAATACGTGAGGTTTTTCGACTTACATGTTAACTTCTATTTTAATTTTATATTTCTAACGCTCAGGATGACGGTGAGGTACACGGAAATAAACGCGTACCCGCGAACGTGTTAACCTAATGAGTCAAACTGCATCATTCACCACCATCAACAGCATTTTATATTTCCATTTAAAAATAAACTGGAGTAAAGTAATTCAAACTCACGTATTTTTTGAGGAATAATTAAACATTTACTCGAGTTTAATGTTCCATAAATTTTTGAGACTACAAAATTAAGTTGTGTATTAAGGTGAAGAGTTATTTGAATAATTTTCCAGTCAATGAAAATTACATTTTCACATGACCTGGAGCCGTACAGCCTTCGTGGTAATAAAGATAAATGTCTTTTTTGACAGGTCAGAGTTTTATCGTTAATGCTATCCAACTCTACAAGTTACTTTATACACAGCTGTATTTCATTAATGTAGCTCTTTAACACGAAGAGATCATAAAGTAAAATATAAATTTCTGCTAAAACGTATAGTGATAAATTTAGAAAGTACTTAATGTCTTACTAGTTTACAACATCAAATATCCTAAATAATTTGTTTGAAATGTTATTGATAGGTAGCCTATGTTTTAATTAGTTTTATCCTTAAGTAAGGATAAAAAGTAAATAATTGAAAAAAATTTATTTTATTAGCCTGTGTTCCCTATTGGGGAAGTCAAAAAGTTGTCTTGCCTGACTTTAATGGGAAATATGGGACCGTTACAAATCAATAAAATATGATCTAATGTATTTATGTTTATAAAATATGTTGATTTTTTTGCGAGGGTACAAAATTTCAAGTAACATAAAATGTTTAGAAAATACGTAAAAATTGTTCTCTAGCAAATGCAATTGTTGAATCAAAAGACACCTTAATTCAGTATGTTTCTTGATTTCAGTATGTTTTATTTGTTAAATATAAACTAATTAAAAGAAAATATTTCACAGAGTTATTTCCCACCAAACCTCTCATATTGATGTTACTGTATTATATAAAATTGTATAATACTGCCTTTAAAAACCTGAAATGAGGTTTATAGTACAACATAAAATATTTTTTGTATCCCTACTGTAATTCCAATGTAAAAATGTAACAAAGGCTTTAAATTAAAAAAAAACTTATTATAATCAAACTTTTTTATTTTACTTATTTTTATAACACCTTTTATTTAAAGTAATAAACTTTAGAATTGAAATACTAATTTGAATCAATTGGTTGCAAAGGTATATGGTAAGCCGAACACTCTTCATTAAAAGAATACCCCAATCGACGAAAAGTGATCCTTTTTATGTTAACAAAGTTTATTTACTCTATGTAGGTAGTAATGAAGCTTTCAATCAATAAGCTTTATTCAGTATTTTAAGTTAAGCACTTGAAATAATAAGTTTTATTTCGTTATTATGTTTTTTTCATGCTGTTTTTATATGTAAGTAAATACTTTAATATCTATTTCGTCATAAAGTTTTACAGCAGGGTCATCAAATAAATAAATATTTCGTTTTTATATTTTTAAATATTATATAAATTTAAAGATAAACCATTATTTGCTAGATTTTCTGGATACCGTAAGCAAGTTGTTTTCATATGACAGTGTCTCCATATTGTAGAGATCTGAATGCTGCTTTGGCACGAACTCAGGGAACATTTTTTTGAGAGTACCACAAATAATGCAACAATATGCTCTTGCATCAGGCAAATATTTAGCAGGCCAAAAAATGCATAACTTACTCAAAATAACTAGAGCCAACATTAATCAATCGTGAAAAATAGAATGCTTACCTTTAAACTAGACATTTTCAAGTTTTCTATCGTTCACAATAAATAAATAACAACAAAGTGAAAAAAACGCTGAAGTGATTAGTGTTAAATTTCGATTGTTATTAGTATATCACTTTGCTAATTATATTATGTATCTGATTAAAATATAACGTTGAAATTAATGGTTTTATTTTAACGCAAAAATATTAATCAAAGATTCTCCTTAAAATATTCAAAGAAGGTAAAAAGTCACCAAAAGAATAGGTAATGACTTGTTACCGTTTTAAATATACTGTTATGAGTAATATTTCAATCAGAAATAACCCTTAAAACTTCTCAGTTATAGGGACACGCTTTGAAGCCTCTGTCCTTCAGAATACTAGTCCCACATTAAGAAGAACTAACAATAAGCCAGATCCGCAGGTACACCTCTTTTTCCAATAAAGAATTGCCAGGGAACCCTGCCAATCCCATTTACTAGCATTTCGGACACCACCTTTTTGTTTGTAGGTGGACTGTTATCGACAAACTGCTGCGAACAAATTTAATTGAGAGGTATGTGTTTACGTTTCAGATGATTCTGTGTAGAGTTTATTTTTGTTAAATAAAAACATTTTTTGGTTTCAACATGATTTAAAATTATAGACCTTGTCAGATCTGCAATGTCGATTGAGATGAAAATATTTAAAGTGGTTACTACAATACTTATATATTTATTTGTTGTCTACAGTACAAACCATTACATAGAAGAAAACAATATATAAATTACTTTAATTTATTGATATAAAAAAACGTTATTATTTAACTTAACTTCATTACTTTACTTAACTTTACGTAATGTACTCCCGGAATTCATGATACTTAACAAATAACCTTATCTCTGTAAGTGACGTGAACTAGCCTCTGAGCTGATTTAGTCGATGAGTTGGCTTCAGTTACCAGTTCGTCCAGTGTAATGTCCAGTTAGATATTGTATGTTAAAGTATATCATGTTTGGGTGTAAACGAATACCGTCCTCCAAAACGTTGGACAAAATTATGTAAAACTTAAACTATAGCAGGGAGAGAAGGAACACTTTAAGTTATGAGGCTCATAAAATAAAAAATATAGCTATACAATTTTAACATTTTATTCAAAGTAAAGGCATACATATTGTATTGGATAAGGTTAAAATGATGGGTAGGTTTAAGTCCTTTATTGACCTTAACACATAAGGGCTTTGTAACTATACCCTCTGACCCGAGTAATGTAGGGTATCATACCGTATTTAGGATCGTCTTATAGTTGAATATTGGATATGAGGAAATAATGAATCATGAATAATGAATAATACGATTATTTATCCATAAATAAAACATTACACAGAACATACGAACAATACAAAGCCATAACAACTAAATAATGTACCAAATACACAAATACAATAAAGTACAAATATATTTATGAATACAAATACAATAAATACATAAATTAGAATAAATATCTTTTCATATGTATTCTATTAAAAGAGATACACATATCTACCAAATTTCACACTGGCGTTTTAATGGATAGATATAGGTGCCTCCTAGGCATAGCCAGTTTTGAGGCACCCATCACAAAAAATTATTACAAAAAGGCTGCGAAAGGTTGGTTACATTAGAATTCAATCAAGTTCATTTAAAATTACAATTAAAAAATATAAATTTGTGATTTTTTACAAATTTTCAACTTATTAATTTCTGCAAGTAGAGCAATACTTCCTTTTATACCTCTTGATAGTGAAAAGTTAATAGAAAAAAATACATCTCAAGCAAAATATTTCAATTAATTACCTGAAACAATAAAATCATAAAAATACCTCTAATATTCAACTTGTAGAAGAAACTCCACATTTTCCACAGTACTCAGCCATGTTTTTAAGTTTTTGATGTATTTTGACAGAGTATTTACATTTCTCACATTATTTAATGTCAAATTGTACATGCATGGGGCAGTGAAACTATAAAAATGTCTATAAAATGTTAGCTTTGGTCTTGGAACAGGAGCAACATTCATATGTCTAAAATTGTACCTCTCAGGTTCAAGGACATTACAAACATTATGAAAGTGAGAGTAAAATAATTTTAAAACTTTCATTACTTAACTGTGTCATACAGCTTTATTATAATTCTTGGTTACCTTTTTTTCTAATTCCGTATTGTATTTTTGAAATTAACAATAACGAAGGATTTGTTTTTAATAATTAATTATTTTGACCTTTCCCTCAGCTTCCTACGTTAAAACTTCCTACGTGTTAATCTTCATACGTTTTGCGGGGTAGGGAAACTCCCAACTTTTTCAAGTGTCCTTGCTTAAGATTACTTTATGCTAACTATTAATGGTTTGACCCATACTATTTGGGATTTTTTGGATTCGTCACAAAATTTACTTTTTTATTTACTATGTTGATGATGGTTGTATTTATATTTAAAGATAATAAATTAATCATTCGTTTCAAATAAAAGCTGAATGTTATTCACCCAATGTTTAAGCTCAATGTTGTTGAGCCCAAGTTGAGCTCAATGTTAAGCTTAAGTATAAAAGCTTGATACAAACAAGAATCAAGCTTGATACTTGTTAAAAATTAATAAGTATCCTTGATTAAATTAACAAATGGTTATAATATCCCTTGTAAGCATAGAACCAAGAGATATTTTTAATATAAAACCAATTTTTTATAATATAAAACTATATATAAATAATATATTGTATTACATATTAATAAATATTATAAATATAATATAAGATTTATATATTATATTATAATTGTTATATAATACTAGTAGGTATACCCGCAGCTTCGCCTGCTGAAATGATAACTAATTTTAACCCTGGAGGATGGTACAAAACTCTGGATTGAAATGACAAGGTAATGTTTCCTCTGAAAATGTTTCCCTCATAATTAGCAAATGTTATGTGAGAAAAAAATAATTAGTTTCCTCCCATTTGCCAATACTGAGAATGAGCGATAACCCGGGATATAAAACAAAAAACAGTAGCAACAGGTTTTCAACTTAACATCAATCTGAATTTTGGCCCGTTTTTAAAAATAGACGGTAAACTGTAAGAAAAAGTATACTGTATAAATGCCTTCGCCAAAAACTATTTCTCAAATCAAATTGAAGATCATGTAATTTTTTAGTAAATTACATGATTTTTTTTTGTAGATCATGTAAATTTTTTGTAGATCATGTAAATTTTTCTACTCTGTTATCGATACGGCAAAATGTTGTTGATATAGTTTGTGTTTTGGAATTGAAATCCCCATCACCTAATCAAACCCTCCTAAAATTCTAATTTTGGAAACTTCGTTTTTGAATCACATACATATGTAAAAAATAAAGGGACCATGCTAAAACGAACAACAAATTCTACCAAAGTGGGAATACAAAATAGTACTTCGGCCGGGTCGTGCAACATGAGCAGCTCAAGTTGCATTTGACAAATAACTAATAGTGTGTGGCCGTAATAAATTTGTACACTTTATTCCTTTAGTAGATTGGATCTCGTACCTTTCCTATCCCCTGAAAATATTCCATAGGCCTCTAATCCATAGTTTCAACAACTGAAATGGTCGCCATTTTGAATTTCATAATACACTCAGACATCTTAGAGAACATATTTTGAAAACCTTTCTTTGCTTGCATCTGGAACGTATAAAGAATATTTGTGCCAAGTTTCATGGCCCTTGTAGTTTTTGAGAAAGTAAGCTTTGAAAGCTGAAAATGGGCACCATTATGAATATTATAATATGCCGTATTCAAGCCTTTTGAAAGAAAATATTGCAAAATCCTTTGTTGGTACGAATCTAGAGCCTGTATATATATATATATGTGTGCCAAGTTTCATGGCTCTAAGCCTTATAGTTTTTGAGAAACTGCGATCAGTCAGTCAGTCAATGGTTTTTGGCTTTTATATAAATAGATAAAATATATATAATATATAATATAAGATTTACATAATGTAATATTATACATATGTAAGGCCTAAGTAAACCAGTTTTATACTTCTTTATTGGGACAGCCCACAATTATAACACGAAAATCCTTAATGGAATCAGAGGTTGTCCTCTAAAACAAATCAAAGGCCTTAATTAGTAGAATTCAACGCTGCAAACTGGACCTCAAAAAGTAGGTTTTAAATGAAATGGCGGCATTTTAAGTTTTTCCGAGAATAAATTAATAGAACGAGTTTAAATGTAACCTTTCCAAACCTTTTCAAAACCACTTCTAGACCACACTCAAATATTCTTTTAAATTAAGTATACTTAGGAGTAACGGGGTATTTTCGTGTTGGATGATATCTTGGATCCACCATATTGGACACCTGCAAATTCAAAATAACTCACAAATATTTAGATTTAAAATAAAATAACTATTTTGGAACTTGTAGACTTATATACTATGTTTATTTACATATTACCTATACTGTATCTAGTCCCTCTGGTTGGAAGAAATAGAGGTAATATTTTATAATAAGGTACTAGAAAGACTTTTTTCCAATTATCATAAGAGCTTCAACGTCAAGACAGGTTCCTTAGCTGTTCTTCTCTGATTAAGATTAAACATTAGAAAATCAAACTAACGACTAAATGTCAGCTTGGAAGTTTCAATTTAAAACATGTCAGCTCAACTTAACGAAAGATTAGTAGAGATCGGTTTTGAGTTCCCTTGTTTCGAGAATAAAATTATTACCTTAACAAATTTTGTGAGGATACAATTGAAGTGAAATTATTCTTAAAATAATTATTTGTACACTCAGTAAATAAGTTAATCAGTATTTATGTATTTAGTGTTTTCACACTTCAAGAATACGTTCAATGTAATGCAATAGAATGCTATATCACCCACAGGAAATTTTATATCGAGTTTTTTCTGTTTGTTTGCATACCAATATCAAACATAAAACATAAATTAACAAAATTAAATTCACGGTTAACACAATAAAGGCTATGTTATTAGTTTAAATTCTAACTAACTTGTCTCTGTACTTCATATTTCTTAAGCCTCCCCTTTATTGTCATCCCATCGCCATGAAAATGATAAATTGGAGAGAGGCCAAATGTTTGGCTGGATTTTGACTCTTGTTTTAATTTTAATTTTCTCTACTACACCAAAAAGAAAGCTCCACCGGTTTGAAAAGAAAGTTTACAAAAATAAAAATAAAATACAAGAGACTGCAGATTGAAAAAGAGTACAGAAAGTTTACAGACTAAAAAGAAAAGAAATTCTAGTTGTTCTAGAAAGAAACATTAAATATATATAAACTATGATCTTGGAGAAAACTTTCGGGGGAGTTTTTTTCTAGAACTGCAATAAGAAAACTTCTATAGATTTTAGTTAGTTCTCATAAAATATATAACATTTCATGTTGTCATAATAAAACTTTTCGTAATAAAACATATCGTACGGATATCTTACACTTTTATTAAAACACGAAGAAAATCTCACGAATCTCACGTGAGATTTTCTTCTTTTGTTGAAAATCTCACAAGTAAGATTGTTGTTTAAGGAACAAAGCTTAAGAATATATAAATTTAAGATGGATATTTGCAATTGAAATCCTAAAACGCTAAAAGAAACCGCTAAGTGTTTATATTATCCCTATATATAAACAACAATATAGGGATAGATCAACTACAGTAAGGAAGTTTTAACTCAAGTAATTTTTTATTTGCTTTGGAATTCCCCCCTTTTACATATAACATTTGGTGCAACCGAAATTAATAATTTGTAATTTATCTTATTGTTAAACTGAAAGAATGTTATGTTAAGTTGTTTTATTTCAGCATATCTATTTAACAAAATAAAAAGTAAGAAGATTGTAAACACATAACCATTATTAAATTTTAAACGTTTTAAACCTTTCACATAAGACTAAACTATAAACTGATGTATAACCCTTTAATATTCAATGTCATTTTGATGGAGTGGAAAGGTAATTTTCATGCAGTAATCCTACGAAACCCGCACGCAACATTGGCTATCAACCAATTTTGTTCGAGTGCGCGTGTCAATTTCGATTGATAGTTTTGTACTTCAATCAACAATTAATTTTTTTATGATTTGCCAGAGTGGAGCCTGATACATTTGCCGTTCAAATGCTGTGTCGTTTTATTTCATACCTAGACAATCCTGTTCTTTATATCACAAGCAGAATCGTCTAAATAAAAGCAATATATAATCAGGTGTAGGATTATTTTATATACTACATACAATTAATTAAACCATTGTTACTTGAAAATCTTAAGCAGTCACATAAACAACATTTCTCCGACCCTATGCAATTTTTCCCACTACATATTTTAATGCAGACCATGTTAAACTGTATATAAGGGCGTAATACATAAGAACTATTGTTTTTAAAAAATATTGTAACAATTTATCTATGGTATATTAAATAATGACAATTTTATGTTTGTTATTTATTGATATTGATAGGTTTAGTTATTATTATTTCTCATTTTGTGTCAGGATGTTTGTGTTTCAATGGGAAATATTTTTTCAACCTGTTAAAAAGGTAAACCAATCTTACCTTATACCAGTTTAGCTGGTGTACCAGGGCTAGAAAATACTTTTAAAATTAGAACTCAATGATGTTTTTTGTTTAATGTTACATCCTGTTATATTTTACAAGGCAAAAAAAGACGGAAAAGGATCAAACTAAATTAACGTAGAGATAATAAATTCTTTCCATTGATTATGAGGGGCTAACTTAGGATACACTGCTTTGGTACAATACCATTGGAGGGGAGAGTAGACTAAGAGATGAGGAAGCTATGCTTTTGATATACAAAGGGAAATATTCTGCTTTGTTTGCTTATGGCCGTTTCCAAAGATAGCTTCTATGGCAAACGTTTCCTTTGATCATATTTATGGTCTGTTTTTATAGAATTTCCAAAATTTACATTGATTTTTCAAGACGAAATATAACTAATGTACATTTTGGAGATCTTCCACATTCATATATTTTTAGTTTTCAGCTGTTGAGAAAAATATAAAAAATAACGATGAGAAAATATTGGTACGTAAACATAAATATTATATTTGCAACGTCTATGACGGAATGAAAATACTTTGTACCGGGGATGCAGACAACATACCGTTTTAAAAACAATATGTATTAAGTTGAAGACTAAAAAAATAAAGAAATGAAAATTATTATTAAA
Source organism: Flexamia atlantica (assembly GCA_035578135.1). Taxonomy (NCBI): domain Eukaryota; kingdom Metazoa; phylum Arthropoda; class Insecta; order Hemiptera; family Cicadellidae; genus Flexamia; species Flexamia atlantica. The sequence goes on along the minus strand of JAQJVK010000142.1, from coordinate 322,634 downwards.
AGTGCGTGGCTCTACAATATTTTGAGAGGATTTGTCGGAGATTTTAATACTGTATTGTAACGAGCTTGGTCGTTGGCGTTAAAAATACTCTGGGGGTTCCTTTTTGCTTTAAAACAGTTTTACTAACAACTGCAGGTGTAGGAGTCTTTCTTTTGGTCGTACACTTACTTACTTGTATACTTGTATACTTGTAGGCTTCATCATTGACCGAAATTAGGCCGGATTGATTGCATCATCTTGATTACATACTTAATACTTGCACACATTGCACTAAAAACATATATTTTTAGTGCAAATACAAAATAATCTCCGATAATAAATATATATTTGAACACTGTTATCATACATATCCATCCTTGATGCATAGAAAGTAGCTGTGAAAAGCAATAACAAATTATTAATATAACTCGGCTATTAGATTGCAACTTGGAATGTTTTTGAAAGGTATGACTATCATTCTCGTTTTGTGTCCCGAAAGCCTCTCGTGTCAGATTGTTATTATTATGGTAATACAAATGTTATGTCCGGGAAACACCTGTATGATCTAGGCAGAAAATAATTTTGTTGTTTAAAGAATTTCACCCCCTTCGCCCCAAAGTGGGATGGTTCAATGTAAGTCAAACATTTTAAGTAAAAATGAAGTACCCCCCAAAATGAAGGATCAATCAAAGAAGAAATTTCTCACAAACGAAAGGTCTTCTTACTTAAGGAACTTAAGGACTCAAAGTTATGGCAAGTGAAATATATAGTTTTTTCTATGATCTTTATTTCTTCACGTATTGGCAAAAATTCAAAATTCATTAGAAAATATTAATTAAAAAAGTCATGTGGCATGGAAATCAGCAGAAAAAGGTAAATTACAACAAGCTTTTATATTCGGAAAATTTTTTACTTTCAATTTAGTGGATCCAATTAAGCTTGAAAATTTAAGACGTCGAAATCAAGGAAATATGACTTACCATAGACCCCTGGAGGCTTATTATCATTAATTTGTACAGTTATAGTAGTATAAACGTAATGGAACTTTTGCGTGCCATAATATTGTTTAGGATCGAAATAGGGACCTCTAGATTAAGCAATTATTCTTTAATCAAGCCCTTACAAATCATGTATGATTATTGTATCTCTTAATGAGGGTGTGGTTAAAGATTTTGGCTTACATTAAGACCAACGCATTTTAGGGGGGGTGGGTGGAATGATAGAAAAGCTCAGAACTTTCTCTCTTGATCGTAAAGTCGCTTTCTGTTTATTTTTGTACCGTGAGTAAAAAAATAACATAGGGACTGAGATTTGATTTTTTGGGCACAATGTAATTAGATTTAGCCTCATGAACATAATTTTTTTCTGAAATGTTTATGATGACGAGTTTATTTTTTTAGTGGAAATTTACCATTACGAATCAGAAAAACAGTTTACGACATTTCAGGTTCTAAAATTAAATTAAATGAAAATATCTTCATTTTAACAGGCAAAGTTAGGGTCACAATCAGATCTCGTTTTCAGGAATTCAGACCCAGAAACGTCGTATTACTCGTTTTTACAAAAAAGTTATGGGAAATTTCAGCAAAAATCTATATATGAAAAAAATAATGTTATTATTACTGAAAGAATTACCAGTCAGGTTAATGTCATTATAAACAGATGATTATTTATCAATAATTTGATTACTAAATAAAATTAAATGACTTTTTATATAACAATCAAAACGCTATAACAAATAATAGGTGAAAAAATAATTTCCAATGAAAACATACAACACCTTAACATAAATTCAAACTGCTCCTGATCTAGTTACACTAGCCAATAAACTTCGAAACATTAATAATTTTCTCAATCAATCTTTTTCCCTAATTAAAATTTAAAAAACAATATTTCTTCTTATATTAATTTCTAGGACATAGACGAAAATTTTCATCTCTGTGAGGAAAATTCAAAGGAGGACCTTTAAGCAACTGAATCCAATATCAACTTTAATTAAGGTTTTGCGATGAAAGAGCATTGAGAAATGGAAATGAAGCCAATGATTAAATCCACGGTGTTAAATTTTATTGGTAATAATACTTTATTACGCAACTCAGAGAATCAGAAGAGCAAGATTGAATAATTATTTCGTATTTTTTACTATCATCGTATCTTCATCAAAATGTCAATTACAAAGGACAAGCGCAAAGGAAATGTTTTTATTTTATTATTGTAAAGTTTTGGTAAAACTACTATGTGTGGGGTGTAGTTCGGTAAAACTACTATGCTGTTTGTGTTAATAACCTAACGACCTGTAGAGCAAATATTTATTTTAGCACTGGTGTGATACAATATTCTGTTTAAAATACTATATCGAAAGATGGGAAGAAGCAAGAACTGAAATGCTTCTGTAAATAACTACATCATTTACATATTATACATTTGGGGTTACAAAAGATAATTATTTATGGTTTTCATTCATTCGAGTTTAAACTATAGCACCCTTTGTATTTTTTTAAATTATTTTTCATTATTTTACTTTAAAATATTTAACATCCTTTCCATGACTTTTCAAATCTATGTGATTAACTTGTTTTGAACTCCATTAGCAGCTTTCCTGGGAAAATACATTTAGTGAATGAATAATAAGTGAAAGAGAAGATTTGCATACAATAACCCGTAAGACATGACCTGAGTTAACTATGTAACTGTAAACTACGTTCACTACCGTTAATTCTGATTTGGTGAAATTCGGTTTTAGTACGATATTTAGCACGTAAAATATGATATTTATATTTTATCCAAAACTCTTCCAATTACAAATTATCTATGGTTAAGGGTATTTTTTCGTTATTTCTCGCCTGTAAAATCTTTGCGAAAATAGAATACGTTATTTAAAAAATTAAAATAAACGATAAGAAAAAGATAAGACTTTAACATAGAGGAAGGAATTTAGTCAATTTAAGTTGGTGTAGAAGTTTAACAGCCCGGCAAACTCTACTTATGTAAATAGCATCCCTTTCTACTTGGATTGCAAAAGTAAGGAGAGTAAATATTTGCATAATATATACAGAGTGTTCCGTAACTATCTGGACAAGTGTAAATAGCGTTCTAAGTTAGGTCAAGACAAACACATTTCACCATAGGACATAGGTCTCTGGTGCCTAGTTTTCCGTCTGTCTGTCTGTATGTGTTTTTTACAAACAAATTCATAACTCCTAAACGATTTGAGGTATAGCGCTGAAACTTTGCACAAATGTTTATCTTATTAGGCCCTATCTACGTTTAAAATTATACCATATCATTAACAGTTTTACAATGGCGGCCATTTAAATTATTTGATGCCAAATTTTACGAAAACCGTTAATTTAAAGAAACAATTGCAAGAAACATTAAGGTAAGTCAATTTTTTGTAGTTTCCAATGTTATCTTATTTGTTAAGATTGGATAACGATTCAATTAGAAATTAGTTTTTTTCGTAATGGATTACCACTTTTCCCCATATAAACGTTGTTAAAATACGGGGTGTTAAAAATCAAACTTTAAAGGCTTATATCCACTTGACTATTGAGTTTAGGAAAAAATGTCAAGGTAGTCCTTAAAATTAAGCGTAAAAATCCAAATACGTCATAAAATATAGGGTGTTCCGTAAGAAAAATCAAAGTTGTCTGTCATATTGGAAAGTGGCGGCCATTTACAAGAAAATGGAATTCATATTTTTAAATGTCGTAAAAAAGTAGGCGAAGCCCCCCATTTAAAGGTATCCCTAAATCTAATAGTTTCTGAAATAACAATGGTGGCACAGTTAAGTTGGACACCCCATAACTTTATCATGGTTTAAACGGAGAAAAGTGGTCAAGTATTACGAACAAAATTAATTTCTCAGTAAATATTTATCCAATTTGAACAACCAAGGTATCATTGAAAACAACATAAAATAGACTTACTTTTATGTATCTTGCAATTTTTTTTTTAATTTTCGGTTTTCGTGGAATTTGGTATGAAATAATTTAAATGGCCGCCATTTTGAAACGGTTAATGATATTTTAATATAATTTTAAACGGATATAGGGAATAATAAGATAAACATTTGTGCAAAATATCAACGCTGTACCTCAAACCATTTAGGAATTATCAATGTGTTTGTAAAAAACACATACAGACAGACAGACTTAAAACTAGGCACCAGAGACCCATGTTCCTATGGTGAAATGTGTTTATCTTGACCTCAGCCATAACGCTATATGCATCTGCCCAGATAGTTACGGAACACCCTGTATAAGTTATCTGTACTTATACAGTATACCGTCGATTGTAATAATGTATTGAAATTGATTTATCTTTAATATTTCTTACTTATTCAAAAGAAAATTGCATTATGTTCAATCAATTCTCAATTAATTTCGTAAATACAAAAGAAGAACGACGTTCAATAACATCATAGATTGTATATTTACTACAGCTTAGACTAGCACTTAGTACCAGATATATAAATAATTAACCACTTAGCTTGATTGGTGGATTTCTAGTTCGAATTGCAAATGAAGCATATATAAATAATATCACTAAAGTATTAATTTTCTACGAATTTTATCGGCATTTTGCTAAAGATATATGCGCATAGGTTAGTATTAATTTAAATCTAGCAATTTCAGAATAAATATTTTGTTTTTCAACTATTGTGAACTCTCTTTTTAGTTTTTATCAATTTTTTAAGCTACGAATTTAAAGAAGCAATCTTCATCAAGGCCGCTCGGCCGCACTAACGACTCGCAGCAACAGTTGCTTGTCACGCCACATTACGTCACGCAACTGTATAACCTGTGACCCCACCTAGCTGTTTACTGCGACGACCCTTGCAGATACCGCAGCGATTAGAGTGGCTACTTTAGCGTTGTTGCAACTGGTGATTACCTGTTTGGCCTTTTGTGTTTCTTCTGTTTATGTTTGTCATTATTATTTGTCAAACAGTCATGAACAATTTAACAATTTCATGAACGAATTTGCATATTTGCTCGATATCTATCTCGTCTTTGGAAATATTGATGGGGACGTAAAAAAGTCCTGGATACGGGCAATGGAAAAGATCAGATGGGTATACTCAAATAGTTGAAATATCTCAAGCCTTACTAAAAAACACACTCTTTAAAAATTATAAAATACTTTTCTGGTTCTAAAACGAAACACTCACCCACAACTGCTTTGTTTTTGTAGTCTGTGGTGTTGATTTGTGGCGTAACTTACCACTTCTTAATCCCAATATTAAAAATTATAAAATGGTTTTGCTGAACCAAGATATGAATTGCACATACATAAATCATATTATTAATCTATAGTATTATAAAATAGATGTGGTGTATACTGTATATGCCTGTTATTGTTCCGGATGAACCCAAATAAAACTCCTGAACCGTCTGGCCTACGATTTTGTACCACGTTAAATATAGATAATGTATGAGCCAGTATGTCCTTAAGATCCCCTCGATTTTCGGTTTCGTCTCATATGTATATAATACCTGGTGGACCGAGCCTTGCTCGGTAATATTTTATATTTACCAGTTCACCCAATTACTTTAAAAAATTCAAAAATATTAATGTATAAGAACACTTTTTAGCGAATTTCCCCTATAGGGAAGAAGCTGTTACCGTAGGTCTCATGGTAAGACATAAGCCCGAGACCGTGATAACTTTTCTTTTTGAGGTCCCCAGATGCCAAAAACACCATTCGTTAATTTTAATAAATATATATATATGTATATATATATACACATATATATATAAATATATATATATATATACATACATGAAAAGCAGGACAGTCTCAGTCATGCTTAGATCATTTATTTTTAAGATTTAAAGATATTAATTTGTTCATTGATGGGTTATTTGATGTGGGGATATCCGATCATTTTTTAATGGGAATTAAATTTGAAATACGTTCAGAAGGGTTATGTATTACTAAGAGCAAACAGGAAACTAGGAAGCACACTAATTTTGAACTAGTTAAAGACCGTCTAAAAAATACAAACTGGAATGACTTATTACAATCTCAGGATGTAAATAAATGTATGGAGATTTTTTATAACACTTTGAATAAAGCCATAGAACATGGAACTAAAATTAACACCATATCACGAAAATTGGTAAGGGCTAAAGCTAAAAGTCCATGGATTACAGAAAATATTCTCAATAAACTAAAAAAAAGAACATAGCTTTACAAAATTAAATTACAAAGACCTTATGATATTAAGTTCCAAACATATTTTAGTAAGTTTTCTGTAAATCTTAATAATCTAATCGATGCCACAAAATATAGTTATTATTCAAATTTACTTACAAGTCATAATGGTAACAGTAGGGAACAATGGAGATTAGTAAACGAATTAACTGGGGATAAAAGGAAAAGCGAAATTGATAGGTTAACATTAGATGATGGTAGCATTGTTGAGGACACGCAGACAATTGCGGACTTGATAAACAAATATTACATTAGCGTCCACGAACAGCTGATTGTCTCAGGCAACGGCACAGCGCCGACACCATTGTTGCGGCCCGCCGCCGCTAGGTGCGCGAACACCGCCGTCAACCGATGCCATTCATTCTTCATGGGTGCGACCGATCAAAATGAAGTTCGAAAAACAATAATTGGTTTAAAAAACAAGCGTTCAAGTGGGTTCGACGATGTTACTGTCCAATTAGTAAAGGAGTGTGCTGAGGTTATGACACCTGTATTAGAACACATTATTAATGTTAGCTTTGTGACGGGATCTTTTCCAAATCTAATGAAAAAAAGTGTAGTGGTACCGATTCAAAAAAAAAACTACTGAAATCAAACTAGACAATCTCAGACCAATTAGTCTACTGTCCGTTTTTTCCAAAATTTTAGAAAAAAATGTTAAGGTACGATTATTAGAGTATCTAAGCAGCTTCAACTATTTTAGTAAAAACCAATATGGTTTTATAAGGAAAAAAAGCACCGAGGATGCATTAACATATGTTCTGGAGATTATATATAACAATCTGAATATAGGCTCTAAATGTACGGCAATTTTTGTGGATCTTAGAAAGGCGTTCGATTTGGTCGATCATGAAATTTTATTGGGAAAGATGGAAATTTTAGGAATACGAGGGATTGCCTTGAACTGGTTTAGGACTTTTTTAACAGGGAGGTAACAGGTAGTGAAAATACAATCGTGCATTAGTAATGTTGGTAAAATTCAGAAGGGAGTTCCTCAAGGCTCAGTTTTGTCTGCGACTTTGTTTTTAATTTTCATAAATGACCTTTTGGAAGTAGATGTACCAGGATCCATAACAGCTTTTGCGGATGACGTGGCCTTCCTTTTTTGGCACAAGGATAAAGAAATACTATATAATAAAATTGAATCTTCTCTAAACGTCTTGGAGCAATGGTGCGCAGAGAATAGAATGATTGCGAATGTAGAAAAAACTAAATTACTGAATTTTGGCTATAGTAGTTTTGATTTTGATCATACAGTTCGGTTTCATTCACAGAGGTGTTTTGATAGGCTAAATTGTCAGTGTCAACGGATTGAAAGAGTTGATTATTTTAAGTATCTTGGAATCACAATTGACAGTAGGTTGTCTTGGGAAAAACATATTAAGAGTGTTGTACAATCTGTCAGGGGTAGTGTTAGAAAGTTTTATTATTTGTGGAACTTGTGTGATACTGATATGCTTCGTTCTCTGTATTTTGCGTTAATAAATTCAAAATTGCAGTACGGTATTCATTGTTGGGGCGGTTCATTCAAAGTTTTTTTTGGAAAAATTGAGGTTATTCAGAACCATTTTATTCGTAGAATTATGTTTAGAAGAAAGCGGGATTCTTCGTTTCCATTGTACCAAAAATTACAGATTTTACCTTTGCAACATCTCTTTGTTTTTAAAGTTTTACAAATTTGTTTCCATAGTAGCGGTAACAATGAAACAAATCTAATTGTTCACACTTACAATACAAGAAGTCGATTAGCAGGGGAATTGAAAAAACCAAAAGTTCAAACAAGTATTCTATGGAGATCATTTGTGTTTTTAGGACCAAAAATGTTCAACAGTCTTCCAAATGAAATTAAAAAATGCAAAACAATAACGGGATTTAAGCGAAAGTTAAAGACATGGCTTTTAGAACAAATCGACATAACATCTCTTTTTACAGTTATACGTTAAAATATAAACCCTTTTTAGTTTCTGTCTTTTCTGGTTTCCTAGCTTTTTAGTTTTAATGTAATAGCCGGTTGTATTTTTGAGTAACTTTTATGTATTCATTGTCACTGCTATGTATGACTTGCTGTAACTCACCACATAGTCCTAGGTTAAGAGTTATTTTAGGTAGACTATAGTTTTGGATGTATTTGTTTTTTAGCAGCCAACAGAACTGGATAAAGTTGGTGAAGATTTTTTCCAAATAATAAATGTATATTTGTTGTATATGTTTTTTTGGAAATGAACATTATTCTTATTCTTATTCTTATTCTTAATTAGTATATAAGTTAAAACTGACAGATTTGCATGCCGCTTCTGCCTCAAAGCAGCTAAAAGATTCAATAGAAAAATTAATTTTCATCAATACAAAGCAGCCAAACGGTTCAATAGTAAAACTAATTTTCATCAATATTGTTTGTCTAACATGATTTTGGACAATATTGTTTGCGAGCCACATAATATGGCCTGATCAAAAATACCAGGCCGTATAGTTTTCAGGCATAATACAAAAGCCTGATCAAACTACCGGAAGGGGGGTATAAAGAGGGAAACAGCCCAAAAAAAGGTTTTTTGAGGATTTTACATAGAAAAATAAAAGTAATCACATTTTTGTTTGCACCATTAAATTCAGCTCAAAAAAAACAAACAATTTAGTTTTCTTGAATCATTGCTCTTATGTACATTGGTTACCAAGCTATTGAAAGCAATAAAAACACTACTTTGTCCCTATGGTATCCTTATGGGAAATAAGAAAAATTCTTTATCTCGCTTATTCCTCAACATATTTTGATAAAACTTGCTATATGGCTTCTTACGGTTCACATACAATGGATATTGATTTAAAAACCGCAAGTTTTATGCATAACTGTTGCAGCAGACCTGCATACTCATTACCCATGTAATTCATATGGAGGAAATTAAAAAATAGTCATGTATCGCTTATGTTGAGTTGATGAAATGTAATTCTAAGAATCAGAAATTTGTTGAGAATGCAGGACTGCTGCAACGGGGGTATTTTTTAATTGGCTTACACTGGCCCCCCTTGCGGTCCCATATGTTTTGATTCATCAATACAAACTAGATTTTCACACTGCATGGCTGCAATGTCGAAATTCGTTTTCGAAAATCTTGATTTGTTTTCAAGATTATACAAACAAAGACTCCTCCCTACTCAGTCCTTGGAGAAAGCCCCCAGATTGAGGGCTCATAAACCCATTTTTGAAACACCCCAGGATGCCTCTTCAAAGTGGCATAGCTTTTACATGTGCAACTTACGACGTAATTTTCGACCTCCCAGCTCCCGATGTAGTATGATCTATATACTCTCAGCGGTTTTAATTGTTATTAATATTTTTCAGCGTTTTTTTCTTATTATTTTTGAAGTTATTCAGCCAAAAGAGACCAGTCATTCACTGATACAGGATCAGTCATTTACTGGTACAAGTTCAGTCATTCATTGGTACAAGATCAGTCATTCACTGGTGCAGCCCCGGCCGTTCACTGGAGCATTGACATAGTTGTCGATTAATATTATTTGATGAATACTACAGTCAATATTCTCATTAAGTAACCAATTTAACAAATATTTCTTAATCCTTAAAGGATAAAAGAACTTTGTATGGTAAAGTAAATAACTTTAGCTATGAAATAAGGGAATAATGTCAAAATAACCTTAAGACCTTGGGGTAAAGAAAAAAGAAAGGTGTGTGTACAGTCAGTTGTTATGAGGTAGTTGGGCTCATGCAAATAGCAGACCTTGCAGTATGAAACTGAACTAAGACCATAAACATAAATATTTTTATTGAGTTATATAAACTGGTTTTCATTGTGGTCATCGCAAGCGCTAGTTGTGTAATCCCAACTAAGTCACAACAGCTGACTGTGCACACACCTTTCTTTTAGCGAATTTCCCCTATAGGGAAGAAGCTGTTACCGTAGGTCTCATGGTAAGACCTAAGCCTAAAACCATCATAACTTTTCTTTTTAAGGTCCTCAGATGCCAAAAACACCATTCGTTCACTTTCATAAATATATATATATATATATATATATACATCTATATATATATATATATATATATATATGTGTGTGTGTGTGTGTGTGTGTGTGTGTGTGTGTGTGTGTGTGTGTGTGTCTGTGTGTGTGTGTGTGTGTGTGTGTGTGTCTTTAAGGTCCAATCGGAATTAAATTTGGCATAGACGTGTAAAGTAGTAATTATTCGGACGAGTTCGTAAACCAGCCCGATCGGACCACCGGAAGGGGGGTAAAGGGGGGTAAACCCCCCCCAAAAATGGTTTTTTGATATTTTTACATAGAAAAATCAAATTTTTCAAATTTTTATTGGCACCATTGAATTCAGCCCAAAAAAACAAACAATTCATTATCTTGAATCATGGCTCTATGTCCATTGGTTGCCGAGATATTGAAAGTGGTAAACACAGTACATTGTCCCAATGTTAACCTTATGGGAAATAAGTAAAATTCTATATCTCGCTTATTTCTGAACATATCTTGATAAAACTTGGTAAATGGCTTCTTCTAGTTCAGATATACTAAATATTGAATTAAAACTACCCAGTTTTAATGTACCTGTAGCAGCAAACCTCCATACTCATTCCCCATGTTATTCTTATGGAGCTTACAAAAACATGTCAAATCTCGCTATGTTGGATCGAAATATGTTGTTTTGCACTTGAAATTCGCTGAGTATGCAGGTCTGCTGCAACGGGAGTATTTTCCTTATTCCATGACATGAACCATCGTCCTTAATCGTCATTCACTGGTGCATTCATCCAATACCTACTCACAATTTTTTACTTAATTAAAGTTACTAACTACACAAGTATAAACCCGGTCCCTAAATTTAGTATTTTTTTCAAGTCACGAGGTGGTGCAAGCTGCTAATTTAGGTAAAAAATAAAAGAAATAATTTTTTGAAGCTAAAAACTTTTATTTATCACAATTGAAAAAAACATGAAACATAACTCGTGATTGTTATTTTTACAAGTAAATAACAGTATTTGAAAAATGACAAAACATCAGATATGTAACAATGTTACTATATTATAATAAAAAAAACTATATATAACCTATAATAGTTATATTATAGAGGAGAGGGGGATAGTTGATACGGGGGTAGGTTGATACAAAAATTATTAAGAGCCAATAATGGGCATCGATTTGGATGGTTCCATGGTTGACCATGAACCTTAACTCAAAAAAAATTTGGTATTGTATCAAACATCTACATTATGCCATAAATAGAACTCGTTAATGTGAAATTCAACAAGAGTTTTGAAGGAAATAACAAACATGAAACTCTTTAAACATAACCCTTAATCAGCCTTCTCCATTCATCCTAACGTATGACTGTTTCTCCTAAAAATTCATATCCTCAACGTTACATAAATGATAAATTTGTAAAAAAATAAAACCCCATTCACGAAGTTCTTTGTGACTGCTGGAAACTGACATGAGTTGTGATGCTTATTCAACTGAATGTTGAATATGATGCATTTGACTTGGAAAATAATACTGATTGAAAACAAATGTACTTTCTAATGTTCATCTACAGTTTCAATACACACGAAGGAAAGAATAATATAGTCTGCATTCTATGAACTGTCCGAAGAAGTATCATTTTATCTGCCACTGTGAAATACTCCACTGTGTTCACTGTCAGACATTGAAATCAAGACTAATTTTTAGATTCCCACTATCCAGTGATTAGGATGCCAATATTATTAAACTAAAGTAAAATAATGCTGCTTCTTTAATCTAATGTCTTGCCCTGATGTGGGGAATGTTGATATGTTTAGCAAATACATGTAGGCAAAGATCAAGGTTAGTGTATTTGATTAGTATATTAGTATTATATAGTATAATGTTTTAGATTTAGCAAAACAGGTAATAACAGATGTTGAACAAAAATATGATGTTAGTTTTAGATCCTTTGATATGAGCAAAACTTTTGACACAGTTCATCACAGCTTATTGACGGAAAAGTTATCTTACTATGGGTTAAGTTCTGACTCTGTTAAGATTATTAACTCTTACTTAAATTCTAGAAAGCAATTTGTTTTTGAGTCTGGTACTTTTTCTGGTAGTAAAACAGTTATGTATGGAGTTCCCCAGGGCTCCATATCAGGTCCAATACTATTCAACATTTACATCAATGACTTGCCTTCTAACATTGTTAATCCAAGCAGAGATGGCTACTTGTTTGCTGATGATCTTGGACTAAAAATTAAGGCCGATACAGAAAGCGAGTTGAATAACATATTAGAAGATAGTACAGCCCTGGTAAAGGATTGGTGTTCAGCCAATAGCCTCTCTTTCAATGTAAGCAAGATTTGTGATATTAGCTTTAGTTTTAGTAATAAGCCTAATTTTAACCCAAATAGTAGCGCTCTTAAATTCCTTGGAATTACCCTGGACACTAGTTTGAGTTGGTATGAACATATCGATTTGGTAAAAAAGAAACTTGCGAAAGGTTTATATCTTTTACGCAGATTAAGAGGAACTGTTAACACTGATGTATTACTTAGTGTGTACTATGCCCAGATTTATTCATTATTATCATATAGGGTAGCTGTATGGGGGAATAGCTCTAAGTCTGTTTAAGTTTTCAAATTACAAAAAAAAGCTATTAGGTTAATTTCTGATGTACTCCAGAAAACTCATTGTAAACCTCTTTTTGTTAGGCTATGTGTTCTTTCTTTTCCTTCCTTGTATATTTAAACTTTGTTGTTGTTTGTCCATACCCCAAGGCTGTCTAAGAACACAATTTTTTCGTTACAGTAAATCACAAATGAACTGATTCTTTACTTCCATTAAACTTTATAATTGTCTATATACCCCCCCCGTAATAAAGTCACTGCCATTTGCTCAATTCAAAACCAAACTAAAATCAATTCTCATTGAAAAATGCTTATACAGTGTTGAGGAATTTTATGAAATTACTTTTGATGAGTATACCTAAGCCTTGAGTGCCTTCTTAGGACAAATGTGCAGGGAGCTTTCTATCATGTCGTTTATAGTTCCTAAGTTTTACTTAAGTAGATTAAGCTATTTTAACTTGTCTGTCTAAGAGAATTATTATCAGTAGTCATATAGTAAATATTAACTTTCTGATCATAGAGGCCTAGCTATGCCGCCAAATGTGTTGTTATGTAATCAATAATGTTGTATATACCTATATAAGATTATTTTGTTGTATATATAGATTGTGTTGCTCTGTTGTTGTATATATTTATTGTATTACTCTGTTTGACGTTTTTCAATGCATTTTGTAAAGTGCCTGTGACAATAAAGGATCTGATTTCTGATTTCCGATTTCTAATATTATAATTAATAATGTATATATAATAATTATAGTACATTAGTATATATAACACAAATATACTAACCTTGGATAAAGATTTAAATTTTCAAAACAATATATTTATAATAAGATAATACCATAGATGAATCCCTTTATCCGTGGTAATACTACCAATAAGTAAATAAAATCTTAAAACTGACAGAACTATCCCCTCCCTGTCTCCCCTAATAAATAGTTATAATATATGGTAACTAGTTTATAATAATAATGATATATATAAAATAAAATAATAAGAATAATAAATACGAGGTGTGGCTATAAAGTAACGGGACTGGTTTTCTGTAAGACAAACGGCGCTAGCTTCAAGGTCAAACACCTTGTTGCCAAGTCGCCTGACATTCCCCCTCCACATTCCAACTGGTTTGACATGGCTTATGGCCAGCTTGCTAGTTAAGTCACAGCCTTCGTTCGTGTCGGAGCGTGTATCTGCCGCCCGTCGGAAAAATGGTAAGCCTCTTTAATTGAGCAACGCGTCAACATGAAATTTTAAGTGAAGCTCGGTAAATCTGCTACACAGAGTCATTCTTTCTTACAACAAGTTTATGGGGATGAATGAATGCCACGTACAAGATTGTTTGAGTGGCATAAACGTTTAAAGGAAGGATGAGAAGATGTTGAAGACGATCCACGCTCAGAACGTACATCGACTTCCAAAAATGACGAAGACATTGAGAAAATTGGCATTCTCATCCATGAAGATTGTCGGTTAAAGTATTGAGCGATTGCCGAGACTGGAGGAATCGTTAAGGAATCAGTGAGGCAAATCCTAAATGAACATTTTAACATGAGAAAAGTGTGTTCGAAAATGGTACAAAAATCCTCATACCTGAACAAAAGGACTCTCGGCTGGAAATTTGTTCTGACACCTTGAATATACCGAGACGTATCCTACGCTGCTGGATAGATTAATTACTTGTGATGAATCGTGGTTTTTCACCTATGATCCAGACACTAAGCGTCAATCAATGCACTGGAAGAGACTGCATTCACCAAGACTGCTCAAAGCACAAATTAAGTGTAAAAATCAAAATTCAAGGCCATGATGATAGTTTTTTCAACATCATTGGAATCCTATATAGAAATTGGGTTCCCGAAAGTCAAACCGCGAATAAATAATATTATCGAAGAAGACAACCAGAGTTGTGGAAGAACAAATCGTGGATTCTTTATCAGGACAATGCCCCAGCGCACATGTCACTGATTGTGAAGACATTCCTCGCCAAGCATGGGATCCTTGTGTTGCAACCTCCACCTAACTCACCAGATCTAACTCCGTGTGACTTCTTTATGTTCCCGAAAGTGAAAGAAGCAATGAAAGGAAACAGGTTCGATTCAGTTGAAGCTATGAAAGAAAAAGCGATGGAGACCATGAACATGCTTGCTAATAACAACTTTAAACATTGTTTTGAACATTGGAAAATTCAAATGGAAAGGTGTGGGGACGATGGAGGGGAGTGTATTGAAGGAAATAAGGTCAAATTTGTACAGTAAAAAACATTAAATGAGTTACATAAAAAATCTGTTCTTTTCTAGTCACACCTCGTATAATAATAATAACCCATATATTACATATTGAAATATATAAGACCCATTTTAGACTTAAATTGAAGATAGAACAGTAACTAAGATTTATTAGGCCACTAAATCAATCCTGTCTGGATATTTTACTGGAGTTTAAAATAAACCAGGGTGAAAAAAATTATTAATTTTGAGAGGCCCTTCTGTATAAGGTTTTTGTATCCAAGTAGGCTAGTAGAAGTAATCAAGTCTTTTTGTAATAAAAGTTAGGGCATTTATTAGCACTTATTATCTGTTCACGAGGGTAATTTCAATGATACTAGCGGTTGCACCCGTCCTTTTCACGGGCCAGATGGCATTAGTAAATAGTCAATTTTTAACTGAAATTAGTCGGAAACAGCTTATCTCCTGCCCTCTGCCTTCTGTCTTATCTCTGTTCGTTCAGCATATGTTAGCAAACCGTCCATCATCCCATCATCCGGCCGCCATGACAGTTTGAGCAGAAGTTCTATTGATCCAAGAAATCCTTAAAAGATCCATCTCTAGGTCTTTCAAAGATTACATATTAAATCAGATAGAAGAATATAAATCAAGTGAATTGAGAACAGCTGAATCCGTTAGGCTTACCGGTCTCAGCTCGACAGCGACCATTGACTATAACTAGTGCCTTCTGACTAGTGCGAAGAACGGGTAATTTGATGATCGAGTAATTTACAATTTGCAAGATCAACACCTTAAACTTTAGTTTTAAGTAAAAATTGGGTACTCATATAGGGCTATAAATAATTGTGTATTGTAATATTCTTGAAATTGAGGGTTGGTGTGGTGTACAGCATCTCCAAGAACCTAAAAAAAAATCGTTTTGAATTTTTTTCCAAAATTTGTGTTTGGTTACTATAATTTAGTAAATAAGTCACTTTTACAAAATAAACTATGTTTTATTTATGAAAAACATTAGAAATACTAAATTAAGACTTATAAAAAAATGTAATACAGCAAAAGGGAAATAAAATGCTTACAGGTATTAAAAAACTTACTTCTTAAAGTTAACAAACAGAAGTTAGCCTATAATTGATTTTTATAATTAGTTATAGAAACACATGTGACTTTTAAAGCTAAAATCAGATTAATACTCTCAGATTAATACATAAGCTTATAAATATTATTAAATAATTTCTTGATTAGCATGATAAGTGTTATCTTATATACTGAATATAAATAAAAGACGTCTTACAACACTTACAATATATTTACACATATACTGTATTCAAATACAAGACGGTAAATATACATAAAAGATGGGAAAATGGGAAAATTGCCCGTTCTTGGCCGGGAATTTTCGTGCCAATGTAAGCATCACTGTTTCCATGCACTGTGTCCGCTCGCGGGGAGGACAATAAAAACCACGGCCAGGCGACTTCTCGTATTTAATTCTTGACTGAACTGCTGTTGCCTATATTTTTATAACTTTATACTTTACCTTGAAATGCCGACCTACCTAGGTAGATATTTTAAACCTAGTAGGAATATGTGTAGCGGCAGTAAAACCCTTTATGCCTAAAATCACCTGAATTTCATGTGAAGTTTTAGTACATCTTTTACAATGTAAGTTACGTAACTTACTCCTCCTGTAACAACCCAAATAATTAAATGGTTGTCGAAGTGCTTATTTTACTTGACAAAGTTGAATTGAATCTTTTACAACGTTTACACTTTGAGTTCATTCGTGTCTTGTTTTGAAATTTCACTAAAGAAATCCATTAACTTACGTGAGGAATGAATAAATTAGATTAATGTCCATCATACTGCACCTTTAACTTTTACCACCAGACGAGTGAAAAAGGTTCTTTGTGGTTGTTTTAATTAATCTCTGACGTTATGAATCGCGCCGAATTACTTAAATGAGCAAATATACGTGTTTTATAAGAGCAAATACACAATATGGCAAATATACAAAATAGCGTAACTAAATAAAAGTTATATTGTACGATGTTACCGGCTTAAACCGGGGGTAAGCAAATATTTTTTAAATTTGGATTTAAATAAATTTAAATTTATTTGCAAGTCCCTACGGCCTCGCGCCCATGACAAAACTGCATATGACCCTTTTTTCCAAGTACCATACTAATGAACTCAGATTACTGTGTGATTCCAGTATTGGTGTGACAGCTGTTTTGTTACTGTATTGAATTTTGTATATTTTTTACATCTGGGGCCCATTTTACGAAATAACAAGATACATATTCACAAGTGAGTTTGTATAAATCAATATATATATTTTTTATACCTATAAAAGGCAAAGCCCTCACTCATTCACTCACTCACTCACTCACTCATCATTAATTCTCCAACTTCCCAATAACCCAGAAGGCTGAAATTTGGTACACTGTTTCTTTAGGCATTAAATAGGAAAACTAAGTAGTTTTCATCCTGATCTGACCCTCGGACTCCGCCACAGACCCTCTCAAAGATCCCATATTATCCTTATGGCAGAATATAAATTTATGAAATGTTTATATTTAAACTGCTGTGAAAAAGTAGAATGTCAAACCAGCTGTCAGGAGCAGAACATAAAATAAATCACTGACTAGAGACACTTATAAGACCTTTCTTCCCTGTAAAAGCTGTTATTGAAAGAGCTAATAGCTAATTCAAACAAAATTTATTCTATCTACATCATTAGAAAAAATACTTAGCCTTTGTCTTTTTTAGCGAATTTCATTGATGGAATTATTACCATAGGTCTCACGGCAAGACCTAAGCCCGAGACCATGATAAATTTTCATTTTGGAGCTCCCAGAAGCAAAAAACAATATTCAAACTATATTTAAAGTTAAAAACACAGTACATTGTCAATAAATGGGAAAGATTGGCGATCGTTTGGTAAATTTATGTCACTTGCTTGGAAATTCCGGTGGAGTCTAATTCAGGAATTTAATTTTTAGTGTGTACTAAATATGCATTCCTCTTTCCATCGCAGGAAAATGTATCAAAACAATTTTGTTAAAAACCTAAGGCCACATAAACCTATATAACTTTGCAATTTTTAATTTTTATATATTTTTTATTTAGAATGTTTATTTTGTGTTTTATGAATTGTAAAAGTGCTATTGTATCAGTGTTTTTTTCATTGTTTCCGTAGGTATCCAAGCAAAACTATTTAAAGAACTAGTGCGAACCGACAGGACGGTCTTAATTGACCATTGTTATCAGTGCTTAATGAACTGTATGCCTATGAGCATTGAGGGACAGTGATTTAGGAGTTTGACATTGAGTTAAGTTTACCGATTTTTATGTACATAATGTAAAAAGCCTATATTCTGTAATAATAAAGCACTTTTCTTCTTCTTCTTAAAAACTCGATCCGCGCCGGAATTTCGGGTACTTTTGACTGCATCGAACCGCGCCTCGGCGCGCCGTCATTAAGGAGGATTAGGAGGGTTGCCTCGCCACCCGGCCAGGTAGTCGCTACGGGACTGGGGAAAAAGGGAATTATGTTTTTGCCTGCGTCCTGTCAGTGGCAGTAGCTGCAGTTTTCTTACTGCCGTCGACCGCTTTTCCTATCAAGTCACAATAATTGTTCCTGTACCAATATCACAAGCAGTTGAAATATATATGATTAATATTTTCACTCAATGTACCAAAGAACAGTGATTACCAATTAGAATTCCTTGTTGTTAGGTTTGTATCTTATAAACTACCACTTCGTTGGGCTTATATATATTTAAACTTTGGAACTTAAATCAATCGTTGCCATTATTTAAGGACATATGAATAATGTTGCTTCAATATTTATACGTCTTTTAATTACTGTAGACTGTAAGTGACATTCCAATTGAATATACTTACAGAATTTAACTTATAGATAAATTTTAATTGTCTGGTGCAAAAATCTTACATAGGTAATTCATTAAAAACGGAACATTTAAGCAATAATTGTAAAATAATTTAACTGAACAAAAGATAAGTAAACAAAAATAATATTTTGAAGACATTCCAGTGATTATTTTTGCTAATGTTCTGGCGATCAACGTCAAGGAGTTATAAAAAAAGTCAGCGGAAATTGAAAAAATTAGTAAATATATTTTCAATTATTTGAATGCATAATAAAATTTGAGAATGTTTAAAAATCTACTTTAAAAATATAGCCAACATACATAGACACTCAAATACATAGGCACTGGAATACCAAATAGAGACTCAAGTACTTACAAAATATACATCCATATACACATTATTTATACAGGGTTTTTTTTAACGCAACCCTAAACATTATTTAATCAGAGAAGGATTATTTCTCCCCAAGATCCCCGGATTTGACCCCACAATATTATTTTCTTTTGTGATACATGAAAAGTAAGGCCTAAGAAAACAATTCACAGGATATTCACCACCTCAAAACAAACATATGCCTAACACATTTAATGCAAGAAATTCAAAGAGGTACCTTGCAGCACGTGTTCGGGAATTTGATGGAGAGAGCACAACTTTATACAAATGCCAATGGCGGATTGTTTGGACACATCATTATGTGTCCAAACAATCCGCCTTTGGCATTGTGATACATTTAAACTAATTGTGATCAAACTTAAATAATAGGTTGTAAAATGTAAAAATCAACAAAACAATACTCATTTCTTATGTACATGTGCATTATTCAATCTTAAAAATGGGTTGCGTTTAAAAAAAACACCCTGTATTATGCATTAAAATAATATAAAATATAAAAAATAGGTATATTTAATAATTTGATCCGAGTGAAACATTTTATTGAGTATTTTCAAACATCAAATATTGTTTGATTATTCATTTATATTCCTAGGGGTAACATGTAGATCAAAATAAATGTGCACAGCATTACAGCTTTTGTTTATAAAAGTTATCAGTCATACCTTACCATCCAGATTCAACTACTTAATATTTACATGGTAAAACATGGCATGTAAACAAATATTCAATAAAAATAAAGATTTGTATTACAGTACTATTAAACAGGCCCTTACAAGATACATTACCAAAATAAAATAAATTGGTATTAAAATTTCAATAAAAAACTACATCGAATAAAAGTCTTTAAATTCCTTCGGTCTATATTGAAAAATTACATATATTATTACAGTAACTGAATAGTTAATTTATGGGACGAAAAACGTTTATGTAGTTGAACGGTATGGACATCATTTTTCTCTTTTCTTAGTTGTTTAGTCAATTTTACACAATCTTATGGACCTTAATATTCGGTGCGTTTTCTAAGTGTTATATTAGGTTTCGAAAAAAAAAACATTAAAAATTCATCTTAGAAAATTTCTGTAAGTGGAAATATTATTCGTTTTAATTTTACGCTTCCTTATCGAGTTCCCAAGTTTAAACACCAACGACGCGTTTAAAACGTTAATAGTTTTTCAAGGCCAACAAAGCGGTTATATTAGGTTTCGGAAAAAAACATAAAAAATTCATCTTAGAAAATTTCTGTAAGTGGAAATATTGTTCGTTTTAATTTTACACTTCCTTTTTGAGTTCTCAAGTTTACACACCAATGACGCATTTAAAACGTTGATAGTTTTTAAAGGCCAACAAAGCGGTAGTTTATCAACCAGTAATTCCTTATATTGGTGGCAGTTAGTTATAAGACAGCAGCGCAGCAGTCACAGACTGGAAGCAGGGACAAAAATTATTCCCTTTTCTCCAGTCCCGTAGCGACTACCTGACCGGGTGGCGAGGCGACCCTTCCTAATTCTCTTTAATGACCGGCGCTGTTCGGTGCTTTCAAAAGTTCCAAAATGCCGGCGCGGTTCGGGTGTCCCCCTTATCCCACAGACCGGGCCTTTCTTGAACCAAATGAATTAACAACTCATTGTCTATCTCAAATTCTTGAGCTTCAGCCATGCCTCTTCAATGTTGAGACTATAATTTCGAAAGCTGTTTGAAACAAACACTAGATCACTAGCTCAGGCAAAAACGTTGTGCAATGTCAAGCGGACAGCGGCAGATAAACCGATGCGTGTGTACGCGTGCTTATAGTCACATATTCCACTGTTTCGGCGGAGGCGGAAAAATATACGTCGGTGTAGTGGCAGCGGGCAGCTACACAGCTACCATCAGGGGTAAAAAACGATCCTTTATTTTTCCGTCCAATGTGTACGTTTCTCTATATTCCTTCACGCGACTGTTGGTATGACGGCGACGGCAAGTAATCCGTGGCGGACAATACCGCCGGCGCCGAGTGTATCCCCGGCCTATCTCCTTAGCGGTATGAGATAAAAATCGGTAACAACGTCATTTTGAAGATAAAAATATTGCTAACAATAATGATTATTAGGTCCAAGGTCGTATCTTTGAAAATAAAAAAGTTATTAAATAATATAATTTTAACTAATAACTTAAAATTATTAAGGTGGACAGGTGGAGGGGATAACATGTCAGCTGACTAAACGCGTGTCGTCTCGGCTCCGGTAATTTAGTGTGAATCACTGGTTAATTGTTCGTCTTTGCGAGAATTTGTGAGCGTGAGTCGGTATAAGTATATGTGAACTTTTCTCCGTAAGTTATGCATAGAAATTATTATTCGTTAACTATTAATCAGTGAGTTATTAAACCTAATTAACAGGTTATAATCAGTAGTCCGGGCCCAGTTCAAGGTCAGGTGTCGCTAATTAGCTTCATAGTGCTGCCACGCGTCGCGATATGGCGCCACCGACGACCAGGACCACACGCAACAAGAGCTCCAGTGACTTGACCATCGACCAAAAACTCGATTTATTACTAAACGAAGTTGCTGATGTTAAAAATGACAACAAACAATTCAGTGTCGATATTGCGGAGATAAAGCGAGATATCAAAGACTTTAAGTCTGAAGTAAATAGGTCAATAAACTTTTGTAGCGAACAATTAAATGATTGTAAAGTTCAATTAGAACAGTGTCAGGCTAAGGTTGAGCAGTGCGAGAAAACCATAGATCGACTTTCTACAGATAATGAAATGCTTAAAAAGCAGCTATCGGCCGTCAAAAAAGCCCAGTTTGCTTCTGACCAATACTCTCGTAGTGATTGTTTAGAGATACGTGGAGTTCCGCAGTCTAGTCGAGAAAACATTACTGACGTCGTCAAGAACGTGGCTCGAGCGATAAATTTTCAACTTGAAGACTGTATGATAGACGCTGTCCATCGTCTGTCACAGAATCCAAACGACCCTTCATCTCCACGTGCGATCATTCTTATGTTTTGTAGGCGGCTAGATATGGAAGAAATGAGGAATAAAGCACGGGTGAAGAACGGCTTCTCGTCATCACAGCTCGGGTACAAGAGCGAGAGTAAGATTTATGTAAACCTGTCACTCACCAGAGAAACCAGGGCCCTATGGATGGAGACGCGCGAGTTTAAAGAGAGGATGGGTTAAAAGTACGCTTGGGTGACCAGCGCCGGGAAGGTGTTCCTACGACGGGAGGAGGGTGCGAGGGCTGTCCACATAACCGAGAAGGCCGACCTTCAACATCTTAAATGAACTTTTCCACTGTATGTTTAGCTTTAGAGAATCTTTATAATTTTTGTATGATTGCATGTCGTATTTATATACATATATGTTTTTTTTTTGTAAATGTTATCTCAGTAATAGTCCTGTTAGTTGCATGATCTTGTTAATTTATTATTTTTAATTATTGAGAGCTTTAATAATAATAATTTATTATACAGTAGGTTAATAAATTAAAGGCAACAGAAATATTGAAAGTTATTATCAAAATGTCAGAGGTTTGAGGACTTGAATGATTTTCGTTTAGGATTGCTTGAAAGTAATTATCCAATAATTGCTCTGAGTGATACTTGGTTAAATAGTTCTATTAAAAGCTCAGAACTGTTTCCTGATTGTTACAATGTTTTGAGATGTGACAGAGACGGAGTAAGGACTGGGATGAGTAGAGGGGGAGGGGTATTGTTGGCGGTAAATAATAGTATTAAAGTTCAAAGATCGGTTGAATTGGAAACAGACGGGGATATTGTTTGGGCTCATTTAAAAATCGGTAACAACTTTACTGTGCTCTTAGCTGTAGTGTATTTTCCACCAAACTCACATCTTAATGTTTATAAATCTTTCTTTGAAAAATTGGATACTTATTTGATCAAACAGGAGCACATATTAGTGATAGGGGATTTCAACTTGCATGTTTTTGGTTCAGAGTACGATTTAGCGAAAGGAAATAAAATTTGTAAACAATTATTTTTTTGCAGGTTACGTAATTTACTGTTAAAAAGCAATGTGTTAAATGTTTCTGGGAAGACCCTTGACTTAGTTTTAAGTGATTTAAATCATTTGCATGTTACCGAAGAATTAAGTCCTATTTTATGGGTTGATAGTTATCACCCTGCATTGTTAACGGAGGTGTTAATTGTGCAGGGGGGCGGGCGGGGTGATGCAGAGAGCGAGCGACTAGCTTACAACTCTGCAAAAACAGACTTTATAAATTTGTACCGCGATATTAGTAACTGTGACTGGACTGATCTTCTGGAAACAAGTGATTTGAACAGGGCTACTCAAATATTTTATGACAAGATTCATAACATCTTTAATTTGCACGTTCCAATGCGCAAAAGCGTTCACCACAAATATCCTTGCTGGTTTTCTTATGACTTAAAAAAATGTTAAAATCTAAAGAAAAAGTTCGCAGGCGTTTTAAGAGATTTCATTCCCCGCAACTTCAAGATCGATTTAAACAACTAAGAGCAGCAATAAAACTTAAAATTAAAACTGATTTTAATTCTTACATCAATGTCATAGAAACAAATTTGTCTCATAATGTAAAATCGTTTTGGGGAATAATTAAAAAATTACGGGCAGGCGATAAAGGCCCGAATATAATGCATTTGGAAGATAAGAAGTTTGTGGGGAATGATAAGATAGCGGAGGCGCTGGCGGATTATTTTCAATCGGCGTACGAACCCAATAACCTTGACCTTGACGACCTTGTGGGCCAGGCGCTTCGTTCACCGGTTATGGAGTACGCTCATACTCTGTTTATTTCCGATGTCAGTAAATTTGAGGTCCTCAGCGCCTTGAAAAAATTAAAGCCGAAAAGATCATTCGGCCCTGACAACATACCACCTTATATTTTGAAGGGTTGTGCTGATCTATTTGTAAAGCCGTTGCATTATTTATTTAATCTTTCTTTAGAGAACAATACCTTCCCAGATTTTTGGAAACTTGCTAAGATTGTCCCGATCCCAAAAAAAGGAGTGTCGGGAGATATACGTAATCAAAGACCAGTTGCAATTTTGTCTTCCCCTGCTAAGGTTTTTGAGTGTTTACTATATAATAGACTGCTTGCGCATGTATCAAATTTCATCACTAAAAATCAACATGGGTTTTTTCCTGGCCGATCAATTCATTCGAACTTAATTAATTTTTCCAGTATACAATAAATATAGTAGATCAAAATATTCAAGTTGACTGCATTTATACAGATTTTGAAAAGGCTTTTCAATCATAATACTAAATGATTGAAAAGGTTAATCATTTATTATTATTGTCTAAGCTGCATTACTATGGTTTGTCTGAGAATACCCTGAAACCTTTTTCAACCTATTTATACAAAAGGAAGCAATTAATTAGAGTTCCGGCCAAATCATTAGGCGGGTGAGTGAGTGCGCTGGTGGCGTTCAAAATATGTTTTTGGCCAATCATTTATCCATCTGAACTTAATGACAGTTATGCTCTTTGTTTATGTTCTCCAAATCAGCTGAGTAAGCTCTCCAATCATATCAAGTACCTAAATTAAATGTGCTTCTATCTGTTGGAAATATGTTCAACTACTTAACTGTGTAGAGGAGCGGAGGTGTCTTCAAATCATTTATACAGCTGGAGTTTCCATTTTTCGCCACCCGCCTAATGATTTGGCTGGAACTCTAGGATCATACAATGGTTCTTGTTCAAAACCTTTCTGTGTGGATTCCGGGGTGCCCCAAGGCTCAAATTTGGGCCCTTTGATGTTCATAATTTTTATCAATGACATAACCAGATGTATAAAAAATAGTCAGTTATTAATGTATGCTGACGATTTAAAAATTTATGAAAGTATTGAGAGTATTTCGGACTGTCATCAACTACAGGCTGATATTGAGGAATTAGTTGCTTGGAGCAAAAAAATATAGCATTTAATGTCAAGAAATGTGCTGTTATGACATACACGCGAAAAACAGGACAGAGAGTCCTCCATTTTGATTACAACATGGGAGGTAAATTACTTGTTAGAACGTCGACTTTTAAGGATCTTGGTGTTATATTTGATTCCAAATTACTCTTTTCTGATCACGTGATAGCTACTTGTAAGGCAGCTTATTCAATCGTAGGTTTTATTTACAGACCATCTAGTTTTTTGAAAAATATAAATTTAATTAAATTGCTTTTTGTTCACTAGTACGACCTCGGTCAGAATATGCGTCTATTGTATGGTATCCGCATCAGCTCTACCTCAATGACATCATCGAGGCTATTCAAAAAAGATTTTTAAGATTCCTTTTCTTTAAAATATTTGGCTACTACTCATTTAATATTCCGTACAGACAGCTTTTGAGTATGTTTGAACTGACTAGCCTTAGTGACAGGAGGAAGTTGAGCGCCTTATCTTATCTCCATAATCTGGTGAGCGGAGCCCTGGACAACAGTAACTTGCTAGGACAACTGGACTTTAACATTCCACGACCCAACTCTCGTAGCACTCTTGTATTTTCCCCTCGCTTCTCTCGCACTAATCTCGCTTAAAATTCTCCTCTTAATATTATGTGCAGACTATGTAATGAATATTATCCTTTTGATATATTTAATTTAAGTTTAAAAAATTACGTAACAAGCTTAAAGGAGATTAGGAAATCATATGTTGAGCAGTAGATTTTTGTCGTTAGTAATTTATTTATTTATTGCATGAATAATTATGAGTATTTTAAGTGATAATTTGTTACTATTTCTTGCATGTCATTGTTATCTTGGATATTTATGTATATTTTAAGATGAAAATTAACTATTGTTAAGTTTGTTGTCACTAAGTGATTTCAAGATGGTGAAGAAAAAGATGGTCAAAACACAATGAACATTTTGTTATTCCAATTTTTAATATGAACTTATTCTTAATGCTGCAATGTAATTGGCCTCGGCTGTTTTATAGCATGATCAAATAAATAAATAAATAAATTAATAAATAATTTATGGAAATTTATGCTAACTACGTAATTTTTTAACATATTGAATAATTTCAACATTTATCACTATAACACTACATTTTTTCTTGAAATAATATGTTGTTTAGGGAGTTATCAACTGTTACCAACTGTGAGGGAAAAAAATCCAAAGATTTCTCCGACATATACGCCTTGGACCGTTCAGCCTTCTCCTCAAGATAGTTTTACACAAGGCCGAACACATAAGGGATGAATGAAGGGTGTTCCCGAACTCGGCTGCTATTATGGAAAGTAATAGGTGTGAAGGGTTTATGACACTGTGGCATGTTTATAGCAAGCCAGTGCCCTATAACTATGGGCGCCCGGGGGAGACGTTCAACCCTTGGGAATTTTGTTTCATTCCACAGCACGCATGTCCTCCCCATTCGGTAAAATAAGATTCTGTGCTATAACACAGATCGTCATTTCTTTCCTACACAAAATATTTATAATTTTCTTATTTACTCTATAGCACATGAAGCGGGGAAAAGATTGAGAGAAATTACATTATTAGTTAATTAATTGTTCGAAGGACCAGGGACTTTAAATGCTCAAAACATTTAATGTTTATAGATAAAGTGGATAATTAGTTGTAAAACTGAGATTAAATTTCACTGAGAAAATATCACACAAATGTAAAATAAAAACGGTGAGTTCCTTTGTCCAATTTTCAGTGGTCTTCAAGCCAGAGTAGAGGGGTCCTTGTGACGGGAAGAAGGCCGCCGCCGTTGCTGTCCTGGAACGTGGAAAGAAGATGGAAGACGCACAACAGTTCTTTTTCACACTTTATCTTATATCTTGCCACGATCGCGCAAGAACGCCAAACGAATGTTCGTCTGCCGCGGACAGACCAACACCAGCACTGAATTTAATGAGATTTTAACATTAAACACT
This sequence comes from Flexamia atlantica, assembly GCA_035578135.1. Classification (NCBI taxonomy): domain Eukaryota; kingdom Metazoa; phylum Arthropoda; class Insecta; order Hemiptera; family Cicadellidae; genus Flexamia; species Flexamia atlantica. The sequence goes on along the minus strand of JAQJVK010000142.1, from coordinate 295,460 downwards.
GAATTTAGAGGGAACAAAAGAAAACTGGTTGATTATTGAGACTAGATATAAACAAATTATTAAAATGTGTTTATTAGAGAGATTTGAGAGACGTAAAGAGTTATTAAATTGAGACAAGAGTCGAGGTGCGAGTACGAGAGAGACCGACGCTAGACTAGACCGACGCCGGGAAATATGATCGCCAGGACAAATCTAGGTCCAATCAAAATCAAGGAAAGCCCTCGTTGTCACGGCAACGGATACGTCATATCGCATGATTTTTGAAAGTAATGACAGATATATATCTCTCTCTGTCGCACAGTAAAACTTCAAAATAACGATACAGTAAAACGATAGAGTAAAACTTCAAAATAACGTTACAAGCGTTTTGGGCATAATATGCGCTCTTGGAATATAATACTTCGACTTAATATTGAATTGATCACACATTAAATTAAATTAGAAACCCTTACTTAAAACCTTAAAATTATATTAGTACTGAACAGCACAGAATCTCATTTTACCAAATGTCCAAGTTGTTGCGTAGCGCCGAAAGAAATGGCATTCTGTGTTATAACACAGAATCCATTCGGCGCTATGGAACGTTTGTACTTTCGGAGCTATAACACAGAATCCGCTTTCTGCGCTATGAGATTCGGCGCTATGAGACCACACGTAAGAAAAACACTTACTTAGTCACAACTTCGCCCAGAACTTCCTTGGACTGGCTCACTTAGTCTGGCACCGCGCGGATAGACGCCACTTTTATGCCCTACAACATAATATATACGGTTAAACAATAAAAAATTGTACATGCCTTGAAACTAATTTTTTGTCTAATCATGAGCAATCCAGTTAATTGATTTACTCGAGTTTGTCATCATAACACCATTTTACCATATCCAAGAACATTCTCATTAGTCATTGATGGTTAAGAAGTGCATTCAATTATCCCTTAAGTACTCGCGCCCTTTTTTGTGACACTACTCGCGCAGGGGTCCATCGGACCCTATTTATAAATATTTACATTTTTTTAAATGAAAAGAATTTGTTATAATTAAGAAATGAAGCGTGACTGTTGACATGTTTTTGACAGTATTTGATTAAATTTAAGCTGTTTTACTCTGTATAGCTGTTTTAAGCTATTGCTCTGTATTAGTAATTTTTTTAAACAAGTTCATAGGTACTCATTTTTAAAGAAAACTAACAGTATAGTAGAAAAAGTAAAATAAATAGTAAAAATGTCTGTCAAAAATCAATTATCCTCTTTAATCTTAATTACGTAGAAGGAACCAGCCAACATAAATAAGTTTATTTCAAAAAAAGTTTTTCCAATAATTAGCTTATTGTAATTACCAAAAGTTACCACCGGTGTATGTAGGCGCTGTAGCTTAGTTGGAAGCGTTCTGAGTTCCCACTCAGCCGGCCGAGGCCCTCAGCAATTTTATCATACGGAAGCGCTGTGAGAAGAGGTACCTTCATCAAGAAGATCTCAAGGTCCTTTAAGAACCTTGGGATTTGACGGAGAGTGAAGGCCTGGAAGCCTAAAAGGGCGGAGGGTGCACTTTAAGCTAATTCTGCTGCGTTGCAACACCATGGTCAAGTGAAGCTATGGCCCTCTTTAAAAAAAAGGTTTATGTAGTAAATAAACTACTTTTCGGGTAACCAAAAATGCCACACACAAAACTTCACCCACAAAACAACTTTATTATGAACTAATAACATATTTAGTGGTTTAGACTGTCAAAAGGAAAAACCGTTTGAAATATTTTCTTTAAAAAATGAGTATCTTCACAAACTTGTCTGCTTCAACTGGGTCTGGCTGCAAACACTCCTGGCACACTCTGTCCATGTGTTTCAAACACATTGGTTCCTTACATTTCAGGCAGGAGGAGACTGTTATTAATCTATTCTATACTTATTTAATACGCGAGCAGTTTTTTTGTTACAAAGACTCCTCCTAAACTACTGAACCGATTTTCATGTTTTTGGTGTCATTGGAAAGAGCTTGACGTGAAGTTTTGCAGGAAATAAAATTTAAAAGGGTTTGACTAAAGGGAAGAGCCCTAGACGCCCTTAAAGTTTCATATTACCCCATAAGATTTAAGATGGGAATAGAAATTTCAAATAAAGCAGCTGATTGGAGCAAACTAAGTTTTTCAGCAAAGCCATATGTTGTTAATGGAATTGAAACCATTGCATGTAGAGCTGGAGGCATTTCAGTTGGTGGAGGATGTGAATAAATAAACTATCATCCTAATACATACTTAAGGTCAGAATTCAGTTTTAAAAACATTTATTTTGAATCACATGTGTGAAGATCTTAATATTTACATATGTTTATATTCCAAAGAAAAATACTAAAAGGAGGAATAAATTCTTATGTATAAATTCTATAAACATAAATAAAAGAAAAAAGAAACAGACTTAACATTGATTATAAGTAGGTTTATTGAACCATTTTAGTTCGGTTTGAGACTAAGACGGGTCATACGCTACTTAGGGCCGCGAAACATGGACATCTCCTTAAAGATGACTGAGTATTCACAAAAAATTTAGTTTTAAAAAGCTTTTGTAAAAAAATTCAGGATAACAGGAAGTTCAAACATATAATTAACAAAATATTTATAGAATAGTGAACCATAATTATTTTTATTTTGAAATCAATACATAACAATTGCTCGATTTCGAGCAATAGGTTTTTTAGTATTATTATAAAAACATAATTTAATTTTAAGGTTTTTAGGATGAGTTTTAGCTTCATTAGATGGAATATCGTACATTTTGCAACTTGTTTCATTTGATCTAAAATCACGAAAATTTAGCCATGAAATGATCATGAATGTATTTTTCATGTATGTGAAATGATGGTTTTAGGGTTTAGAGACTGGTACATGTTAAAGTTGTGTTACATAGGTCAGAGCGAGTGCCGAACGTCACATTGTAAACATTAACACCTGTGTGACCTTGGTGCGATCTGCCACAAACTTGGTGGAACTAGGTTGAATACTTCATTCCAAATCATACAAATTTTCAACATAAAAATCAAGATTATGATTTTTTAATTTAAAATTTTACCCTTATAAGAACATTGAATTTTTATTTGAATAAATGAATCACTTTTACAATATTGGTCCAGTCAGTCTACTCGATGACCTTAAAAAAACTGCAAGGAGACGTTTTTTGATGAAATTCTACTAAATAAAATGTATATTTTAATATATCCAAAGTTTACCAAAATCGGACCATGGGAACCTGACTAAAATCAAGTTTAAAATTGCGGCTTTTCCCACCATGTGAAAATTTTTGGAAAATATCACTCAACTTTATTTTTATCAATGTTTTTTAAGGTATTGACTTTGGACCGCCGCCAATTATTGGTGATTGGTTCTTAATTTTGACAGGGTACTCATTTTTCGCTAACATTTTGGATCCACCATATCTTCTATCTTCTATATATATATTTACTTATTTAATACACGAGCAGTTTTTTTGTTACAAACACTCCTCCTAAACTACTGAACCGATTTTCATGTTTTTGGTGTCATTGAAAAGTGCTTAGCGTGTAGTTTTGCAGGAAATAAATTTTATGAAGGTTAGACGAAAGGAAAGAGCCCTAGACGCCCTTAAAGTTTCATATTTGTCCATGAGATTTAACATGGGAATATAAATTTCAAACAAAGCAGCTGAGTGTAATAAACAAAGATTTTCAGCAAAACCATTTGTCATTAATGGAACTGAAACCAATAAATATATGTATAGCCTATATTGAGGCAAACTTTAAACATTTGTTTATAAGGAGATTTAGAAAACCATTTCAGTTCGGCTCAAGACGAGATGTATTTAGCCATAGATACTGAATTACAGAAAGTTTTATTATAATAATATAAAACCTACGAAACAAAGTGTCATTTTTTTGAAAACATTAATTCATTATTGCCGTTCTATCCAAATCAACCTATTTAAAATCATGTGTGTTTTATAAACACATTTACAGTCGATTTTCAAATAACTATTTGTTTTAGTTTATTTATTTCATTATCATCCCAAGAATAATTATTTTAACTAATATTATGTAGGACAAAGACACCTTGTGGAACTCGATAGAATACACAATTTACTTGGAAGTGATAGTGAATGTTGATGTGAAGTGTTTGTGGGTAATTATTTAAAAATGAAGACATAAATTGTTCATAAAACTATTTTAATGTTGTTCAACTGTGAAGTGCTGACCATGTATGATGTAAACAATGAACAATATTTTACCAGTTCTTTTTGAATTTAGTGATGTTTAGTAATGTGGTTGTAGTAATGATGTCCCATAAACTCAATTTATCCATAACTTAATCTAAATCACATTTTTTGTATGTAATGTTAAAGTTCTTTTAACTTGTTTTTAACAACAATGTAATGCCACGAATTTGAAGAGGGTATTTTCGTAGAACTCATGAGTATCAACGAAACGCCAATGAAACGGTGCGCGAACAAAATCGTGTTGATATGAACATTGACTCATATAAGAGGTTTAGCCCTTAACTTTCATGCTCCTGGGTAAACTAATGTGTTTCTTGCGAAGCTAAAAATCTTAGGACTGAAGCAAATTGAAACAATAACACTTCATATAAATTGAGCCGTCACAAATGGAAGGTAATTGTGCAAAATGACACGTTTTACTCATTATTGAGAAGCACGCTTTCACTCAATAGACTAAACAAAACATCTCAAACTACTTGGAAAATTTAAAATAATTCGATTCCGCATTTGTTATGGTAAGCTCAGCCCAATAGACCTCGATGAGTCTATTGGGTGGTCTTTATAATGTTCATATATATATATATATATATATATATATATATATATATATGTTCACCCAACTATCATTGTGGCGACCGTACATAAGGAAAAGTGTATGCAAAGTGGCGACCGGTGCTTATGACGACCGTATATGGTCGTCATATGCACACTTGGGTTATTTCATCTCCTTTTGACCTGTAGATACATATAGTGATGACTTAAAAATTTTATTTTGGTCGTCATATTGCGCCTGAAACGAATATTAATAGTTCATGTAATGACCGTGGGTGCGCTAGTGTCGCTGAGTGTATATTTCAATATACGGCATTTGGCGTAATACTGCGACCGGACGACTTGGCAACACTGGTTCTCCCGGACGCGTATATCCCTCGGGTCTAAGAGCTGAGGGTTTTAAGCATGCATGGGAGCATTACGCGGTATTTTTGCTGATTATTGTAAAGTGGACTGTGGTGATACAAAAGAAGCTATTCGCCTATTTTTCGGGTGGTCGACAACAAAGGGGGGACATAACGGGGAGTGTTTTGCTTTAAAATGCAGAACTTTTGAAAGCAGTAAATGATTTGACTAAAACGTCATTTTAATAACACAAATTTATAAAATATAGAGCACAAAGCTATAAAATAAGTTGAAAATTAAATTGGTTTTAGTTGAAGTTATTGTTATTTTGATTTTTTTTTCTTCCGGGCAGTATTCGGTACGTACATTGACAGTGATTGTTTTGGAAACTGCGACGTCAATATCACTCTCAGTGTCAACATATTGAGCTACTGTAAATGCGGATGAACAATATTCAACTTTTTTTGGTTTGGGAAATATTAATTCTACCGATGGCTTAATATGTTATAGTAATATATAAATAAGTATTTATGATAATATGCTGGTTAATTTACAGTCATTTAATTCGGTTATGGATATTACAGTTTTTTTTTTCTGAGTGTTGGCTAAATGAGGTGAGAGGGGGATGGGTCTGACTTACGAGACTAACCCAACGGAGTTTTAGTCTTACAACGATACTTGTAGAATAAAAACATGCCTAACTAATCCAAGAAAACCTAAGAAATGCTAACAATAATTTATGTAAAGGTGAATAAAATAAAATTTACAATAAGAATATAAATTTAACAAAAACATTAATAATACTTTTTACTTTGATATTTTATCCGAACAGAACATTACCGAGGAATTATTACATCACAGATTTTATTTAATCTTTCGCAACTGAACGGAAAGTCTTAACAGATGAACTAAAAATATCTAAATTACCAATAAATGAAAGTCTATTATACAATTTCAACACAGTCATCTGTGATAAAGTTTTACTATTGAGGGAAGTTTTGACACCAACGTCAGTGCGAGAAAATTTGGGGATGAACAGCTTGCGGGACCGGGACCTGAGTTTTTGAACAGTTTCACTATTTTTAATTTGTTACTTACGATGTATACCATCACCGAAGCAACCTCTAGCCTATATTTAATTAATGAAACATTAAAGGTTTTATTGAATTTGTATTTTTACAAAATTTCCTAACCGCTAAATAAAGAACCAGAACATTGTAAGCACGGTACGCTTACAGATAAAGAATTTTTATTTGTATTATTGGACCTGGTTAATTCGTGCCTGCCGCCTCGGATGGATCGAGTGGCGTCATCCTCGGGAGGCTGTGGCACGACTGCTACAACGAGGGTCAGCTCGCTTGGTTCGAAATGGTACGACTGCTACAACCGCCCGGCCAGGTAGTCGACGCCAGGTAGCCAGACAACGGAAAAACGGAAATTATATTGTCCCCACGGACCCTCTGCTATGCTGCTTATTGAACTTGACCCTGAAGATTAGGAAAGTTATTATATCTCGTGAGGTACATGTTGGCGCTTGGTTGTTTACAACCAAAAGCTGTTTAAACTGGATGTTTTGGTTTTTTGAAGGACAGCAAATGACATCATTCAATGAATTTGTATTATTTTCGAAATAATGTACTTTTCTGATCCCCAGACCTAAAATATCGGGTTGAATATCCTTTTGTTTGTAATAGAGGTGTGTGGGTAGAGATTTTTTAAGTCGAGCCGAGTTTTTAAAAATACTCACGAGTACAGAGTTTTTTTTCGAGTCGAGTATTTTGAGGAGTATAAGTTAATAGTTATACTTTTACATAATCATCATAATATATCAAAAATGGTAATTACTAATAAAATAAGACAATAACATTTGAAAGTTATTGAATATTTTAAAAGTGTTCCTGAATTCATTATTAATGAAGTGTTCCTGAGTTAAAAGCAAGCCTATTTTCAAATTAAGTGACGATAATTCAAACCATCTTTTAATATAGCTTCATAGCCTTACTCAATTTTTGATTGAAATCTCAGGTTGATGAAGTGCACACCCAAATACACTTTTACTTGTATACTTAATAGATTGATTGAAAGATGAAAAATTAAATCAGTTTTATTGCAGAAGCAGAAGTGACGGGGAATTTAAATTCCCGTTTTCCCTCGATGTACCGCGACTACCTGGCCGGGCGGTTGTAGCAGTCGTGCTATTTCGAACAAAGCGAGTTGACCCTTATTAAACCGCTCTAATGATCGTAGCAGTCGTGCCATGGACAGAGAAACCAAAAATTTGTACGAGTCGTCCCGTTCCCCCTCGGGCTGGGACGGAGGACGGCGCGGTGCTTGCCGTTGCTGCCGTTCTACTTCAGGCATAAACACCACTTTAACAGCTCCTTCCCTTTACCTAAGAATTCCCTTTCGATGGCATTTAAAGGCAATCCTCCTGTACCACAAGTCTGTTTTCAAGTGATTAATATTTATTTCTTTGTAACAATGTGTTATGAATTAATTGCCTAAGTTTTTTTTTAATCTGCCGCCTCTGAAAATTTTTTGCTATGGGCTGCAGCCCCTATAACCCCCCCCCCCTCCTAAATCTGCCACTATGTTTAATTATAAACCAAATTTCATAGTTAGTTTCTGATCCATCTTTACCGTATTGGGATCATGTGCCGAGAAACTCAGCTTTCATAAAATTACTCAAGCCTGACATTCGAGGTCTCTCTAATTAATTGCATATTCCTTTAATTCTTATAAGCATATGATATTTTCTTATTCAACCGTCTATGACAGGCCCTTGTTGGGTACACTATTGAGGCGGCTGAAAAATATTGCGAGGGAACCAGGCAATGAGAAATCTTGAATGAAATTTATTGTTGGATTACAATTTATTTATATTTTTAATCAGTTTGTAAATGAAATGTAATCGTAGAATATCTCATATAGCCTGGTCGTTAAAACATCATAAAGCTCTGTATGCTTGACTTTAGCTGAGCTGCGCACTTTGGGCCCCATGCTGTGGGAAGCGACCACAGAAATGGTACGAACTTACGGGAAATTTAATCTCTAACTTAATGCAGAATAAAAATTTCAAAAATCAAATTTATTTTTTTATTTTTCAAATTTAATTTTGATTTATGTTTTTTCCCCCAAAAACAATAAGTTAATCTCGTAAAGTTTGCAGTTAACAGTTCGGAATTTTAGTTGGCTTCTTACTCCTTAATAAGATTGTTTCACATAACCTCAAAAACGTTAATTTTCACAAAGCATCAGCTATTCCGGTTTGGCTTTTTGGTCACTATTCATCACCAAAGTCCCACTCGGGCCTTGAGATTTACTGTTTCCATGTTAAATTACGTAATTTTGCCCCAGAATAGGTCGATTGCACCATGCCATGGTCCATAGGTCGAAGGGCCATGTGGCCCTAACTTTGCCTGGCTAATAAAAATAATTTTTAATTTTCATTTCATTTCATTGCATGACGCGTGATGAAATAAAAAATTTGGTACTACAATTTTCAAGGCTAACGTCTAATAGGAATAATTTGTGGAGACTAAGCAAAAGAATCCTATTCCCTTTCACTGAATTAAAAAAAAAAACAAAAACAAAAACAGAATGCCCTAGTGATAGTGGATTGGTAGGTCGTCATTTTGCCTCAGTGATCAATTTATTCATGTATAAAGACTAGAGTGAAATCTGGCAACGCTGTATGTCGCCACAATGATGGTAAATATTTTGAATGGGGTTCACAACGATAGTTTAATGTAATGTATATTACTGGATGCCATTTTGTTTGTTGCATGTAAAGTCGCCACAATGATGTCTCTGTGGTTTCTTTAAGAGAAACAAAAAACTTGTAATGAGAGTTGATAAAATTGTTTCTTGAGTGCGAGTTAGTGTATTTCTATATAAAAATCTAAATATACATAACTCCTTGAGGCGGTTGCCATACTGTAGGTGTTGTGTAAAGTCGCCACAATGATAGTGCGATCTATATATATATATATATATATATATATATATGAATGTTATGAATGTAACAATTTTCGGTATGTCATGTTTATATACATGTATATATAAACATTCTCATCATAGAATAGTTACCTTATTACTGGAAGAAAGCACTATTCCAAAGGAAGCATAAATGTACAGTTCAACGTAAAGACGACAACCAAACATAGACGGATGGAGATATGCAACAAAAACTATGAAATACATTTAATGCTGGAAACTGAACTTTATTTACATCCGTTCGTTTAAAACTGCTGAACAATTGCAGATATATGCCACCAGTCATGAGAGAATAATGTTTGTATTAATATCTTAGCAAAAAACGTTTTTACGAAAGTCGAAAAAATAATGCAATTACCACAGACGTTGCTGCTATTTTCCGTGCAAGAGGTGGACACCTTCAGAAAAAAGGAATTTGATTGGTTTGCTCGATTTTGAGCAACAGGTTTACTAGTATGCCATTAAAATTGTTGCATTAGCACTCGCGTGGGTGTCTGTCAGCACTCCAATGCTCCGCATGCACCTTACACACTGTGGGAACCTTGACAGCTCCGCGACGTTGTCATTTGAAGGTACTGAGCGGCGCCGGCGCAGCAGTGTAGCCCAACTAGCCTAGCTAACGACTCTAAATTTACCACCTTGGTGCATGGTCTTTGAACACCCTGCGCGAATACTTAAGGGTTAAAATAAATACACATACACAAAGCTGACACAGAATACTACTGGCCGCCTCGATAACAAGATCCAGATTGCAGTTTCCAATTTTTTCATGGATTCACGCCCCACCCCCTGGAGCGAGGACAATCATTTTGGTCGATTCATTGCTTGACAGCTTAAGGGTTTTTAAGCCTCCCTCCAACTACCTCTTTCAAAGACAATTGTAGTTAAAGAGACAGTTAAAGAACAGTTATAGTTAAATAGAAATGGACTTTATATAATGGACGCTACCATGTTTGTTAAAACTCACACATTAAACAATGTAACAACAAAAATTCACAATAATTGTAGTACACGTCACAAAAATGAATATGTCATCGATCACCATAAATTGGAATTATTTGAAAAAAGACCGTAAATGCTGGAAATGTTTTTTTTAAATATATTTCCAATGGTTTAAAAATGAGAAAAGACTTATAGTCGAGGAATGATATGAAAAAAACCACCTAACCCTGAAGAAATTCCTATAAGGTATATTTTTGATTTTTTGTGACGTATTTTGTGTGCTGAACAACATACTAAAAGTTTACCAAAGTCTGACCACCGGCGTCCAAGAAGGTGACAATAGCATTAAAGATACAGGAAGCAAATGCCATAGGTGATGTATGAATGAATCTGGTGTCATAATACCACTGCCGATAATTGAAGGAAGGTATGAGCTTCAGATTACGCAGGTAAAAAAATTGGCCGCCATCTTGGATCCGCCATATTGGATGAAGTAATTATTTTCAAATGTAAACATAGTGTTGTGACACATCATTTCAGAGTAGATTTTCACGCTGTTTACAATGCCGAAATCCGTTTTTGAAAATCTTGACTCGTTTCATTCAAGATATACCCAAACAAAGATTATTCCCTGTATAATCCTTATGGAAGTTTCGAGCTTGGAATATTTTTTGGGATTTTCTTGGACTATTTTCCTTATAGCTCCGGATGTAATAAAAGTACGTTGTTCGTTTTAGTCTTAAAATATTAGGTAGTATTTTGGCTTCGATATAAGCAACTTATCAATTGATTCAGATTCATTAGAGATGATCTATGATACCTTTATTAACCATAGGATGAGATTTTTCTAAAATGATAGTGTGAAATAAAGGATTATAACTCAGGTTAGACCGGTCCGATTTTAATGATGAATAGTTCAAATGAAAGCCAATCAGGCACCGATTCACTTAAGACCTTAAAAAGGATTTTCTCTCTTTAAGAACTTGAGATATGAGTCCTTACTTAAGGACATAACTCTAAAATAATTACATTTTATTTTGAATAAAGGATTATTACTCTTCTTAGAATTGACTGATTTTCATGATCAATAACTCAAAAGAAAGCCCAAAATTTAATTTAAGACTTTAATGAGGATTATGTCTCACTTAGAGCTTGAGATATGTCTTCAACTGAAGATTGAATGCTAAAAACGTTAAATTTTATGATAAATAAAATAATATACCTCGGCTTAAAATTGTCCTGTTTTCACGATCAATAGTTCAAATGAAAGCTAATATTTTACTGATTGGTTTAAGATCAGAAAGAAGTTTGTATCTTATTTATAATCTGAGATATACCATTTTTACTGAATATTGAATTTATAAAATTACATTTTATGGTTAATAAACGTATAATAACTCATCTCTAATGAATCTCAATCAATTGATAAGCTGCTTATATGGAAGCCAAAATACTAACGAATATTTTAAGACTAAAACGAACAACGTACTTTGATTACTGTGACACCTGAGTGGCACAATTATTCTTATGTCGGAACTGGGATTGATCACCCCAAGAATAATTATAACCACTGTTGTGCTAGCCGACAATGCCGACAAAAACTGTGTCGCTTGAATGTCTGTGATATCCCGCCACTAGTCGATGAGTCATGCTGGTCATTGTCATTCGACCCCAGCCGGTTTGTAACTGATAAGCGCTCGGCACACGGCACCTGAGCCGACCCTGAGAGGTCAGACGGACCTGGACAGACACGGACGAGACGACCTGCCGCTAGATCAACCTTCTTCTCCAACGAGGATTTATGCACTTTGCAAAGTGCGAAGAGGTAAGGCAGTGCTGAATTAAATTTAATAATTATGTTTTCTCATCACAATTTGCGTGAGTAATTAATTAACGAAACTTAAGTTCTTGACATGATTAATTCTGCAGAACCAATCATGCACGGATCTTGCCAAAGATTGTAATAACTAATGTGTAGCCTATATTTAAATACTGTGATAAATATATTTAAATATTGTGAGCCATAACCAAGAAAAAAAAATAAGTAAAGGAACATTTTTTATGCTAGAATAAATATGAATAATGCCAAAGAATAATTGATGAATAATAGTTCATGTCACGTATAATTTTGTATCAATGTCAACGTTTTAAATTTAATGTCCTTTTATATTGTAATATCATTTATGTTTATCATGTTTGTAACGGATTTTATAATTCTGAAAGTACTAATTTTGTCGTTGGATCAATAAAATTGCCTAAAGAGTAAAGTAGATTGTTGTGTCGACGAAATGGCAGTGGCAATGGCGACGCAATCTAGCAGACTGTGGCGTCACCAATTACTTCACAATTTTGCAAAGTAAATTCACGTAATATATTCTATCTGTCCTCTTTGTTTTGTTTTGGCAATTAAAATAATTATCATAGGGCAAGTAAGGTGACTACAATTTATTGAGTGTAAAATTCTGTATGTTAATTTCTTGTAATGTTGAATTGATTGTTTTGTATAGCTATGTTTAAAACGTACTATTTTCTTGTTGTCCACTAAAATATTAATTTGTAAATAAATATGCATAAAAGACCTATGAGGACATAAATGAGATTTAATAAAATAAAACTTTAATTTTAAAGAATCAAAGGCTTACAGTAAACATATAATACAGAATTAATCTGAAACATTTTTGAATATTGTCAATTAAATATTTCATGGATGGAATTGTTGTTTAATGTTAAATATAATTGTGTTATCAAATTTTTGTACATAAAATAGCCTATTTTATCGGTTTAGTCGAGGCAACTGAATTAAATTAAAATCGTTCCAACATAAATGAGTAGATTATATAGCTTGGAGCAAGTTTGTGATTTAATGTGACATTTTGTGAAATGAATTGAGGAATACCCGGATTAGACAATTGTTATAGATTAATGTTTATCTCATTATGGAACTTGACAAATATTTAATGAGATAATGACTTGTGATTATTCAGGGAAATTAATGTGTCCATCTCATTGTGGGACTTAGCTAAACTTTCGTGAGATAATGATTTGTGATTTATTCAGAGAAATTATTGTGTTCTTCATGCAATGAAAATAATCAGATACTACTGACTAAGACATTATGTTAAGACAATATAGCCTACTATCAATTAAGGAATTTTCAGGGTCTTTTACGCCTGTGGGTGCCTACCATCTGCCCTGGGACTTCCCTGATACTTCGAGCCCCGATTACTGCATGCACTGCGGACCTTCCTGGAATCTGTGGATTTTGGTCGCGTGCCCGCGACTAGGAGAACCGCGTTATCGCGCGTTTCGCATTCCGGGCCCGGTACCGTCGTTTTGTGGCAGAACTTTGGTGAGTTACATCATTTTGATTTTCTCCTTGAGTGTCGAGAGTGAACATTGCTCCTACCGCTCAAGGACAACCAGGACGAGGACATCCCCGCCAGCGGCTGCATTTATAAATTAAGTTGGCACAATTTAATATTGATATAAAAGAAAGTTTTTGAGCCAAAGTATAATTAATATAATTCCTGAATAATTTGATGTCTTATATATTTTGTAATCGTTCATGGAAAGAATCATTCATTATCATGTGTATTATATGTCGTTTAATTGTTTGTGGGAATTCCCTTGTTGTGTGAAAAGAGTGTTAAATTTTGTAAATTTTGTGCATTGTAACTGAAAGAACTCAGTAGCCTATAATATTATTCAAGAAAATATTCTTGATGGTTTTGATATTTATACACTGAGTTTTCTGTTGATATACATATATAACTTTGATAATTATTAATTTCATTATTCAAATAATTTTCTTGGTATCTTGACAATTGAGTTAAATAATAAATGGCCATTATCATGACTTCCTGTGTGAACTTAATTTAACCGTGGATCCAAAGGTATATATTTTATGCTATCTATATAATTATAAGTTATGAGTATCCTAGCATGATTGGTCATAATTTGGTTAGCCTGCCTTATCGTGTGGACTACAGTGACCCTGCCCACCTCCCTAGCTAGCTGGAACATTTGGAGAGTAGCATTACATCCGGAGCTATAAGGAAAATAGTAAAAAAATCCCAAAAAATATTCCAAGCTCGAAACGTCCATCAGGATTATACAGGGAATAATCTTTGTTTGGGTACAACTTGAAAACGAGTCAAGATTTTCAAAAACGGATTTCGGCATTGTAAACAGCGTGAAAATCTACTCTGAAATGATGTGTCACAACACTATGTTTACATTTGAAAATAATTACTTCATCCAATATGGCGGATCCAATAAGGCGGCCGGTTTTTTTTAACTACGAAAACTGAAGTTCATACCTCCCTTCAATTATCGGCAGTGGTATTATGACACCAGATTCACTGATAGATCACCTATGGCATTTGTTTCCTATAATTTTAATGCTATCGTCACCTTCTTGGACGCCATCTTGAAAATGAGGCACTTCCGGTGGTCAAACTTTGGTAAACTTTTAGTGTGTTGTTCAGCACATAAAATATGACACAAAAACGCATAAATCTCCCTTATAGCAATTTTTTCAGGGTATAACCCTATTTTTCCTCGACTATTATTATTTTTAAGAAAATTTAAAAGAATTCTTGATACTACCAAAAATGTACCATTCCATGTACTAAATAAATGATTTTAAAACCAATAAGACAATCTTTTAAGATTTTTTAAATCTAAAACTGCATTTTTTACTTATTTAATATTTATAGTGTGTTTAATTTAATTTGTATAACGCTATTCATGGACAAAATGTATATAAATGAATAAAGAGTTTTTGACTTGTCTTGAAATGGCTATTTTCACTGTTACTGTTAAGTAACGGGTATTCCTATCTCATTTGTAACTTCGACAAGGCCAAACTGGGCCAGAGGTCAAAACATATTCAGAGCGGTAAAAACATCACATCAATCCTCGAAGGGTGAAAGGGTTGAGTTGGGCCAATTAGTGTTATTACAGTATGTTCTTTCCAACTCGTTTCGATATTCGGTAAGATTATTTTTTGTCAGTTTAGCTTAAGATAACAGTTTTAAGCGTTTCATACTTTTGTTAAAAAACTCAACTATTTTTAACATCAGCAAGTTTCATGAAAGCTCAGCGCTTATTAGTTGGCGATCCATGTCGGGTTCCAAAATTAGTTCAAATAAGGAGTTAATCCCATTATTTCTTTGCAAAATTGCAGGTTACTTAATCAGTTTAATTCAGTAAGAGATGAAGAAAACCTTGGCAAGTTATTGATGGTAACACCAAATAATTTATCGATCCGTACTGAAGATTTTTAAGGAATAGAAATATACCAAAAGAAAATCGTTAGTGACTTCATAACCGATGATATCACTGACATTTATATTTTTCAGTAACTTGTCTTCTGTAGCTTTTCTACTAATGTGAACCTGCGGTTTTAAAACTTTCCATTAGTGGTTATTTACATTTTAGAATAATTTTGTTTGAATATTCTAAACTAATTGTCTCTTATCGCCATCTTAGACTGATAGTCTTGGAGGGATGAAAGCCCCAGCATTGCCAGCTAGGCACGTCCCCTTAGGGATATTGTGCAGCTTACGGAAGGAAGGGATTACCAAGATGGGAAAGGTTTGATATGGTCAGTCAGCCCTGAAGGAAGAGAGATTTCCAACCCGTCCTCCAGGCTCTTCCGGGGTTGACTCACCCTCTAACCCGAGACCTCCCAAGCATCCCCAGACAAGGACCTCCATCCGGGAGGTCTCCTTGATGTGAAGAGTCTTACCTGGTTCGGTTCGCCCTCGAGTCTAGCAGACGCTTAGACGTTTATCAGATAAGGGTCTCTCATCCCCTCCCAGATGGACAAGCCAGGACGATCCACAATTCCCTTCTGGGCTTGGACCTGACTGGGTATCCGACCTCAGCTGGCAATCAGAGTTCCCAGAGAGACAAGGAGGAACCCAGGTGAACGGGAAGCCGGTAAATCCGGACAGGCAATAGACTTACCAGAACAGTAACAGCTTCTAATTACTGTAGCCATAGGCGTCGCGTGAGCCAAACGTTTGGGGGGGCACAGGTTCGGGGGGGTCCAGGGGTCCTCCCCCGGAAAATTTTGGTATTTTCGTGCTCAAAAGTGGGGTTTTAGGGGACAACCGAACCGCGCCGGCATTTCGGGTACTTTTGAAAGCATCGAATCGCGCCGGTCATTAATGAGGATTAGGAAGGGTCGCCTCGCCACCCGGCCAGGTAGTCGCTACGGGACTGGGGAAAAGGGAATTATTTTTGTCCCTGCTTCCTGTCTGTGACTGCTGTCCACCAATATCAGGAATTACTGGTAAACTACCACTTCGTTGGCCTTTAAAACTATTAACGTTTTAAACGGGTCGTTGGTGTCTAAACTTGGGAACTCAAAAAGCAAGTGTAAAATAAATACGGACAATATTTCCACTTGCATAAATTTACTAAGATGAATTTTTAATGTTTTTCCGGAACATTTTACAACCTATTATTTAAGTTCGATCACAATTAGTTTACATTAAGTGTCTAAACAATCCGCCATTGGCATTTGTTTAAAGTTGTGCTCTCTCCATCAAATTCCCGAACACGTGTTGCAAGGTACCTCTTTGTATTTCTTGCATTAAATTTGTAATGTTTGTTTTGAGGTGGTGAATATTCTGTGAATTGTTTTCGTAGGCCTTACTTTTTATGTATCCCAAAAGAAAATAATATAGTGAAGTCAAAACCGGGGGTCTTGGGGAGAAATAATCCTTCTCTGATAAAATAATGTTTAGGGTTGCGTTTAAAAAAACAGCCTGTATAGATACTGTGTATATGGATGTAAATTTTGCAAGTACTTATGTTTCTATTTGGCATTTCAGTGACTAGTTATTTGAGTGTCTATGGATGTTGGCTATATTTTTTAAGTATATTTTAAACATTCTCAAGTGCTGTTATTAGGTATTCAAATAATTGAAAATATATTTACTTTTTTTCAATATCTGCTGACTCTTTTGTAACTCCTTGACGTTGATCGTCAGTACATCTAGCAAAAATAATCACTAGAATTTCTTCAAAACATTGTTTTTGTTTACTTCTCTTGTGTTCAGTAAAATTATTTTAAAATTATTGCTTAAATGTTCTGTTTTTAGTGAATTACCTAATACGATTTTGGCACAAGACAATTAAAATAAATATATAAGTTCAATTCTGTACTGTGGAATGCCACTTACAGTCTACAGTAATGTAAAGTTGTAAACGTATAAATATAGAAGCGACATTATTCTTATGTCCTTAAATAATCACAACGATTTATTTAAGTTACAAAGTTTAAACAAATATCTATAAGCTCAACTAAGTGGTAGTTTGTAAGATACAAACCTAACAACAAGGAATTATAATTGGTTATCACTGTTCTTTGGTAGATGGAGTGAAAATATTAATCATATATATTTCAATTGCTTGTGATATTGGTACGGAAACAATTATTGTGACTTGACAGGAAAAGCAGTCGACGGCAGTAGAAGACTGCAGCTACTGTCACTGACAGGACGCAGGGAAAAATACAATTCCCTTTTTCCCCAGTCCCATAGCGACTACCTGGCCGGGTGGCGAGGCGACCCTTCCTAACCCTCCTTAATGACCGGCGCGGTTCGATGCTTTAAAAAGTACCCGAAATTCCGGCGCGGTTCGAGTACACCCGCTTTTTAGTGCTGTGTATTTCACAGTTTTTAAGGCTTAAAACCCGGGCGTACTCGAACCGCGTCGGAATTTCGGGTGAAATACACAGCACTAAAAAGCTCATTTTGTTTACGATTTTCAGAGTAAATTTGCAGGAAAAGTATTGTAATTATTCTATTTTTTAAGTCGGTGGCTGTATAAACGGATGGAGAGTTGTGGTAGGATGACAGAATGACAGGTACTAGGTGCACAGCACACAGGTGACCAACCTTCGCCCAGTCAAAGAACGGGCCTACTCAACGAATCTATGTAACTCTTCATCCAACCTCTTTGTTTAACCGAATGATTAATCTCATATAAAATTAATGTAATAATGATATATTGAATATAACAATAATGTGAACGATTAATATGGTAAAAATATTCATCTAACCTAAAAACAATTGGATTAAATTACTTGTGAGTAGAGAAACGACTTTAGAGAATGGTAGAAAATAATTTTTATTTGGATTTTTAATGTTCGTCAGCGGCTACAAAAATAACCTTTTTCATGTTGGGGGGGCACGCGCCCCCCCCTGGCGCAACGCCTATGACTGTAGCCACTAACAATCTCTGTAATGGTATAGACCAGTCAGAGAGCCATCTATGGCTGGGACGTCCCGATACCGACTTCGATCCGATATTTGGGATCAAATCAGTATTGAAAGCAAAGTATCGATACCCCAATATTATCGGATCCAAAGTATCGATACTGTGAGTATCGGTATCTATATTACTAAAAGAATTTCTTGGATTTTGTACAGAGCAAATCGACCTCTATAAATTAATTTTCTACACATATTTGGTATCAAATTAAAGCTATTACTCTCTAGATGTTCTTTTTGCGGGTTTGGAAAACATGCCATGAAAAGCCTTTGCACAGGAGGCTTTTGAAATTCCAGCGAAAGTGCTACTATCTGTTTTAGAACCTGTGAACTTTGTTTGTAACAAAACAGATGATCAAGATTTGAAATAGTTCCAGAGATATACCCCATAATGCAGGTCGAGCAAAAGTCAGTCAACATTAATCCACATTATGATTTTGATTTCTTAAAATATCGATGTTTTTTAAGACTACGGAAAATGAGGAAGAGTATTTGCCCTATTGAAACTAAGACCACCAGTCTGTAATCATCTAAATTTACTGTATTTATTTTCTAAAAAAGGGAACTTAAAAAGGAACACAAGTATCTCAGGAGGTGCTCTGGGGATGGGATTTTCTAACAACCTATTGGCAGTAAATACACATCGATACATGTAATGTTTCAACACATTGATGAATGTTCAACGTTTAGAGTTTTAAAATAGCAATATTAGTAAAATATTAACCTAGAAAATAAAAGTTTTAAAACGCTAAAACCTGTATTTTGTAAATTACATGGAATGCGAAGGATATTGAAGTGTTAATGGTTAGCCTGCCTATTTTGTTTGATTTTTAAATGTACCAATAACAACATGCCTATTTAATGATAGTGTTTCATTGAAAGTTATGTTATTTACTTAGTTACAAATTTGCCAAACACGTATTTAAGATGTAAAACAAAGAAGCGGACCTATACAAAAAATTTAATTCCTTGGCCGTTTTGAGCGTTGAATTATTTATTTTTGCAGCGAATGGCCGTTTTATAAATGTTATTTACAGATCAGTTCATCAACAGATCAGTAGTTTGTCCATCTCCTTACCATTTATTGTTAAGACCAAACAAAGATAATTATAAGAAACTGACGCGTTGATGTTGTGTAGAATTATCATAAAGATTCAATACTCAAGAAATTTCTAAAACTGAGACCTGAAGAAGCACCAAGCAATGAATATCCATATGTAAACTAACCCCCTTTTTGCGCATAATGAACGTTGTTGCACTATCAAAATTTTAAAGAGTAGAACTTATACATAGACACTTTTAAAGCGAATAAAATTAATGACCTCAAATTCTGTGAGGAATTTATTACCCATATTGAAGTTTAAAGTCTAAGGTAATAAGTTATTATTTTTATTTTAAAGTTTGACCCAACGAGAAGTTCAATTACTGGCAACATTATTTCAGCGCTATGACACAAGGAATCGGTCTATAAAAATCATAAAAATTCACACACTTCCTCTTTGAAAGGTATTTTGCGCTGCAAAACTCCATACATAATCAACATGAAACTAAAGCCTATTTTACCAAGTTGTTTTTAAGTCACGAAGTGACGCGGGCTGCTAGTCGGTATGAATCAGAAGATACCAGGAAAAAACTATACAAATCATAAGTTCATATTAAATAAGGTTGTTTTAAACAGTTGATAGGAATGTTTTGTGTTCTTTTCCATTGTTTGTTTTCTTGTGTTTCATGAGGTTGGTTGTATTTCCTGAGAACTTAACGTTTCTCAAACACAGCTTACACGTTGCGACATTCTTGTCCTTCTTGCTAAAATGATTCCAAATTATACTTGTTATGGGAGCCATTTCATAATCAATAAACTAATCTTAATATCTGATCAATCACTAAACACCGAACCTGCGTACTAAAGTTATGAAACAAACCATCCAGACGCTGGCCGGCCTAGCAGACGAAACAAACAAATTAATTTCAACGGAGGAGCCATAGAGTACTGTACAGTATAAGGAGCTGTAATAAAAGCTACTGTAAGAAATACAATAAAGTAAGGGGCAAAAAAACACAACGTGTAAGATTAGTTAAATTTCTATAATTTGTGGGCAGATCATCTTATTAATTTTTTCTCCCCAGATGCGTTTAATATTGATTCGATACTTTTGATCCGATACTCCACACTTTCTTTCGATACCACGATAATATCGAATGATTCGATATGATACCGATCGATATGTACCAGTATCGGAAGTATCGGAACGTCCCTTTCTATGGCCAAGGATATCTCCATCTTACCGCAAGTGCTGACGAAGCCAGAGGATCTACAGTTCCCGTCCTCTCTGGAGTTTAAGGGTATTGGTATTAGTGTGTCTTCGTTCCCGAACTCGAAATTACGAATGGGAATGCAAGAGTCCACAACCGTCCACATCAACAGCGTCTACAAAATAACATTTGTACACAATCAGTTATGCACTTCCAGTTGATGAAAAAATTAGCTAACACATAAATTTTGTTCTTCTAGTGATTAATTTGAAATTTTGGAACATTTTTCTTACATATAAGGTAATTTTATGTTTATAAGATGTTTTAATGAGTAACATTCAATAACTGAGTAAATACCGTACTTTAACATTTATTAATTTGAATATTATTTTAGATATAGATTTAAAATCATTCATTACATAATCTCAAATAAATATAAACATTGAGTCGTGATAAAAATGACAGATAGAATAAGTGAAATTACTTTCTCACCCATCATAAGAACAAGACTACAGAAAGCCAAGGAAGATTAGATATATCTACAAGAAATATCAAAAGAAGGTCAGAGAAGAAAGAAAACAGTCATTATGAATTTGGAAGAGCTAATATTTTACAAACAGTGCTGGCCTTGGGAGGGGGGGGGCAACAGGGGCGGCCGTCCAGGGCCTCGCGCTTCCGAGGGCCTCGCGCTTAGAGGATTTTTTAAAGACGTTAAGTTACGGCAAGGAATTTGTAAACTGGTGCACGCGCCAGTGAATGATGGGCGAGAGGCGGGAGCGTTGTCTGGCGTTGTCGGGCGCCCTGTCAATGGCGAGAGCTGTCATCAACGTAATCATTGTTAACACATCATTGTTGTGTTTACATAAGTTATAAACACAGTATTTTCCTTCATAAGATCAGTAATCTCAATCTGTCAGAGCGGACAAGTGGCGTACCCATGACACCGATGGTACCGATAGTAGCGATCGCGATTACAAGTGAAAGTGATGAGTTTTATAGATGGATACATTTTATTAAACTGTTATTTATTAGTAAAACATCAACTAAACTTTTTATCTTTGTAGTTTGAGTGGTTTGTTTATTTATGTAATCTTTGATGTTATAATTGCATTCTAAATAAGGTTATACGTCACGAGAGCGTGAATATTTTAGAAATTCGAATCCGGTTATAAAAAAAGAAAAGCGAGTTCAGTGTCTCGAATCTCAGCCTTTGAGAGGTTTTGAGGCATTTTAGCGAATTTTCCCTATAGGGAAGAAGCTGTTACCGTAGTACTCATGGTAAGACCTAAGCCCAAGACCATCATAACTTTTCATTTTGGGGCCCCCAGAAGCAAAAAAAAACACTATTCGTTCATTTTCATAAATAAATAAATATATATATATATATATATATATCTGTATACATATCTCTATATATATCTAAAACTATAAAAGGCAAAGCCCTCACTGACTCACTCACTCACTGACTCACTCACTCACTGACTCACTCATCACTAATTCTCCAACTTCCCAATAACCCAGAAGGCTGAAATTTGGTACACTGTTTCTTTCATCGATATACACTACTGGATCGGCAGGTAGGCTCCGCAGCCCGAGCCGGCGGCCGTGGTTGCGTTTCTGACTTCGCAGGCGAAATAGGGGCACAAGCGCCTCTCTGCACTATATCCTATTATTGTCGCGGCCTAGTCGTGGCACTTTAACGATACCGGTACGCTTCACATTGCACCGTAAGACATTTCTCAAGTACTAATCATTCTCGACCACATATTCAATTTGCAGAAACATTATAAATTAAAAAAATATACATAAATAGGTTTTGCTACCCACTACCACACCGACTCTCGGCAGGTATTCCATATCCATGGATGTTCCTCTAAATTATATTTTTGATTTCAAATTTTAATTAATGTGAAAAGGTGTAATAAGCACAATGAAAGCTCACAATCAAACATTTTTGTTACTTCGTTCTTAACTTACAATTTTAACGAAACAACAAGTTTACATGTTACAAAACAAAATGGTTTTTGCCAGCTGTCGTCTAATGCATGGATTTGTTTTTTTTTACAATGTCTGTCGTCTTTTTCTTACCTAGGTGGTGAGATAAGATTTTGAAAACCATTTACAAATAAATGTACTTCATTAAAATACTTTACGATCACCCTGCAATTCATAATTTGTTTTGTGACCTTTGAAAACATCACCTTTAAAATGATTACAAACTTGCAATGTAAGTTTGTGGTCGTTAACTTTGGCATCTAACTCATAAGTTTTAATATTATAGACATACAAGCAGTTGCCCGTGGCTTCGATCACGATAAAAATTACAGCTGATCTTACTTATGCTCTTTGAACTGTCAAATTTTAGTATTCACAGCTGTTTACAATTCAGTATTTAAATGTTTACATCCTTATAAAATGAATAAAATTGAAGCTAAGGACGTTCACGGGGCGTAGCCCGCGAAGATTTTTAGGAAGTGTATATCGATGGTTTCTTTAGGCATTAAATAGGAAAACTAAATGGTTTTCATCCTGATCTGACCCTCGGACTCCGCCATGGACCCTCTCAAAGATCCCATATTATCCTTATGGTAGAATACAAATGAAATGTTTACATTTAAACAGATGTAAAATGCAAGAAATTTAGTGGAATGTCAAACCCGCTGTCAGGAATAGAACATAAAATAAATCACTGACTAGAGATACTTATAAGACCTTTCTTCCCCGTAACAGCTGTTAATGAAAGAGCTAATTTAAACCATTTATTTTATCTACATCATTAGAAAAAAATACTTTGCCTTTGTCTTTTAGAAAATTTCATTGATGGAATTATTACCATAGGTCTCACGGCAAGACCTAAGCGCGAGACCATGATAACTTTTCATTTTGGAGCTCCCAGAAGCAAAAAACACTATTCAAACTATATTTAAAGCTGAAAACACAGTACATTGTCCCTATAGAAAAATTCTATATCTCGGTTATTACTCAACATATCTTGATAAAACTTGGTATGTGTTTTTTTTTGTTAAGATTCATCTGATATTGTTTTAAAACCACAAAATTTTTGAATGACTGTTGCAATAGTTCTGCATACTCATTCCCCATTTTATTCTTATGGAAGAAATGAAATAAGGTCCGGCACGTAGTCTGGAGGTCTGCTGCAACGGGGGTATTTTTATGTTCAACATAGACCCTAAAAACCTTAGAATTTTTTTGACATTAAATCAAGGCAATTTCTACGTTTTACGTACATAAACTTTCATGAAACAGAAAACTGCTTTAGGATTCTCTAAGTACGCAAGGTCTGCTGCGACGGAGATTTTATATTCCTGCTTAAGGGCCACTATACAGTATACCATGCATGCGAGCAGATTCAACGATATTGGGCATAAGCCTTCCCAGGGCAGTTGCACCCTTGAGGCCTTTATCGGTGGGGCGCTGAATCTGCTCACATGTATAGTACAGGAAGGCCAAATAGAAATGCCTCCTGCGTGGGGCAGCAATAGAATAACTCCAGTCGCAGCAGACCTGCGGACTTTGAGGATTCCTGGTTAATGAAAGTCCATCTTCTTTGTATTTGTCCAATACCACTTATCATTGCTCAGCCCAAACTACAAGACTTAGAACCTTGGACCTTTGCATGGACGATCTTAAGGGCGTAAGCACCCCCTAAGAACGGGTTTTTTAATTCAAGGTTTTAAGGGTTTTGGCGGGGTTGAGGTTTATAAATTTTCCTACGCAAGTGGAATGGATGATCTTTTGTTTAATTTTCAATGTTCATTTAACAAGCAGGTGGTTCAGCTTCACATATGGATTTTACAGCTGATTTATAATTTGGTTACTTTCATGATGGTTTTATAGTTGTTTTGTTGATTTTTTAGGTGATATGTACTATGTTAAATATATAAAAGTTAAATTTAGTTTAGTTAGTTAACTTAAAGTCGTCATTCGTTTTTGTACCTCATCTGTTTAATCATAAACTCAGTATGTGACCCTATCTTCATTTAGGCAGCGGGAATTACAGTTTTTATCGTGAGCAAAGCCACGGGTAACTGCTAGTGTATATATATATATATATATATATGTGTGTGTGTGTGTGTGTGTGTGTGTGTGTGTGTGTGTGTGTGTGTGTGTGTGTGTGTGTGTGTGTCTTTAAGCACGATAACTCACGTAAAAATTGTCCGATCTTAATAAAATTTGGCATGGATGTGTAAAGCAGTAATTATTCGGACGAGTTCGTGAACCAGCCCAATCGGACTATCGGAAGGGGGGGTAAAGGGGGGTAAACCCTCCCAAAAATGGGTTTTTTGAGATTTTTACATAGAAAAATAAAATTTTTCGAATTTTTATTGGCACCATTGAATTCAGCCCAAAAAAGCAAATAATTTAGTATTTTGAATCATAGCTCTATGTCCATTGGTTAAAGAGATATTGAAAGTGGTAAACACAGTACGTTGTCCCAATGTTAACCTTATGGGAAATAAGTAAAATTCTATATCTCGCTTATTTCTCAACATATCTTGATAAGACTTGGTAAATTGCTTCTTCTAGTTCAGATCTACTAAATATTGAATTAAAACCACTCAGTTTTAATATACCCTTAGCAGCAAACCTGCATACTCATTCCCCATGTTATTCTTATGGAGCTTACAAAAACATGTCAAATCTCGCTATGTTGGATCGAAATATGTTGTTTTGCTCTTGAAATTCGCTGAGTATGCAGGTCTGCTGCAACGGGGGTATTTTTTTTAATAAATGTCTACAATATAAAAACATAATTTTAGATGACATCAACGATATTAGTTTACGAAAACATTGTCTTATTAGGTAATCCAAGATCTATTGCTTGTGTAATAATAAAAATATGTTTTAATTTAAGGTCACTATTTTCCTGTTGCAATGTTTACAGTTCAGAGGGAACACTGGTCGTATGATGGATCACTTATTTTTTGACCCGGCGATGTGGGCAGTATTGCTGGGGGAGGAGGAGTGGTGGGGAAAAAGGGCGTGAAATTGGGGGGCGACACAGTGATAGGGAGGGGGGGGGTAGTCACCGAAAAGGGAGGGCCTCGCGAGGATATCTCGCCCAGGGCCTCGCGTTGCCTACGGCCGGCACTGTTAGTTGTGATTTGATCCTAAACTAGGTAACCTGTCATCATTGTGCCTTACAAACATGACTGTCTCAAGAATGTATAAGCCTTAAATAGTTAGAATACCCAGTTTTGAAAAAATTCTTTTACCGAATCCCTTTTTTTCAAATTCATAATTATTCTTAATGCTTTTTTCTGAAGTATTAAAATGCTCGATAAATTTTTGTTGCTAGTTGCGCCATATAACACAATGCCAAAGAATATATGGGAATGTATATGTGTATTTATTTTTTTGAAGTCATACTAGTTAAGATAGCTGTTTTAGGTTGGTTACCAAGATACTGAAAGTGGTAAACACAGTACGTTGTCCCAATGTTAACCTTATGGGAAATGAGTAAATTTCTACATCTCGATTATTTCTCAACATGTCTTGATAAAACGTGGTAAATAGCTTCTTCTAGTTCAGATCTACTAAATATTAAATTAAAACCACCCAGTTTCAATATACCTGAAGTAGCAAACCTGCATACTCATTCTCCATGTTATTGTTAAGGAGCTTACCAAAACATGTAAAATCTCGCTATGTTGGATTGAAATATATTGTTTTGCATTTGAAATTCGCTGAGTATGCAGGTCTGCTGCAACGGGGGTATTTTTTGTTGCTACTTACATTATTGGTTTATATATCATTTTGTCAGAAATTTAAAGCTGAATATGAATCCATCATTGAATTTGTGTCAATTACTTGTATTTTTTGTTAAATGTTGCTGAAATAGATGGGAGTAATAAAAAAAACACCGTTTAAAAAACAAAATGTCTTGTTACATGATAAGAACTATTTATACTCAAAAAAAGAAGTATTTGAATTTGAAACTTCACTTGGACCAGGAGCTATGTACTCAACTACTTATTTTGGAAGATCCTGTACATTTTCATGATCTGATTCCTGGATCAGGGCTTAGCAAGTCCTGTATTTATTCCTCACAGAACTCTCGGATTTTCTTTACTTCAAAGCGTTAAAATAGCATCGGGGAAGTCAAGGTCCTCTTTCTCCAGATTTAAAGGGTTTCGAAAAAAATTAATTTAACCATGTTAAAAGTTATATCCAGGAGTAAGATGGACCAAGTTAGTATTGTTTGGAAACATATGAACAGCAAGAAACAATAATAATCAAAAAATGTGTTTTTTGACACTACCCTCTAAAACTTGCTGTCCTGTAAAATTTTGTCTGGGAAGATACATTTTACCTTGGCGGGTCACAAATTCCTTCGTTATGGCCCTACGCGGTACACAACTTAACCGCCCCGCCGGCATTTTTCGTCTACTTTTCCCGTCCCGGGGCCCCTCTTATGGCCCCTGAGGCTCCCTTCCAAGCCCGAGGCCCCGGCGCTTGTGTGTGCGCCATTAGGGAAGTACGGCCCTGCTCGGAACACGATACAAAGGCTTCCTAAAGTTTAAAGGTATGAATGTAGTGAGGTATACAAACCATGAAAAGTAGAAACAAAGTGATTTGAGCGGTTGCGCAGAATCCAGCCATGATCGATGAAGAATCGAAGAAAACTGCGAATGAACGGTTACGGTGAAGTTCTAATGATTAATAAAACAGGTGGCCACTTTACAGTGAAATAATGTGACTTAATAGAGAATGGCGGGCTCTAATTGGTATACACAGCTGCAAATGAATGAAACTGTTGAGTTAGTTCGGCAAAGGTTCTAATAAATTCTACCGTAATACTGCAATTGTTAAAGAATTACATTAGTTTTTTTTTTAGTGCAAGTCTTTTGCACCGATTGGCCTACTACCCACCTTTTGATATTTCATTAAATTTGTTCATTTCCACTAGAAAAAATTCAAGCTGAAAATGTATTTGTTTTTACCAAGCCCATACCAGGGGTGCCTACAAGGGGGGGACGATGACTCCAAATGCGTCATAAGATTATTTTGTTTGCTGCACAGCTAAAACATACAAAGTTCACTTCTCATTTTATCAATAAATCATCAAAAATAAATCAATTGCTATACATTTAATTCAGTATAAAAATAAAAATTTTATTTTAAATGTACGATATAGGGATTAATACGGACGAGCCTGCTGCACGGCACGACTGATGTAAACGTTATGGGGCCGTGGACATAACTATACAGCCGGGCTCGACACACAGCTGCACTCATAGGCGTCGCTTAAACCATAAAACCATAAAAATATGGACTTAATTTATGGTTCAACCAATAAAAAGAATATGGACAGGCTGTTAATATTACAAAAGAGAGCTATTTGCACAATTTTAAAATTAAGTTGGCAAGAGTCAGTCAAAGCACAGATTAAAGTTCTAAGAATTATGACATTCTTTAGTAGTTACATTTATCAAACCATTTTATAAACTAAATTTGACTCTGTTCCACTTTTTGGTGACTATCACAACTATTGTACTAGGTATAAGCATGATCTTGAGTTACCCCGCCACAGATTAAGTTTTTTTTTAAAGAAAACAAATTATATGGGAGCTAAATTTAGCAATAAATTGCCTGACTCTATGAAAAAAATCAAAGAAAAGACAAATTTAAGACTGCATTAAAAGAGTATTTGTTGGACAGACCTTTTTATTCAATAGATGAATATATGTTTACTATTTAGAATTTATCTAGAATTAGTTTTATTTGTCAATAATGTGTGACTAGTATGACACTGCGACGCCATTCCTATTTTACTTGTACAATCTGATGAATAAAGTTATTTTCATTTCATATCATAGATTTGGGGGGCACAACCAAACGGGGGGTCTTGGTATTCCCCCCCTCCCACTAGGTTTTGGGTATGAAATACCCCCCATACTCCGGGCTCTCTCCCGGAAAATTTTTGGTCTTTCGTACAGA
The DNA here is from genome assembly GCA_035578135.1 of Flexamia atlantica. Taxonomy (NCBI): domain Eukaryota; kingdom Metazoa; phylum Arthropoda; class Insecta; order Hemiptera; family Cicadellidae; genus Flexamia; species Flexamia atlantica. The sequence goes on along the minus strand of JAQJVK010000142.1, from coordinate 266,889 downwards.
AAAGTGGGGTTTTAAGCCTTTAAAACCCTTTGAAATATACAGTATTAAAAAAGCTTAAATTATTTTCAAAGAAAATAAAAACACCCCCCTCGCAGCAAACCTGCGTACTCAGCGAATTTCCAATTACAAAATATCCAATAATTAATTCATTATTATGAAAAAAAGAAAAATAAACAAGTGATATAATTATATATTTAAATAATATATTATAGCTTGTTTTACTAAGACTTTGTAAAAAATGCTAAATGACTTAGATGAAAAAACACAAAGATTACATTTAATGAAGTAGGCAAGAATGTTTATTTTTTAAATTATACTAGAGATCGCCAGTGGTCAAAAATTCGACCAATTTTCAAAGTGACAAATAGGGATAGGTAATTTTATAAATAATCCCCGCATAAACCAATGCATTTCTAAATACATTTCATATAGTACATATTTTCCATGTAAACACATAATATAACCAAACTGGGGGCCCAAAAACAAAAGAGAAAGAATCAGTCCTTGACTAATTATTTTACTTCATTTGTGGCTTATGGCATGGTTTTTAGTAATTAGTATTTTATTAAGATAATGACTATTTTATTAAGATTTCATGTTTATTTTTTTAAGAATAATTATTGAATCAGAGGAAAGTAAAACTTCAGTCATCAAATCAGTTTATCCTTTACAGTTCTCTTCCTCCCTCCATTAATTCCTCACTTTCTACTTCCGACCTTCTTTCCACTTTTCCCTCCTTTTCTCCTTCATTCTCTTCTTACCATCTCTCCTCCCTTCCATACCATTTGGAACTTTTTCCCTCCTTCTCTCTCTTCCTATTATTATCACTAAAATGTAATATATATTTTACCCATTATCCACCAATAAAAACAAAATTTGAATATAATGTGTCCATTTATACTCCGGTTGCCAAGCCCGGTGACAGGATTTTCGGGCCCCTGTGCAATTGAGAAACCCGCCTTTTTTTACTCATCTCGATTCTGAGCCCCATTTTTACTAATCTCGCGTGGATCCGGGCTCCCTGTAAGTCCAGGCCCCCGGTGCATTTGCCCCCCCCCCCCCCCCGTCGCCAGCCCTGCCGGTTGCATGTCAGTTAGTACGTTGGATGGTAAAAAATTAACTTAATGTACTTTTTTCTTCCCTTTTTATCAGAAAGTTTTTATTTCTTAATCTTATTTAAGCAAGTAAACTTTATTTTCCATGTATATGTAAAATGGAACATATTATTATTTGAGTATGGTATCCCTAATCTTCTCTAAGTAGTCCTGATTTCAATCAAATTCTATATTTTCACTCCATGCCCTAATTAACTGTGGCTTAATGTTTCTACATCAAATCTTTACATAAAATAGCATGTGATAACAGCTACATATGATGCCAGAAGTCAAAAGTTCAGTAGATCCATTGTTGACTGTCCAAGCAGGTGTGAATGGGACTCCAGAAAAGAACCCTGGACAATGTACCCCATAAATAGTCTAAGTCCACCAAGAGCTAATTAATTTTTGTTGTTTTTATTTAAATCTTATGAAAGTTTCATTTTATTTATCACAAAATTACAAAATTATATTTTACATATTTATTCCATTTTATCCAAACATCACAATAGCAAGTTATCATAAAAATAAATTCAAAGTATTTTCCTTGTTCAAAAATAAATTCTTTCCTTTACATCTGATTCAATGTTCAGAACTGTATAAAATAAAGTTTAACACCATAAATATAATTTTCTTTAACTCAGTAGCCTAACCTCAGAGTCATTTTAATAATTATATTCTGCATTCAAAAGATTATTAAGATTCAATACCAAGGTATTTATAATTTTCCACATAAATTTCTACACTCAAAGATAAGTACAAGTACCATACAGTACAGTATAATTCAGTATATTTCTCAGCAATCGATGAAAAGTCCTAAAATGTTTACTTTTATTTTCATAAAAACTTCATGAGCTGTTAAGAAACACTATTTATAAAATAACAAGTTACAAAATAATTTAAACACAAATTTACAACACATTAATTCAAGGGCATAGCCAATGGGGGGGGGTTAGGGGGTCAGAACCCCCTCCGAAATAGTAGTAATATAATTGGAAACGCAGAAATTGGGGGTGAAAACCCCCCTGAAATAGTAGAAACCCCTCCGGAAGCAGTTGAAAAGGGTCGAAAACGACGACAAAGGCGCCGAAAAGCACACACGCGAGTAAAAAAAAGGTCACCACTTTTGCCGAGCCGGAAATTCACCCGCCGGCCCTGGCCAAACCACCCCCCCCCCCCCCGAAAAAATTTCCTGGCTACGGCTTTGCATTAATTAATTCAAGTCTTCATAGATTAACAGATTTCCTAATATATTTCCAGTTTATACTGACTCTGGCAATCATTCAATCATTATTTTCACTAAGTTATTTTTTTCTGAATGACTTTATGAGTTAATGAGTACAACAATTAATATTTTAGACAAGATTAACAATAAACATGAAACAGCAATAGACATTTATGAGCAAATAATCACATTAATAAATTGTTAAATATTATAAGAGCTCATGACCTAAATTTGATTCAAACAGCTCCAACAAATCTTTCTAGTATTTGACTGTTTTAATATTTTGCATAAAATAGCTTAGTTTCAACATTTAAATTTATAACTGACATTATTACTTTTTAAAATCTGACCAACACAGTATTTACCTTATTCTGAAACAGGTAAAATAATTATTCTTTACGATATATTTGCAACATAATTACACATCATAAACTCCATATTTGTTCATAAAATTAAAATCAATATTTATAATTTACATTTTATGCCTCATGAAACAAGCTTACATAACTTTCCTGCATAAGATTGTTTATCCTGTAATAGAGATCATGGTTTGAATTTAGCCTTCATTAATATTATTTTTTTAATTTAAAAGAATTGAACTATTAAATCAATCACAACAATTTATATAAATTTAATGTTGACATACCTCGGCCATCTAAAATATTGGCAAAATCCACATTGAGTGTGAGGGTAATCTTCTCTCTTCAGCTGCTACAATAACTAACTCTTGACTCCAAGAAGGTCAGGGCTGCCCTGGCCTTTCCTGCTGCTGTGAGGTTCACAGTGTCCCATATACCTCTCTTATCAGTTGACCCATGCCCAATTCAGCTCTAAAGGTTTACTCAGACCGGTTATAGGGGAAAACATGACTTACTTGTCCACATGAAATACTTCTGTCACCTTTAACTTGATTGCGCGCTCAACAACTTAAATAGATTTAATTAATAAAGAATTATGAAGTGGCCAGCTTCATAAACTATTTATATGTAGGGAGAATCTCAAGTGTTACAACATATGGTTCAGGTGATTGAGTCACATATGGGAAAAGCAATAAACAAGTTTCAAGAAAAAAAGTATGTTGCATTTGCGCACTCTATATCGGCTGATGTTCATGATGAGAGGCAAATGAGTGCTGGTGTGGCTACAGTTTTTAAGAAGTACCTCGGTAAGCCGACAACCTCAAGTTTCATCAACAACCACTTAACATGTCAAGTAGCTAAAGGCGGTGCCACTGTGTACAGACTCGTTACAAAGGCGAAATATAATGGAAAGCCTAGCTCAGAAGACTACAATGCAGCATCCCACCAATTAATCCTCGACTTCAAAAAGAAAAATCTTAGAAAGCTCATATGTTCGCAATTAGGCTGCTGTCAAGATAAAGTCCCACTGCATTGCTTTGTGAGGAATTTGGTAAAATTCCAAAGGGATCCCAAAGCTTCTGTCACAGTTGTACTGCACAATGATAACTCAGAATGGTCAAGGAACGGTTTACAATACTTCGAGTTTAAGGGACAACTAAACCAAACTTTCACATGCTTTGATGAAAGCAAGCAAACCAGTAAACAGCGTTGTATCATCACCAGACCATACAATAAATAAATAAATAAATAAATAAAAATGCCTTTATTCAATCAAGCGTTTCTCTGGAAGACCAGCTTTTCAGAACAACTATCGTCACAATATTTGCAACTTAAAACTAAACATGTGTACAGTATTTTACGAAAAAACTAAAACTAAGCATTTCCAATTAACATTCTTTTTAATTTAAGTTTAAATGAAACAGAGTTCAAGCATTTAAGGTCATCGTGGAGCTCATTATACAACCGGGGGCCAAAGTATGAAAAGCTTCTCCGCCCGAGCTCAAGAGTAACTCTGGGAAAGTGAAGCCTCCCACCATGGCGAGTCCTGCGCTGAGAGACCTCATCGCGGAAGGAGAGCCTCTCGCAAAGGTAGTCGGGCTCGCTTGTCATCAAAACCCTATGTATCATGCAGTATGTCAACATCCTGCAAACAGCTTCCATGGGCAACAGCTTAACCGCTTCGCGGTATGGGGATATATGGTCAGATCTCTTCAAGCAAAAAACAAAGCGAATAGCAGAGTTTTGAAGCTTTTGGATCCGACCCAAATCGCCCCTAGAAACACTGTTGCCATATGCAGGAAAACAGTAATAAAATACTGATAGAATCAGTGACTGCACAAGCTGTAATTTGGCGGCCTCTGGCAGCAGACTCCTAAACCTATACAGACCTCTCAGCCTCCCTACGGCTCGCTGGGTAGCATGTGTGACATGGTCCGTGAAAGTGAGACCCTTGTCAAGAATTACACCGAGAGTCTTAATCTTGTCACACTCTGCTAGACTCCCACCATCAAGTGATATGCTCACTCCACTACTTTTGAGAGTCTGTACGAGGTCAAGAGGTGCAGTGTGTAAAACGGTGCACTTATCGGAATTGAGCTTGAGGCCGTTAGCAACAGACCATTTTGAAATGTTCTGCAGATCAGCGTTGATTTGACCGAAGGCCTCTTTCATAAGCTCTGGCTCATATGAAAAAAGTAGCTGGGAGTCATCAGCATACAGGTGAGCCGTGCAGTATTTTACACAATTAGGAAAGTCAGCTGTATAAAGAGTGTACAGGATAGGCCCCAGGCAACTACCATGAGGAACACCTCGCCGTTTGGCAAGGGGTTCTGATGCTTCACTCCCCAGTCTGGTAACCTGGAGTCTGTCTTTGAGATACGATTGAACCCATGCGGCAATATCTTCACCAAATCCCAAGTAATGCAATTTTGCAATCAACATATCGTGATCCATAGAATCAAACGCCTTTGAGTAGTCAAGCATTACAAGGGTACTCTGTCTGCCCTTGTCCTTGTTGTCAATCATTTCACTGAACAAGTTTGTTAGGGCGGCACATGTACTGTGGTTCTTCCTAAAGCCTGATTGAAGTTTTGGGAGCAATTTATAGTTATTCACGTATTCAATTATCTGTTTGATGACAACTTTCTCTAGGATCTTCGACATAGCTGGCAATATAGGTATTGGTCTTAACTGTTCAACACAAGTGGGGGCTGCTGCTTTAGGTAGTGGTCGAATGATACTTTTCTTCCAAGCTTGTGGAAATATTCCTTCTTTTAATGACTCATTTACCAGATGCGTAATAGACTCAATAGCAAATGGACTCACAGTTTTGATCATTTCAATGGATATTTCATCACTACCTACAGCCCTAGATTTAATTCTATTCGTTTCTGCTTTGACTGTTTCTTCAGTGACAGCAACAAATCTAAATTCACCAATGATTTCGTTTTGCCTGTTATTCTTAAAAAAGTCAAGAACATCAGTATTTATGTCTATGTATATTTCTGCAAAGTATCTATTGATGTCAACAACATTGAAATCATGTACAATTTCAGATTCAGGGTGTCTATGTACATCACACTGCTTCAAGCAGGTCCAAAATTCTTTACTATTGTTTGTCGATGATATTTTATCTGTGAAATATCTTTTTTTGGCTTGCCAGATCATTGTATTCAGTGTATTTCTCGTGGACTTGTACATCTCCCAATCATTCTCACTCCGTGACTTCCAATACTTGTTTCTAAGTTTGTTTTTCTTTTTTGTCAGGACTTTGATTTCTTCATTTCTCCACGGGGCTTTTTTCTTAGTCACTTTCTTGTATGTTATTGGCGCATGAGTGTTGAACACTTTTAGTATTTTGGAAGTAATGGCATTTTCAATGTTATCAACCCCTTTTATCTCTGTAATACTTTTCCAGTCCATATCCGATAAATCTTTTACCGCCTCGTTGACATTGAATCCAGAGAAATCTCTGTAAGAAATAATCTTTGGTTCTGATTTTTCTTTCTTTAAAATTAGATCACAGTATACTAGCTTGTGGTCTGTAATCGCCTTCCCTCTGTGATCTGTGATTCCAGGAACATCAATAACGCCGTTCCTCTTGAACTCGGCCGACTTGTCCACAATAATGTGGTCTAACAATGTGGCCGAGGTTGCTGTCACTCTTGTTGGCTCTTTGATCAATTGTACTGTGTTAGTTTCTTGCAAGAGTCGGCGTAAGTATTTTGATTTATGGCACGTTGTAGACTTCAGATCAATATTTGTGTCACCAATGCAGATCACAGAGTTGACTTGGACTGCCAGATCAACAAACAGAGAGTGAAACAACGAAGCAAGGCAAGTGTACCTGACATTGGGCGGCCTGTAAACAACACACAGACCAAGTCTCCGCCTCTTTACTTTGAGGACAACACAAAGAGCCTCAATACCAAGATCTAATTCTGAACCAAAGGTGTGCTGATGGTACATTAATTCCTGCTTAATGTACAAAGCGACACCTCCACCTGTTTCTTCATCATTATCTAATGAACTAGGTCCAGAATTGCGGTCACACCGCAACATGGTGTAGCCTGGTAATGCATAGCTTTCTGATGGAGTGCCAGGCTGGAGCCATGTCTCAGTTACACAAAAGACATCAAAATCAAAATCATGCACAAGGGCGCACATTTCTGTGAACCCCGTATTGAGTGACCACACGTTGAGATGCCCAATTCTAAGATTACGGTTACATCCCCCCCTCACGGCTAGTTTCCCGGCACCGCAGCCTCGGCCACACCACAGCCATTGTCACTTTCGACAACACTATGGCCGGCAACGTCCACCGTGCCCAGATCCAAGCCGCGAACAGGTGATGGCACCAAGACATCAACCTCAACCTGGTCACTCGGAGGGGAGACTTGTGAAGTATCCAGAGACCGCAACATAGCTGTAGTGACGTCCGCGAACAAATGCCCGAGACGAGAGACACCTCGGCGGTTGAAATGAACACCGTCCCGGACGAGGTCCCTCCTACCAACACAACAGTTTGCTTCCACTAAAGTGACTCCGAAATTGTAACACATCAGTTCAAACTGACAGTTAAAGTCGTGGAGAGCTTTGTAGCCAATGTCTCGCCTGATTAGAACACTGTTGAGGATCAATTTTGAATTTGGAAACTGTGTCCTGGCAGTGAACAGCTGCTCTGAGGGAGGATTAACAACTACCACCTTCAACCATCTGCCTGTTCCTGCTGTGCCGTGTGACCCAGATGTGCTGCAGTCCTCGTATGATCCGAGGTCACCCCCATCTTCTTTGTCAGTTGTGACACAAACATCTTCCCGTTCGCCATCATCCATAAAAAGGTGTTGTTTTCTGTGAAAGTCTAACAAAGTCATGTGATTCACATGTGCAAAGTCAAGTAGAAGTCATGCAATGTTCAAGTAGAAGGCTCAAATACCAGTCATGCTGAACGTTTGTTATCTGTGTCCTCTTCTCTAAAAGATCCCTGTATTTAGTACAGTCAAACTATGCATGCCAAAAAATCAGTGCCCAGCAAACTTGTTAACCAGTTAATGAAAAAATTGTAGATAATAAACATAAGTTATTTAAAGAAAAAAATAATATATTTACTTGGGGTTTGTTTCTTAATATACAGGGAATTAATGATAAAATAACAGTATTAGAAAGTTTTTAAGTAGATTTTGATGACATAAATTTTATTTGTATTTCAGAACATTGGCTTAATGAAAATGAGGTAGAATGTTTTTTCCCAATGGGTGATTACTGTGCTAGTGCATATGTACGCCAAAATCATATATAAGGGGTGGATCTCTTATATTTGTTAGGAATGATTTGCAATCTAAAGTTTGTGATATTAAATTATTTTGTCAAGAATTTCATTTTGAGGCCTCAGCCGTCTTTATTAATGATCTAAAAATTATTGTAGTGTCTCTTTACCATTCAACTGCTGAGGATGCCGACATTTTTCTGCATAAACTGACTTTTTAAATTGTCTTACTAAGTGGAATAAGTACAAAATATTTATTGGAGGTGATATAAATTCTAATTTTGATGTTACCACAGAAAAAAAATCAGTAAGAGAATTTTTAAACATTTTCAGGCAGCATAACTTTATTTGTTTGAATGACCAACCAACTAGGGGTTTAAATTGCTTGGACAATGTATTTACAAATACAGTAATTATAATAAAAATATTAGTAGTGAGGTTGTTCCCTTTTTCAGACCATGATCTTATAATAGTAAAAATACCTGTCATGCTTCCCGAAAACAATTTTTTGGAAGTAAATATTGTAAATAGTTTTAAACTTAAGCTACCACAAGCATCAATCCCTATAACCTATGTTTGCAATTAGCTTCCTAAGACAGGGAAAATATGTTCAACTCATATAGAAATACTACAGCAATAGAAATGTTCAGTATATTTTTTTAAGCTGTGCAAAATAATGTAAGTTATTTTTCAGTGTTAAAAAGAAATAAGTTATGTTCAAACTATAAGAACCCGTGGCTTCACTCACGATTAAAATTAAACATACCCTATCACCCATCAATTATATAGTTTTGCTTCCCCATTTATTTTTATTGTTGTGAAATCTACTTCTTTGAACATATCAAATGTACTTCCATGAAGCAAAAAACGTTTTTAGAAATTCGCTCTTAGTACGCAAGTCTGCTACGACGGGGGTATTCTATTCCTGCATAAAGTGCCTGTCTATATAAAAAATGTGACCATATCTAACGCCCCACCGACAAAGCCCCAAATGGTGTTGCTGCCCTGGGTAGGCTCATGCCTAATATCGGCGGTTCTTCCTCTTGCAAGTGCTTTTTGCTTGTATCGGCTGTCCAGTCGATCTTGCTATCAGGTGAAGAGGATTGCGCTCACACACTCAAGAGGCCAGCCAATTTACATAGACGAACGCTGAGAAGCATTTATGGTCGTTTCTGCTTAACCTGAGCTTGCCCTGATTATGATCATGGGGCACAATATAAGGAACGGCACCCTTGGATTTTCGACGGCACTTTGAATCTGCTCGCATATGTTACCCTTAATTAGAACTTTATTATGCACCCCCGTCGCAGCAGACCTGCGTATTAGAAATCCTATTTCTTATGAAGGCATACGTGTTAGAGGAACCATAGAACATGGCTTGAAATTTTATTCACTGTAAAAGATCATTTTCTTAAGGTTTTAGGGTCTACCTTGAACAAAAATTACAATGCCACTCCAGCAATTATTAAAAGTGCTGACTTACGTTCTTAGACTCTATATTGATCAAAAAGATTAAATGAGCCGTCCTGGCAATTTTTTTAAAGTGTTGTAGATAAAATTGATTCTTTACAGTAGCACACTCTTCCTCTTTAAATATCAGTTAGTTGTCATAAAAAAGAAGTCCTTCAAGTATAAGTGATCAGTGATCACTGCAGTCTTTCAGTAATCAGTTATTTATTTTATGTTATACTACATACCAACATTTTATATAGTGTATTGCACTTTGAAAAAATGCAAAAGTCTAATTGATTAACCACCTGGCACCAAGTAACAAATCTTCATGTAAACAAATACAATTAAATAGCAGAAAGAAATACCATTAATTTACATCACCTGTTTTAAATTTTACTTTCATATGTTTTGTTAGTAAACAAATCTAACTCAACTTCCTTCAAAATCCCTGACATGGGTACCTTTAAGACGGTCCCAGGGTTAAGCCCTGAAAGTTATCACGGTTTGAAGGTCAGGAAGTTATCAGGAATTGAAGGTGTATAAACCTACTCCATGAAATTCTACATGTATCTACCAAGTTTCGTGGCCATCGGTCCAGCGGTGTCTGAGTTTATCAATGCTATATATATATATATATACCAACATCCTCTTTTATCTTTATATTAATAGACAAGCATTTTTTCCATAAGGTTTTTGTACTCCTTTTTTCTCAGCCAGTGTGCATCGTAGCGAAAGTCTAAGCACACCTATAGAATTGGATTTTCCTGTAAATGTGCAGAACCCCATTGAAATTTATATTAGACTTTTAGACAAGTAGAAAATTGAATTTAAAATTTCAAAAAAATTAACATTGTTCTTATGAGTTGCTGTTTTGGTGATAGAAAAACAAAACAGAACTGTGCTTTTGTCATCATATGTAGCTGTTATCACATGCTATTTTTCGAAGAGTAAAGATTAGATGTAGAAATATTATATGAGGGCGACAAGTGGGCAAAAATTTACGCTGTTTTTTCTGTCATCTGATGAGATAAAACCCAAACAATAATAAGTTTTTATCAAGCAATAAACAAATGTAAGGAATTCATTAATGACACGAGTTAGTATTTGTCCAGTAAAAAATCCAAACAACTATTATTTTTAAACAATTTCAAGCCATATATTTTATTGGGGCATGGAGTAAAAATATAGTATTTTATTGAAATCCAGGGCTATTTAGAGAAGATTGAATGTGTTTCAAATAAAGTTTGCTCACTTTAAGAAGATTAAGAGATAAAAATTAGCTGATAAAAAGGGAAGAAAAAAGAACATGAAGTTGAGTCTCTACCATCCGATGTACTGTCGTGCACCTGCAGTACAGATGGACATTACATTCAAATTGCGTGTTTTATTGTTAGAGAATGCGTAAAATATGTGTAATATTTTAGTGATAATGATAGGGAGAGAGGGAAGGAGGGGAAAATGTCCTAAGGGCAAGGAAGGAGGGAAAAAGTTTTGAAGGGGAGTTTTAGGTCTCAAATAATAACTAGGCACATAAATGTTAGGCGTTATTATTTCAGACCTAAAAGGTAGGAAAGGAGGGACGAGAGATGGTAAGAAGAGGATGAAGGAGAAAAGGGGTGAAAAGTAGAAAGAAGGTCGAAAGGAAGGAAGTACATAGAGATTAAGGGAAGGAATTAATGGAGGGAGTGATGGAGAGAACTGTAGTAAGGGGTGTATGGGATAAACTGATTTGGTGACTGAATTTTTACCGTCCTCTGAATCAATAACCAGCTCAGTGTTAAAGAAATAAACATGGAATCTTAATATTGTACAATACTAATTACTAAAAACCATGTCATAAATAAGTGCCAGTGGCGAAGCAAAATAATTAGTCAAAGATTGAGTCTTTCTCTTTTGCTTTTGGTTCCCATTTGGTTCTATTATGTGTTTACGTGGAAAATGTGTACTATATGAAATGTATTGTGAAACGCATTGGTGTATGCAAAGTTCAAAATTAGCTATCCCTATTTCTTGATTTTAAAAATTGGTCGAATTTTCGACCACTGGCGATCTCTAGTACTTATAGATAAAGGAAAAGCAAATTATAGTTGGTATACCAAAGAATTAGCTGATTTGAAGGAGAGGGTTGTGTTTTTGGGAAAATTAGTGTAAGGAATGGCTAAAGTTCAACCGCAGTAACGGCTGGGCGGATTTTAACGTTTCAGGTGTCAAATTAAAGGGAATTTTATGTAGATTTGTCAACAAGTCTCAGAATTTTAAAAAAAGGGCTTCACTAAAGTACAGTAAAGGGCTGAAGTTTCGGAACAGTGGCGTTATTCATCGACATTTGAGCAAGCTCAGTTTTGTTTACAAACAACATATGGCCAAGCTCTGAAATAGTTCTACAGGTAAACTTATTTTTACTGCTGGTTTGGCTTTGTTTTCAACAGTTTTCTTTTTAAAAGAATTATTATGTAATTTAGGTTATGTTACGAAGTGTTTTTAAAGTTCTTAAATATTGCAGTTACCAGTTCTACAATGTAGTTTACGATATCTCATAGTGTTTTTTAAAGTTATATTAATCTGAGCAAATATATTTTTGAATTTGGTGCATTTAAAATGCCACCGACAAGAAGAAGACGAACATTGACCGATCGGAGGAGTCGGAAAGAACACTATCGCAACTGCTGGCATCACCCTCCCGATGTACCATTTGATGATCCTTCCAACCTCAGACCAATGAACCAACCTCAACCAATGGTTGCATTTGAAGAATGAAAATACTGGTAGAGATAATGTTTCATTTACGCGTTTTTGCCACAAAGGAAAGGTTATGCTTATAAAGACAGCCGTTCCCTGCAATCTCTGTTTTGGCGATAATTATCAATAAGGTGCAGCGGCAATCACTAAACAAAGGAAGTCATTACGTGCCAGTGTTTGCTCTCGGTCAGCTACATGTTGCTGTAGCAGAGTTTGATCTTTTGCCGGTGTTAAAATATACATTTCAGAAAAAAGAGGACATGGGGAAATGAAGGTGTTCCTAATCGTTAAAGTTTACCGGAAACTCCTGCGGTAGATAAAATTAACTTTATAAGTTTCAGTAATCAAGCTATAATTTTGTTAATGAATTTAGCCCTTTGATTAAATTTTAAAAGTGTATAAGTAGGCTGATTATTCTTCATTCTTTTACTATATGATTTTTGCTCGATTTCGAGCTACGTGTTATCTAGTTATATTTTAAAGCTTATGTAGATAAAAATTTATAGAGTAAATTATTTTTAATTGGTTTCAACTGAACTCATAAAATAATTATTTTTTATAATATAATATACATTAAATCATTATGCTACAGTATTTGGTTAAGACGCAAAAATAATGACTGACATTTTTAGACCATTCCTTTATTAAAACAATAATTTTAACAACATACGTCGAAAGTAATTATGTTCTAAAAATCAGAAGTTAACATTATTTTTATAATATTGTTTAAACAAAAGCAGGAAATTAATTTGTGATAAAGTTCTTCAAACGAATTCCACCATCGCTTGATACAATGATAAAAAAACAGAAATAATAAAAGCAATTATGTATGAGAAACTTACATTTTTTAACAAATATCCACATTCCTTTCAATTAATTTAACATTACCACAACAATAACATCACTACGAACAGTAGAAACCATCACGTTTTTCACATCGCAAATTTTTTAAGTTTTTTTTTCAATTACATTTTGATTTTACTAAGTTTTACAGGTATAATAAATTTTATTCCAGTTCTCCCTCATAGCAATTTTTTTTCTCTCCAATCTAAAATAAGGTAATTTTATTAAGGACGCATCTCGAAGCTGACGCACAGGCATTTGTGCCCATGTCGGCTTATTCCATAGACCTTCTTAAAGTTTGTATTTTTTACATCATATATTTTATAAGGTTCTTATATTCATAGCATGTAACTTATTTATTTATTTACTTTTATAATACATAAAGAAGCATCAAGGACTTTTGATATTTCAATGCAAGTACAGATAATTTTATTTTTTGCAATGTAATATTTTTGTAATTTTCTGGAATAAATGTCTATATTCATTCATTCATTCATTCAGTTTTAAGTCCCGATCAAAAAGATTAAAGTGCTTCAGTCGTAGAAAGAAAAAAATCAATGATAATTAAATAATAACAGCACTTCCAGAAATTAACACAACATACGCAACACTTCATAACTTTTACACTTCACAACAAAAAGAACAACAAGAACAAGAAAAGTTGACCGCACTCTCCAACATAACCATAACGAACGCGTGTGTCGACTGAGACTGCTCCTGTATGCGAGGAAGAGTGCAATCTAACTGCATTCTGGCGATTCGCTGTTTTGTACTGTTAGCATGTTAAAACACCATTATTTACGTAAGATTCGTACGTACTGGTTAGGTAACTCTGAAATACCGTGCTGTGCAGTCAGATTGTCATGACGTCACGGACTGGTCTAGAATAGCAATGGCCGGTAATTCATACGTCCTGAATGTAGAGGCAGTATGTAACACCATTACATACGTAGGTTTTACCATTATCCTGTTATTTCTGTAATACCATGCCGTAGCATGGTGAAACACCATGCCGCTCATTTTCTGTCATGGTATTTCCTATGTACTAACGGTAAAACAGATGTATTTACCTATGTAACGTACAGTAGCATGCTAATGTTGATTTACCATGCCGACTAGACTAAACATTTTTCTAGTGTCGTAAGTCTTGATACTTCTCCCATAAGGCCAATGCGCAAATTATCGAAGGACACTATGCAATGGTAGAGCATAATACCATTGACTATGAATACATTCATAGTCAATGATAATGCGCAGTTTCTTATTCTTATTATAGTGAACATCATTACCACAGAGAAAGGAACGGATATCCGTTCCTTTCTCTATGTTTATTACATTGTCTGCTTCTGTGCATCGGTGATAAGTTCAGAGAAAACAAAATTCCCAACGCTTTAGACCACAAATCTCTATTTTTTTCGACAAATATGCCAATTTAGTTACTGTTGATTACTATTAAATTGAGACACTAATTAAATGGAAAATTCAAGTAGGAGAGGCGGGAAATTCATGATCATAAGTTGAGATATTTACAGGTGGTCTCCTCCCCCTTCAGTTGGGTGATTGTGTCGTGCGTCGCCGAGTTCCCAACACCTGTGAAGTGTGAAACATTTGGCAATATAACCTTTCCGCGTAGAACGGATGAAACTAAAGGAACATTAATTATTCACTGTTACTTCCCTTCGGTAGGCCTACCTGGTGAGGACTGAACTAACTTCTAGAAGTTCGCACCTTATCATTTTCTAAAGGTCTTGCGCAAGCCGTACACCTTATCAAATTAACCTAAAAGGTGAAGATCGTATATTTACCTCACCGTTTTTGCAGCATTTTTAAATTGTAGTTTTCATATTACATGTAATAAATAAATAAATGACATGTTCAGTTCGCTCCCGGCGCGGCGGCCGATGAGTGAGGAGCTAGTGATAAGCGCTCTCCGCCTTATCTAACTGCGGCTTATTCCTGCCCAGTGGCGTGCATGTGCATTTGTTATATGCGTGACTTATTAGTTATCGGTTAATATAAGTGACTGAGTTTTTTAAGTGATCACCGGGAAAAAACGGCATTGTCGTGCGAAAGGTGTAAAGTTGAGTTAACTAACCGTGATGCTGTTGCTAAATGTGCGGACTGCAACGTGTCGCACCATGCTGCTTGTGCTCACAACTTCAAGGCGAGGAATAAAAACTGGAAATGTGAGTCGTGCAGGGACGAAAGTAGTTCGTCGAAGAGCTTTGACGATACGGTAGAGGACAAGAGGCTCGTTTTGGAAGCCATAAATTCTATAAAAAGAGATCTAGGCCCGATCAAAACTAGAGTCGATGGGATTCAAGAATCAATTGACTCGATGAGAGAAGAGATGAAGTCGTTGACAGGGAAAGTTAAGGTCCTAGAGAATAAGCACGATGAGCTAGACAATCGATGCGGCAAGCTGGAGGAGACCGGCGCGGCGACGAGCGAAGAGGTGCGTCAACTGCGGCTGCCAGGGGTGCCCACAGCATGTTTTGATGTCGCAAGTTGCGACATCAGCCTAAATTTTGGGGGGGATTTTAAAGAAACTAGGGAAAATGGGGGGGATTTTTAAATATAGCACAGTTTTTATCTGAATTGAAAATTTGTAATGGTCAAATAGCAATAATGCGTTCAGGTTCAATTGTCAAAAGTTAGACGACACGACTGTTGTTGACGTGTTACCGTACTGTCGGTCGGTCGGGCTGGGCTTACACTCACGGTCTCACGGTAGCTAGATACCGTGCGCACACTGGTAAAATATCCTGTGGTCGCGTAGTACAGTGATCGTAGTTCGCCGTTTCGCCGCTACGCCATGCCGCGCCGCTGCTCCACCCCCGACTCCCGCTTGTCAACGCCAACACCGTGTATTCATTGCCAACACCAATACCTACTTGTCTTTAGCCTAGTGCACTGTTGTATTGCGTACAATTTACAGTCGAGTCGATGTATTTTTATTTTATCATGTTTCGTATGTCGCTAGTTATCTATTGTAAACTACCTAACCCATTAGACAATTGTGTTATTTGCAGTGCAGGGTTGTAGTTTCCTTTCCGTCCCACTCCTAACCTCAAATGGCCGGTTCTATGTTATTGTGTTGCGTACATACCTGGATCTTTCTGTGAAGTGGGATATCGGGGTTTTAGGTATGAAAACTCACGTTATTAAATGTATTAAAATGTAATTATTCTTCACGAGGAACAATGTTTGTAAAATGAAGTTTGATGAGGCAATTGTACTGATTCGATTGTTAATCGATGACATTTGTAGTAGGGCCTACTTGAGAAAGCGATGTATCGATACTTAGGCCTATTTCGGAAGTTATGTCGTTTGTCGCCTGCCGACGACGTTGTGGCGCTCCATCCGACGCGACGCCTCCAGCAACGTCCTTGCTCTTTTCATAAGAAAAATTGTTGACTGGCCAAAAGTCAATGCATTAATTACAAGTCCAACCAATATCGGTTTATCGGAAAATCAAAAGTAAATTAAAGGAAAGAAAATTATAAGGGCGTTATTGTAGGATTGATTACAACGATCGCAATCCTCATATCGCAGTCAGATAGTTAGTTTGCTTTCCCGCTCAACAAACCCAATTCCCGCCGAGCCCCAAGTTTGTTGAGGTCAGGCAGATGTGGGATGAAAAGGAAACTACAGCCTTATTCCAGTCCCATCCTATTAGCTAGCCAGATCTCAAGTTTTGCGCATTTCCTAGTTTTCCTAGTTTTTTCATTCCAGCCCAGAGCTTAACGTGATGAACATAGAACATACGTAACGTGGGTGATTTAGATCTGAAAGCATTACGTATAAATTTTCCATACATTTGTGATGGACTGCAACCCACCACTGATATTTTACTAAGAAGTAAAAATGCCTCGTAAACTTAAAAGAACTTTTAAGTATAAATGCTTAGAAATTGTGTGTAATACAATTCACAGAAGTGATAAGTGGGCAGAACACTGCAAAAAGAAACATTTATACAAATTGAAAAATAATTTAGATGTTAAATATAAGATTATAGAGACCAAAGTTGGAGATGGGCCATGGGTGCCATACAGCTGTACGGAAACAGAACCAAGGTAAGCTATGGTGTGCCATTGTTATTAAATACATAGCTTATGTTTTGTTAAATTTTGTTTGACGGTTGCCTCTTAAATAACTCATGAAAAAAATGTAATAATAGGAAATAACTATTTTAGTTTAATTACCCTTCGGCCAACATCAAAAACGTAAATAACAATGACGGTACACAAGTACATAAAATATGTTATACAAGCCAATAGGGTCATTTGGCACGGTATAGTGTGAACTTATTCCTACCTGCTTTATACTTGTAGGTTTTTCCACGTTTAATAGTAAATTTAATGTGACTTTTTAATAACCTCAAGAACTTTAAAAAAGTATTAACTTAGGCTACATTTCATAATAATTTTATTGTCAATAGAAAATAACAAAGGTTTGGCGTTTGGCTCTAACTTAATCAATTAAAACGTTAACATATTTTTTTAATAAAATAGGTTACCTGGATAAATAA
Organism: Flexamia atlantica; assembly: GCA_035578135.1. Taxonomy (NCBI): domain Eukaryota; kingdom Metazoa; phylum Arthropoda; class Insecta; order Hemiptera; family Cicadellidae; genus Flexamia; species Flexamia atlantica. Next base: position 249,380 of record JAQJVK010000142.1, on the reverse strand, counting down.
ATGATTATTTGCGTTGTAGAAATACAGTGGGTTCACAAAAGGGTGTTATAAACTTCGGTCATTCTTAAAAAAATACCTTTTTTACCCACTATTAGCCACCAATTTGTTTGCCACTAATTAATATTTATGTTCTTCGCCTCCAAAACGATTTCGTTCAAACTTGGTATGCTTTTATGTTAAGTAAAATAAAGAAACCTTCTAAGATAAAAAAATCAGCGTGGCTCCCTACTGGGCGTAACGGCAATATTTTGGCAATTTTTAGTTTCCTTCTAAACTTGCAGAAAAATGAAGAGCTTTACAAAAAATTTTCGAAAACAACTGCTTGGATAGCTTTATTGAATTAAAATATAAAAAATTACAATAAAACGGCCACCACACTTAAGTAAGAGTTCCAACCCCAAGTGAAAAAACGTTTTCTGGCCAGATCTGGTCCAGATCTGGCCAGTTCTGGTCCAGATCTGGCTCGTTCTGGCCCAGATCTGGCTCGTTCTGGCCCAGATCTGGCTAGTTCTGGCCCAGATCTGGCTAGTTCTGGCCCAGATCTGGCTAGTTCTGGTCCAGATCTGGCCAGTTCTGGTCCAGATCTGGCTCGTTCTGGCCCAGATCTGGCTAGTCCTGGCCCAGATCTGGCTAGTTCTGGCCCAGATCTGGCTCGTTCTGGCCCAGATCTGGCTAGTTTTGGCCCAGATCTGGTTCGTTCTGGCCCAGATCTGGCTCGCTCTGGCCCAGATCTGGCTCGTTCTGGCTGGTTCTGGCCCAGATCTTGCCAGTTCTGGCTGGTTCTGGTCCAGATCTGGCAATATCTGGGCCAGAACTGGCTATGTCTGGGCCAGAACTGGCCAGATCTGGGCCAGAACTAGGTCAGTTGCTGAAAAATCTTGGCAATCAGGAAATTAATGGTACTCAAAAATGTCATTACTAAGGCTGAGGCGGACAAGTATTGACAAATTTATCAAATCAAGACATAATATAAATGTATGTTTTATAAGAAGTGCTTAGATTATTTTTTAATTTGAAATGCATTTACAACCAAATATAGTTTTTTCTTTCCCCTTTTGTCAACTAGCACATAATACTGGATTTCACCAAATCTCATTATACATTAAATGAATTCTTTTCCAAAACCACTTTGTTTACCAGATATCTCCCATTTTTAATTTTTTCAAAATATTTTTTATCTCCTAAGTTTTAAAATCGATTTATTTCAAACTCTGTATGTACCTGTACCTAGTCAAGGTTAGTTTATGAAAAAATAATCAGTATGATCAAATAGTAAATTTCAAAATGGTGGCCGTATAAAATCTTTAAATTGAAATAGCAAAAAACCGGTACATTTTACAAAAAAACAACAAAATAACAATATTTAGTAAAATTAATTTCCAATCTTATGATACAAATTTATGAAAATCGGTTTATAAACAACTAAGTTACAGTCGAATTTGTCTAATAAGGCAGCATAATTATTTGTCTATTTCAGCTCAGCGCATCAATGGACTATTTTGCTTCAAAATATGCTGCCTCGTTAGCTAAATTCGACCATAACTCAGTTGTTTATACACCGATTCTCAAAAAGTTTGTGCCCTTAGATTGTAAATAAAATTGTCTAAAAATTATTATTGTTTAGTTTTTTTGTAAAATGTACCGTTTCTTCGTTATTTCAACTTAAAGATTTTAAACGGCCGCCATTATGGAATTTACTGTTCGATCATGCTGATTATTTTTAAATACACTAACCTTGAATAGATACAGGTACATACCGAGTTTTTTAAAAAATCGACTGAAAAACCTTGGAGATAAAAAATATTTCGTAAAAAATACAAAATGGCGTATATCTAGTAAACAAAGCGTTTTTGGAAAAAGATTTTATCTGCATTTTCCATTTATTTTGACCCATATGACCTATTCCCGGAGTTTGGCGTATTACTTACTCACGAAGTTTGTAACATAGACACGAATATCATCTCCATCTCCACATTTTCCTCCGAAGGAAGTAAGTAAGTAGGTATGACGTATAGTATGGTCTGAATTGAAATCTGGCTAATCTGGCAACACTGTGTTCTGGTCGATCCGGCAACACAGCAAGCTAACTCCGACCCGATCGTCATGCGTCACCTTGACTTTTATTGCCGCCTGTTTTGATTTCAATTTCAATTTATCTGTGGTAGTTGAGTTGTTTCTGTTATTTTTGTTACAATGTTTTAATTAATTGACTGTGAAGAGGACGGAACAGTTCCTATATGTGAGGAAAATCGGGAAATCAATTAATTTGCGATCGGAATCCAGAACCAGAATGAAGCAGTTCGATTTATGTGGAAAGCTTATGGAAAATGTTTGGAAAGAATGGTGAGTTTCTAATTTAATGCTATAGGCTCTGCCCTCTACTTTATTACCAGGTTGGTACGAGTTTCATATCTGATCTTTTAGGTTATGTTTACCGTCAATTGTTTACCTTTAATGAATAGGTTTTGATAACTGGACTTCTCAATAGGAATTAATATGGGCAAAGATCAGTTTTGTTTTCAGTACTCAGTTCAGGTATCGGTTATCCGATATCAACTATCAACCTATCGTGTTTAACTCAACCGATGTACTGTTGTACTGTTTCAACAACCGTCAGTAATGAAGAAACGTTGATAACAAAGAATAACCAAAACCATTGTCAATTTTATTATTCGATTATTCTCTCATGAACAATAAATCATACCAAACATAAATGTAATAGGCCTACAGCTAAAATTATGTACATCAAAATTAAAAACTAAACTAAAATGTTACTACAGTTAACTAACTAAACACAACCTAGCCTACATTATTTTTCATCATCCGCTATCTCATACTATAATACTATGGATAATATATTTTCACAGAATAACAAAACAATCTAATGATATACAAAGAAATCAGATGGGCTGCACTTCCGTAGAGGTCCGGTGAAACAATCGAATGAAAATAACTGGTATAAAATATCGATATAACCAATCGATTTTCCATTCAATTATTATCGTTTTGCAAATAGTTCAATCTAGACAACCAAACCACAAACTACTATTACCAAGTTATATGAAACTAAACTAAACTAACAAAACTAAACCGAAACTCAAACTTGTAAAGAAACTTGATAGCGTTCCCTTCATTGACGTTCTAAAATCTTACTTCATATTGTTCGCCATCTTGCATTTGATTCATTGTCAGTCGTTGTCAGTGCCGTTGTAGGTTCGTTATATCGTCTGCACGGTCGTCTGAGACGAGGAGAATATTGCAACGAGTTCCGAAATCGTAATTTTTTGTAATTGGTTTTTGTTAATTAAAGTTTAGTTTTAATTAAAGTCTTCATTGTTTGGTGTACAAATAAGTTTTTGGTTACAACCCTCACGAGGTATATTTTAAATCACTTCCCTAACCATACCATACTATCAGACGCAACACCAAAATATAATAAAAAATATGACTATCATAGTCAGCTGTATCGATTCCGATGTTTTATAACGAAATAACTTAGCTCAGCATTAACGTACCGATAGATCGATATTTTAAACCAGTTATTTTCATTCGATTGTTTCACCGGACCTCTACGGAAGTGCAGCCATCAGATGTCAAGTAATGTCCATCAAACAGTACATCAAACTTGATAGGTCGTTCGATATTGTTTTCTTACATAATCAGATGTTGAATTGTCTGCTATAGGAACGAACGGCAGAAGATCAGATATGAAACTCCTACCAATTTGGTATTGTATTTTGTTCATTTTTCATTATTACTTGTAGCCTATTTTTTTGTTATTACCTGTGTTTTGCACTCCAGTAAGTTACCTCTCTCGAACTTGAAATTTTGAATTTGAATTGTATAACATACAAAACTACTTTTAGATATGTTAAATCAATTTACAGTTAGCCTAATAGTTTTTTAGTTATCACAGTTACTATAACGATTATACAGCAAGGTTAGGTTAGGTCAGGTGTGGTATATGAATAGTGTGGGACACTAGGGCCTATTGCCTATCTAACAAATCTTGAAAAACTAGTTTTTGGTATTCTAGCAACATAAGTGTTATTCCGCGTGCAATGGTGGTCGTAGTTAAAAAAAAATCTGAGGGATAGTGTTAATATATTGCACTGCTCTAATACCACCTAAGTTAAGTTTTTGTAATTTTAAATCAAAAAACCGGCCATCTACTTCATTTGTCTAATATCTTTTAGATGGGATTAAGCAGACAGGTGGTATTTCCGAAACATTTTAACTGTTCTCATGTAAAGTTTTTAATTTATTTGTCACATACCTATACAAAGTATGTTTCTTCACCAACAGATAGGCCTATTGGTTTCTAGATAAATTAGTTGACCTAGGTAAGGATAAAATTGGTGAGGTGTAAAGGGGACTTCACAACCCTAACCTAACAATAGATAAAGAAATGAAATATAGTATAAATTAATCTGACACATAATAACATCATAATCTATAAAAACATACCCTAACTTAACCAAACATAACCTGACATAACCGATTATTATGCAATAATTTCTGACATAATGTGATCTAAACATTGTATAAATCATCTTTATGTTATGATTTTGACTGTTTTCAGACATATGCCTTTACAGATGTTTGATCGCAATAAAAGTGAATGAATGAAAAGTTTATTCCATACAAAAATAAGCTACTAGCCTACATACAAAGTAATAAAAGTGCTAATGAACACAAAGTGTTTCACAAATGATGAAATAAAACTAAAAAAGACATAATTTTTGTAGCATTTAATTAAAAATATAAGTCCAGGAAATCAGCAGACATAGGCAGGTACTGCCTGTGCGTCCGCTGGGTTGCTTTGCAAATAATAAAAATAAGACCAAAAAAATTAGGAATAATTAAAATAGAGAGTTGGTAAGAAAGTTTGAGGTTGAAGTTGTGAATTGAAGTTGCTATTTCAGTATTTAGGAAATAAATACTTCACTAAAAACCCAAAATTACAAATTTAAAAAAATCTTGAGTAACGGTTGGTGGGAATAACTATTTTGAATCCTGCCGGCAAGCAGGAGTATTTGAAATACTATATTCAGCTGTAAGATTTTGGAAATAGCACTTTGAATACGATGTCAGAGTTAATGGTTAACAGATAAAGGACAAAAAATATAGATGGATTAAATAAAAATAAATGTAACTTTTGTATATATAATATTTATTTTATAGTAGATTAATTATATAATATTAAATGTTGCATTTTTGTCTTTTTTTTAAGTAATTTGTTTTGCATTTATATGTTAAGAAACATTTTACTAACTGTAGTGATAAGTGGCCTTACTTGCCCTTTAATAAATGCTCTTGTTGCAGAATTCGCTAAGGTAGCTGTTTCGAAGAGAAAATTAAGGATTGAAGATGACTTGTGCGTTAAAAAAAAGCTTTCAACGCGCCTTTGCGAGCTGAGGAAGTGAAGAGGTGTAGGAGCTAGGATAAGGAATATAAGAACAGTATTTATGTATTAAGTTTTCATCCAATAAATGTTTTCCTTTATATTTTGTCTTTATTTATAACATTTCCAATATTCCAAATTTTGTTCACATATCTTCAGTTCTGGCCAGATCTGGCCAGTTCTGGGCCAGACCTGGCCAGTTCTGGTCCAGATCTGGCCAGTTCTGGCCAATTTTGGAAGAAGCCAGATCTGGGCCAGAAAACTCAAATTTTTTTTCACTTGGGACCGTTCTATTGATAAAAAAAATTCCTTGTTAAATGTAAAATGATACGGAGTTTGAAGGAAATTGGTTTGGTAAACCCATTCCAAAGGTTTTTAATCACCCTGTATAGATTGTGTGATTGTGTTAACATCTTTTAAAACAGTTGTTCATGTTAGTTTTCGGCTTACTGAATTCAGATGTGAACTATGTAGACTGTTATTTTTTAGATCGAACTCTGCTGGAAGCTCTATTGAAAGTTTCAACGTTCATCAAGAGGATCCTTCAGCCAAGAGCCTAGACAACTCTAATGCAGTCAGTCAAGATGCAGCTGAGAGTGTTGTGGAAAGTATCACATGTGTCGCTGACAATCAGTCTACGGATAACTTAGACATTTCAAACAACTTAAATGACAGTGAGATAATCCAAGTAGACATTTCTGTGTGTTCCATGGGAAGCCCTTTTACGGAGAAGGAAGCAGGAAGAAATGTGCGTGAAGATCTTGATCTATCTATTTCACACTCAGAAAATAAAGAACAAAGTATTGACAAGCCCGTCCAGGGTGATGTTATTAACCCTCCAGACCCTGCCTTTTTTGCTAATAAGAAGTTATCAACTGAAGACATCAATTTAGCTCTTAATTTAGAAAATCAAGATTTGACATCAATGAACTTTCCTACCACTAATGGGAGAAAGTTTAACCCCTCTTGGAAGAAGGTTGTTTTGCCAAATGAAAGTGTTATTGTCAGGAAGTGGCTTGTTTATAGCCAGGAAACTGATTCTGCTTTTTGTTTGCCATGCCTTCTGTTCGCTCTTCCTACCGAGAGATCTGTTTGGGGGACCAAAGGATACAGAGGATGGACCAATCATTTGGGAGATAGAGATATTGCCTTACATGAAAAGTCTAAAAATCACATATCAGCCGAAATCGCTAGGATCCAGTGGATATCTCAAAAACGGATAGACTCAAGTGTGGCAGAGCAAACAGACAAAATGGTTCAACACAACCGTGAGGTATTATCAGTGATCATAGATTGCTGTCGATTTCTGAGCGAAGAAATGCTTGGATTTCGCAATAAGAAGTCTGTAAAAGGGAAACTTTTAGGACTGTTCAGAGTTCTAAGTAAGTATAGTCCTGATGCAAGGGTTTACCTTGAGAAGATCGACAAGGCTAGAGCCGGTAAGGTCAAACTGGGATCTAACTTTTTGAGCTATCGCAATATTTATGATCTTGTAAATATAATGAGTGAAATAGTAGTTTCAAAAATAACGCACAGCATCAACGCGACCAAAGTTTATTCAATAATATTAGATTCTACACAAGACGTAAGCAAGAAGGAATGCTCGGCTCTTTTGATACGCTATGTAGAAGGAGAACAACTTGATTCACAAGACTCTTCTAAGACAAGTGTGAAACCTGTGGAACGCCTAGTTAAAGTTTTTACTTCTGGAGACACGACTGGCGAAAATCTTGCTAGAGAATTAACCAACTGTTTGAGCTCACTAGGTCTCGATCCAAATAATATTGTGAGACAAAGTATGGATGGAGCGGGCAATATGAGGGGCAAGTATATCGGCCTGAAAACAATTATACAAAAAGATTACCCCAAAGCTTTTTACGTGTGGTGTTGTTCTCACCGATTCGCTTTGGTCGTAGAGAAATCTTTAGAAATGTGCCCACAAATGAGACATTTATTCCAGTTTTTGGAAGAGTGTTACATTTTCATGTCAGGACACAGACGACATCATGTTTTTATAAAAAACTTGGAGAAAGGAAGCAAAACCCAAAGAAAACAACGGCTAAAAAGAGTACAAACAACCAGATGGTCAAGCCGAAATGATGCCCTGCAGACAGTGATAACCTGTTTTGACATACTAAAGCAGACGTTGTCTGAGTTGTGCCATGACAGTAACTCAGACAGTGACACAAAGGCATCGGCAAGTGGTCTGCTCAAAAAGCTTTTGGACTTTGACATAGTTTCTACCATGCTTGTAGTAAAAGCTATTTTCAAAGTACTGTCACCTATAACAAAGTGTTTACAGTCTCAGGCTATCGACTACAGTGTCGCCCCTAAAATTATTGGCGCCTCAAAAGACAAACTGGCCAAACTTGGATGGGAAACTATTAAATCAGAAATTACTGAATTTTGTGAAGAACACAATGTTGTCCAACCTATTCGCCGAAACAGGAAACGAAAAAGGTTCTTGGACGAAATCGCTGTAGACGAAACAATAGTGGAGCCATTTAAAAAAATTAAAGTGGAAGTATACTACCATGTTTTGGATTCTCTGCAGCAGCAAATATCTGATAGGTTCCCAGAAAGAGCTTTAGCTTTGGTTACACAGATGTCAGTATTTAGTCACGAGGGAATTTTGAATGAATCTGACCCAGCAAATCCGAACAAAAAGGTGGATATTGAAGAACTGTGCGAATTTTATGATTTGGATAAAGAAAAGATTATTGACGAGCTGGAGACATTTGTCATCATCTACAAAGTTACCTACTCTAGTATCAACATAAATGATGTTGCTTTTCCAGGAGAGAAGTTCCAAAACAACGAAAAGGACGAAGTCGTCCCATCCCACCAAGATGACAGAACATCAGGAACTGACACTGACGACGAAGAGACTGATTACCAACAAATCGTACATCAATGGTTAAGAAGGGGGTTTATTAGGCCATATAGGTGCCTTTTAAATCTCTCAGGGCTGCCAAACCTCCACTTACTGTACACAATTCTTCTGACTCTTCCAGTGACCAGCTGTTCTGCAGAGAGGACAATGAGCAGATTGAAAATCGTGAAAAATCGTCTTCGAAGCAGCTTAGGTGACGAGTGGCTCTCTAGCCTGATGATTCTGTGTTGTGAAAGTGACATTTTAAAAGAAATCACCAATGAGGAAATATTGAATCGGTTTGCTTCATCAACAGACCACAGAAAAAAACTATTGTTCAGAAAATCATTTGTAATGTAAATATTTACAAATATAAATATGTTACATTACCACTCATAGCCATCAGTTGTTTTAATCTCCAGGATAATACTTTATTTTATAGTCTGCATATGCATTACTAAAATAGTGGGGTTAGCTTTTTGCCTCACCCAACTATGCTAGACGTATACAGCATCTAAAATTAGAATCACTTTATTGTTCCACTTGGTTACGAGGGTAACAATATCTCTTATACTATCCAAGAATTTAAGTAGGCCTAGGTATCGATGCCGATTTTTGGGGGGGATTTTGCGACATGGACCATGGGGGGGATGGGCACCCCTGGCGGCTGCAGGTTCTGGATCTGGAGCAGCATTCGAGGTGTGCAAACCTGGAGATCCTAGGACTCCCAGTTTCTCAGCTGAGAATATGTTCACACTCCTAGAGGGCGTCGCTCGAGCAATAAGTGTTCCCTATAAGAAAGAAGACATAACCATTGCCCACCGGCTCCGTCTCTATTCTAACAAACACACTCACCCCCCAATCATAGTCCAGTTCATTTCCCGGACCACCAGGGAGCTGTGGCTACGATCATCGAGGCAGAGGAAGAACTTGAAAGCATGCGAGGTGTCAAACAACTTCAGTGCAGTTCAATGCAGTGTTCCTCAATGAACACGTTACCAGCACCAACAAGGCGCTCCTCGGGCGGGACCGCCGCCTCTGCAGGGAGAGGAAGAGGTACTTTGCAGGATTCGTTAACGGAAAGGTGATTGTGAAGGGGAAGGAGGGCGAGGATGCTGTGAGGGTGGTGCAGATGTGTGACCTCGACCGCTACGACAAATGACTATAGCAGTCTTCTTCCGGTGCTATGGTATGTTATAGGATAATTAAATTTTATAGTGGCTTACCTAATGTGTATTTCTTTGGTCTAAACAAAGTTGTTTTTTTATACTTTTTTGTAAGAAGTCATTTATAGTTTTTTAAGTTAGGAAAAATATATATTAAATTATTTGTTTTGTGTACAACATAAAGATCTGATTTTTGTAAAATTTAATAAACTAAAGGTTTTAATGCTGTGTTCTATACAGAATTATATGTTTCGAATTAAATGTGAACGCGATGTAAGGCAATTTGCTATTAATTAGTTCTCTATTGTCATAAGAAATGCTATGAACATGATTGAGTTAATGAACTGACTTAAACTCATTATTGTTGTTTTTTAAAGTTAAATATGTAATATAAACAAATTAGATAAAACAAATAAGTAAAATACCCCCGTTGCAGCAGACCTGCATACTCAGCGAATTTCAAGTGCAAAACAACATATTTCGATCCAACATAGCGAGATTTGACATGTTTTTGTAAGCTCCATAAGAATAACATGGGGAATGAGTATGGAGGTTTGCTGCTACAGGTATATTAAAACTGGGTGGTTTTAATTCAATATTTAGTAGATCTGAACTAGAAGAAGCCATTTACCAAGTTTTTTCAAGATATGTTGAGAAATAAGCGAGATATAGAATTTTACTTATTTCCCATAAGGTTAACATTGGGACAACGTACTGCGTTTACCACTTTCAATATCTCGGCAACCAATGGACATAGAGCCATGATTCAAAATACTAAATTGTTTGTTTTTTTGAGCTGAATTCAATGGTGCCAATAAAAATTTGAAAAATTTGATTTTTCTATATAAAAATCTCAAAAAACCCATTTTTGGGGGGGTTTACCCCCCTTTACCCCCCCTTCCGGTGGTCCGATCGGGCTGGGTTACGAACTCGTCCGAATAATTACTACTTTACACGTCTATGCCAAATTTCATTCCGATTGGACCATTTTTGCGCAAGTTATCGTGCTTAAAGACACATATATATATATATATATATATGTATAGATATATAGATATATATATATATTTATGAAAGTGAACGAATGGTGTTTTTGGCATCTGAGGACCTCAAGAAGAAAAGTTATGATGGTTTTAGGCTTAGGTCTTACCATGAGACCTACGGTAACAGCTTCCCTATAGGGGAAATTCGCTAAAACTGAGGTTATTAAGTGATAGCCAAGGTATTTTATATTACATTAGTAGCATTTTTCCTTTCTTTAACATTGAAGTTATGTTTGCTTTCTTTCTATGAAAAATATTGTAAATAATCGATTTCTCTTTTAAATAATCTGTTAAATATATATAATCTTACCTCTTTTTTGAAATAGTTATCAAATATCAATGAAATTTAGTTGCTTATATTTGTATTTGGTTTGCGGTTTGTAAATTGTATACGACTGTTTTATTGATAGGTATATATAAGCTTCAGCCAATGCTCAATTTTTAATTTTTAGTATCTTTTTTATAAAATTTCTTTTTTATTGCTGCTGGGCGGGAGACGTGCGTAGAGGATGAGGAATTTTTTGGAGACTGCAACAGACGACAGCAATGTCATTCTTGGTGTCGATTGTGTGGAACTTAGTGCTAGCGGCCAATTTACAAATTTTTTCTATCTAGATAATACAAATTCCACTGATAATTTAAAAATATTCCATAGCAATATACGTAGTTATTCAAAGAACTTTGATGATTTGCTGGTAACTTTGCAATCATTCAATACAGTTTTAGATATAATAGTTTGTACTGAGTGTTGGCTGAGTGGTGGGGGAGGGGGTATAAGCATGGAGGGGTTTGATTTATTTGAAACTGAAACGCAACAGAATCAAAACGACAAGGTTATTGTTTATGTTAACAAAAGACTTTCTGCAACAGCCGATCAGGTTGTCTTGGGTGATGTCTTTGGACTTTCTATTAACTTCACTTTTGCTAACTCTCAATTCAACTTACTCTCTTTATACAGAACTTTTGACAGTGACTTGGAAATATTTTTAGACAGACTGGGCAGCTATTACGAGAAAGTTTGTAAGAGTAAAATGTGTATACTGGTTGGAGATATCAATATTGACTTGTTGAAAAATGACTGTTTTACTGATTTGTACTTGAACACTTTACTTGGAGCAGGACTGTCACAGTGTATAAACAAACCGACTAGAGTGACGGCAAATACCGCGTCGTGTATCGACCACGTGTTTTTGCGATACCGAGATATGAGCGCTGTCAAATCAGCTGTACTACAGACCACTTCTCAACGGCTCTCACTACTGTATTACTGTCCCACGACATGACCGTATGAACATTGCTGCTGGTGACGACCTTGCCTCTTATTGTACTTACATTGACTACGCTACTGTATTATTGAGCTGTAGCATTATTGAGAATTCCACCAACAAATCAAAAGCCTCATGGTCTATCATAAACCAAGCTAGGAATTGCAATAGTAGGCCCATGTCAGTTCCTGATGAAATAACTGCTGGTGGTCTTAACTCGTATTTCATTGATTGTATTAATAACATAAGAGATAATGTGCCATCTTGCTCTAATGATCATAATTTTTATTTAAATAATGTACAGTCATGTAATAGGCCTATAACTGTTTCTACCTGTAGGCCTACCTTCAAATTCAAGGAATTCACTGTTGAAGAAGTGTATGCTGCAATCAATAGCCTTAAGAATAGTTATTGCCTTGATATATATGGTATAAATGCCCCAATCTTAAAGATAGCATCTAAGTACATCTGTGAAGTTTTGACATATCTTTTTAATATTTGTATTGTTGAGGGCTATTATCCTGATAAGCTTAAGTTTTCTAAGATGATACCTGTCCACAAAAAGGGCCCCAAAGATCTTTGTTCCAACTATAGGCCTATATCGATCATTCCCGCGGTGTCGAAGGTTCTGGAGTGTCTCGTACATAAGCAACTATCCAAGTATCTTGAATCTAACAAACTTCTGTCCAGTTGTCAATTTGGTTTTAGACCAAAACACAGTACCATCCAAGCAGCCCAGGCCTTGATCACAAATTGCTTTGAAGGTCTGGAGGCAAAGTGCAGTGTGGTTTTTCGCTCCTATGACATGTCCAGGGCTTTCGACACTGTGGCTCATGATGTTTTATTGGATAAGCTATCCTTTTATGACTTTGACAATGTTACTGTTAATTTTTTTCAATCTTACTTGAATGACAGATGGCAGGCAGTTTACCTAAATGGTTCTTTTTCTAGCTCGCTCCGTGTTTTCCATGGTGTTCCGCAGGGTTCGATATTGGGCCCTACCCTTTTCATATTGTACATTAATGATTTGCCCTGTAACATTAACGATCAATCTGTAAACTGTTTTCTCTTTGCTGATGACTTGGCCCTTAGTGCACAATGTACTTCTGCGAAGGATGTTAAAGATATAATTAGCTCTAAGTCAATAATGATCAGTGATTGGTGTAATGCAAATAAGTTGTGCCTAAATGCCGAGAAGGTGCAGGACTTGACTCTTTGTCTAAGTAGCTCATCTGAGGATGTCTCCACACTAAAATTCTTGGGGTTTCATTTGCAGTCAAACTTAAAGTGGCATACCCATGTTGATTTTTTAGCTTCTAAAATTGCTAAAGGTATATTTATGATTAGATCTCTAAGAGGTAGTGTTTCACTCGATGTCCTCCTCTGTGTTTATTATGGACAGATTCACAGTTATTTATCGTATGGAACCTCAGTATGGGCAAACAGTTCATATGCAAACAAGAGACTCTTTACGTTGCAGAAGAAGGCTGTAAGGTTGATCTGTGGTGTACATAGCCAGACTCACTGTAAGCCCCTTTTTGTTTCCCTGGGTATACTCACCTTACCATCTATATTGGTTTTGTCTAGCCTAATCTATGTTAAGGACAACCTGTCTAACTTAAGCAAAAACTCTGATGTGCATAATTATGGGACTAGGAACAGAGGTAACATTGTAACGACTAGGTGTTCGTTGGCAGCTACTCAAAATAGCTTTTGCTATCAGGGCGTAAAAATGTTTAACACTTTGCCATCAGACATAAAAAGCCTGTCTCGAAACAAGTTTATTCATGTTGTAAAAACTAACCTTGCTTTAGCCTGTTTATATAAACAAGAAGACTTTTTTGAGGTTATGTTCAATATAATTTAGTAATTTTACTAAAACTCTGACGATTGTAATAAACATTTGACATGTTTCAATTGACAATAAATGATTTGATTTGATTTGTAACCAACATACTCGCTATTTCAGACTGGGCTCCCGTTCATTTTTTGAAATTTGTCCCGAATATATCAGTTAGGGCCTACCCCCCCCCCCCCAGATAGCAGAGGAAGCTTACAAAGAGTTCAACAAACAGTTCCAGCAGCAAACTAAAATGTTTGCAGCAAATATTCTAATCAAACCTGTTTGTTTACTAAAGACTTGCAACAAATATCAAAGTCTACAGGCGTCACACTTCCCTAAAGTTTATACTGGATGTTTGATTCAAATTCGCAATGAATGTTTGATAAAGATATGCAGTGAATCTTTGCAGTTTACTTGCGAAGACAAATTTATAGCAAATTTTAAGGTTTAAACTTTAAAAATACTCGCAAAAAAACTTGCAACAGATATAAAGGTCTACAGACGTCACACTTTCCTAAAGCTTATACTGGATGTTTGATCAAAATTCGCAAATAATATTTGGTAAATATATACAGTGAATCCTTGCAGTTCACATGCGAAGACAATTTTATAGCAAATGTGTGTTACCTGGTGTCTCATAATAGCCCCCCTCCTGACTTTTGCCTATATTTTTTCAAATATCAATCCCACACCACCCCTAAACATTATTGGGTTGTTAATACTTCATTTTTAGGGGGTTCCCAATTTTTGCCGCCATCTTGGATCCACCGTATTGGATCCATAAATATTATTTCAAATGTAATAGTTGTGTTGTGACCCATAATTTCAAGCAAGATTTTTTCACTGATTACAATATCACAATCCGTTTTTTAATATCTCAATTGGTTCTCAAAATATGAGTAACTTATATTTACTTATTTTCAACCAATTTAAACAGTACACATTGATAAAATAGGCCCATAACCACAAAATAATGCAAGATAGGGACGAATAACCACCATCAGTCATTGTTGAGTTAGTTACACTTAACTTTCACTGATGTAAATTTTTGGCCGCCATCTTGGATCCACCATATTGAAATAAGGTAAGTTATTTCAAATATGAAGTTGGTATTGTGACCCATCATTTCAAACTAGTTTTTTACACCTAATTCAATGCCACAACCCATTTTTAATTATAGTCTTTAGTTTTCAAGATATTGACATTTTTCTACTAAAAATCTAAAAATATTTGAACTTTTCAAAAACTAAGTTTAATAGCTAAAAACGGGTTGTGGCATTGAATTTGGCAAAAATAAAACAGTTTGAAATGATGGGTCACAATACCAACTTCATATTTGAAATAACTTACCTCATTTCAAAATGGCGTATCCAAGATAGCAGTCAAAAAATTTACTTTGGTGAAAGTTTAAGTGTAAATAGCTTAACAATGACTGGTGGTGGTTATCGTCACTATCTAGCATTATTTTGTGGTTATGAGCCTATTTTATCAATTTCTAATGTTTAAATTGGTTGAAAATAAATTAATTAAAAGTACTCGTATCTTGAGAACCTATTGAGGTATTAAAAAACGGATTGTGGCATTGTAATAAGTGAAAGAATCTAATTTTAAATTATCGGTCACAACACCACTTTTACATTAGAACAAAAATTTGGATCCAATATGGCGAATCCTAGATGGCGGCTAAAATGGGGTACCCCTCAAAATGAAGTACTAACTACCCGATAACGTTTGGGGGTTGGTGTGGAATTGATATTTGAAAAAAGATATGAAAACGTTAGGGGGGAGGGGACTATTATGGGACACCTGGTATGTATATTTATATGTATTTTTTTACACATATATATATACACATACATGTATATTTACATGTAAAAAGTTAATATTTACTATGGATTGAAAACAAACTCAGAATAATATCGATATTAAACTTTGAATTACAGAAAATAGACACATTTTATAGACACAAAAGTTTTAGAAGACAGCAGGAAATATAGAAACTTAATTAATTTATTACATTAAAAAACTTTATTGCATAAAAAATTAATTTATTACATCAAAAAAGTAAATTTTATCAACAAAAAGTTAATTTTATTACATCAAAAAACTTTTATTAAAATATTAAATCAAATGATGATTTTTACTCTGCTCTCTGGTTGTTCAGTGGGACCAGTCTTGATTCCCTGGAAAAATTAAAACCAAAATTATGATACAATAAATACTCTTAAAAATACAAAAACCATCGCGTTCACTAATTCCTCTAATGCTGTAACAAGATATAAGAGAATGTTTTTGAGATAACATGTAACTTTTACTAGTAAACACTACTCGGCAGCTGTTAAGTAAACAAATACATTACATGGATATGAAACAAATGCATAATCTGTTCAGTCCTTTGATTTAAATTATTTGTGTTCTTAGGGAACATTTAATCAAATAACTAGGTTTCCTAGAATTTTCTTTCAGAGATCTTTCATTCAAGTATAGGTTTGATGGATGTTGGACACAAGGTTTTCTAAAAAGTACCGGGTAATTTCAGGACTACAGAATAGAAGGGCTGCGCCACGCGGAGTCAAAAAGTGATGCCAGCCGGCAGTGGCTGTGACGTCACGGCGATAGACTCACTACGGCAACCGCGCCGCGCCAATGTATGTCTTGCCTCGTTTACACACTCCTCTATGCTTCTAAAAATTATGTCTACGTCAAACCTTATACATTCATAATCAGCATAAATCGAGGAATCTAACAGTAGGCTATAAATATGTTTTATATAAGACTGAAAAATAATTATTTATGAGGAAAAACTTAACTGTATTGTATTGTGACTTGAAAAAGTTAGCCGGCTACTACTTTTTTTTATTTTTTGGTCAGGTGAATTTCGTGCAGACGAAACTTTTGGGCGATTACATGGTTCTTTTTGGCGATTTCCTCTCGTTCATGTACGGACATTTTGTTGTTTAGATGTATAATTCTAATAAATTGTTATAAAATAGTAATAAATAGTATTCTAAGTTCGGGAGTCGTTTCTGCAAGAAGCTACACTACAGGCCACCATTATTTAAACACATTTTAAACTAATAAACAGTTCACCAAACAAAACTAAACCTAAATAGGCAAATAATACACTTATATCGACACGAACAACAATTGTTTACAAGAATGTAGGCGCACAAAACAGTGTGTACGAGCAAAACAGTGTGTCCAATTTACGGAAGATAATATCCCACGAAAAAACAAAAATTCCCAATTTATCCCTCATTTCTCCAAGTATTGTCCAATATCCCATCTTAGGGAAAAATCCCTACAGTGGCAGGGAAAAATCCCTACTGGTGCAGTAGCTCGAGTTAAGATGCGGCCGCCCGGGTTTTTCGCGCGCTTCACTAATCAGCTCGCTCTCCGGTCTGTTCAACCTGCGATTCTGGGAAAACTAGACAATATTCTGGGAAAAAAGTTTAAATACAAAGTGTAAAGTTCATTTCATTAGCTACAACTTTCGTGCAGACGAAACTAACCTGACCAAAAAATAAAAAAGTAGTAGCCGACTAACTTTATAAAGTCACAATTTATGACAATACGTTAAGTTAGTCGATGTAAAAAATATTCATAAGTCTTATTTGGAAAATATTTACACTATAAGATTCGTCAATTTATACAGATTATAAATATATAAGGTTCCACCCAAATATCTCACTTATGGACATGAAAAACGGCGATAGAAAAGCCACGCATATCAGTCAGACAAGTAGCAGCCGCCAACAGCTGTGTATCGCCGCTACGTCACTGAGGGGGGAGGGAGGGGAGTTTGGGCACTGATGGCTTTTGCTGAGATGAAAGGAGTGGCGCAGCCCTTCTATTCTGTAGTCCTGGGGTAATTTGGGCTTTATACTGTTAATAGGTATGCTGTAGTAAATGTTACTAAATTATTAACTGCTGTTCATACTGCTGTATGGAAAAGAAACACTTGGGGGAAATACAATGAACAAAATAAACTGGTCTATACACAATGCCAAAATTGTGTATAATGAGAGTTAATAAAAAAAGAAGAATAATTCAAGAAGCTGCTTGCATATGGTGATGGATATTCACAACCATTTGTACAACTATTCCTCCTATTTTCATTCCACTTATTAAAAAGAAAGTGGAAAAATAATTTTATCAAATCAAAACTAATCGACACTTCACAGGATTAGTTTTATGAAAAACATTCAAAATTTCAGTAATTACATTAAATACAGTAAGTTGTAGAAAAAAACTTACCTTCTTGAAATCCTGGTCTTCGCCCGATTTAAGAAGGTCATGATGTGTTTTTGTTGCTGCCTCAGTTGTGTGTGGATATGATTTAGAAACAGTAACTGCAAATTAAAAATTAAATTAGAATATTTCAAAACAGTACATATATGACTGTTGCAAACTGATATTTGATCACAACTTATCCCTTCTTGAACAAAAATAAAATTAAAAATTTAATATTGCATCTTAGATTTGACAAAGGCTAAATTTCATATACGTAAGTTTTAAAGTAAATTTTCTTTGGGGCTGTCCATAAATTAAATTACGTCTTCTGAAAATAGAGGGAAGGGATCCAGATTGAAAATTATGGTAGGATAATGTGCATGGGAGGGGGGGGGGGGTTTAGACGCAGAAATGATGTCATTTTAAAATTTAGTTTCAAAACTAATTTAGATAGTAAAATTGTAAACTTTCAATCTGAATTCATTAAATCAAAGGTATAGGTTAGAAAATTTATTAGAAACCAAGTAATAGATTTTACAATAGGCCTATCCGTTAATCTCATTTCAGCTTCAAGTCAGAACAAAGTTACAGTAAGCCTACCTGCAGATTTTAATGACCAATGATTTAAGATTTTCAGCGTCGGCGGCTATCACTACTAGTACTAGCCACAAAGACAAAAAATTTCAGGTTTGAATTGTTGATGGACAACAAATTTGCTCAAAATGGGACTAAAACTTAATTTGATGATTTTAAAACGCCACTAAAAGAAACCTTTAATAGGGCTTTCCCTACGACTGGCATTATTGTGGCTGTTTGTTCTCTATGACATAATTTTTCAATAGTGGTGGGGGGGGGGGGGGGTCAGGCGGATAATAACGGCAGGATGATTGTAGGGAGAGGGGGGGGGGGTTTAAAATGGCCAAAAAACGATGACGTAGGTTAAATTATGTATAGCCCCTTTTGGCATTGTTGCATGATTAAAATAAATTATGTGAAATACATTTTTCTTTCCATCAGCAGAGCCATTTTACAAAAAAAAGAAATCATAATGCTAAAAGATAGAAAATCAAAACAAATCGCATGAATAAAGAAACTTAAGTCTTTAAAGTGAAGATTTCAGGGAAAAATAAGATTCCATTTGGAAGTTATAAAGAAATAAATACCTACTGATCACTCTATTTATTAGTTTTAATCAATGAATTACTACTGATCACTAGTGCCTTGGCTGAGCGCCAAGGCATCGGCCAAGGCATGAATGGGCCTAAAACACAATTTTGGTTTTCTTCAAGTTTATTTTAAAAGATGAGGTTTAAGTTTTAGCTCTTGTATTATGTATTGTGCAATAAATAAATGTTTCTATAGGAACAACTTAAACTACTCGTACTAATAACTTATTCGTACTTTTTCTTAAATGAAGTTCTTTCCTGATAACCTGAAATCTTAACGAACACGAACACTTTTTGATCCGTAGAAGTCAGTGTTTATGGAACTCATAACACACATTTAAACAGTGCTCAATTTAAAGGAGCTGAGATGCTGGAACTCCAAAAAAAAGCAAACAAAAAAAGCGACAAAAAAGCGGCGTTTTTTGGCCATTTTAAACCCCTCCCCCTCTCCCTACAATCATCCTGCCATTATCCGTCTGACCCCCCCCACCACTATTGAAAAATTATGTCACAGAGAACAAACAGCCACAATAATGCCAGTCGTAGGGAAAGCCCTATTAAAGGTTTCTTTTAGTGGCGTTTTAAAATCATCAAATTAAGTTTTAGTCCCATTTTGAGCAAATTTGTTGTCCAAATACTGAACCTCCAATTTCGCTCTCTCCCAGACCTCCCAAAAAAAGTTTATGTGAAGGATTGAGATAAATCATTTCATTGAACAAAGTGAAAACCAGTAAAATAATAAAGCATCAAACCAGCTTCAGACTATTTATAAAAGCTTAATGTTAAACCAAAACTTCACTCTTTTCTCATACAGATTTAATGTTATCACATTTTGAGGCAGTAACTGAGGAGTTGTATGCTGAATACTCGTGATTAGATTTTGCAACTGACGATTGCACAAAATTGTCTTTTACTCAAAAACCTACAACCCCTTATTACATATGATCGTCTTTTACTACAAAGTTGAGACCACCAATTATGCAAAACCATCTTTAATGGCAAAATAATAATATTACAACATTACAACACCATTACAGTTACCTCTTCTGAATTTTGAGGGTGGCTTGCTGTAGCCAAGTTTTGATCATGTTTTAGGCCCATTATGTTTTTCATCACATTATTCGACATCTCAATGTCGCCTCCTTATACAGCTTCTGTCAAAACATAAAACAGGATCAGACTTTATTTAAGAAAGAGGAAAAAGGGACAATTGGCCATGCTCAAATGTTACACATGAGGAGAGGTTTGGGATAACACATCTGTGGCTTTTTACATAATCATTAGATATTTGAGATATTTAAGTGAATCCTTCAAAATTGCAATTGTTGCATGGTGAATTAGATACCAGTAAGCTTATTATAAAGTTGCATTAGTCAACATTTTTTGTGGAAAATTACCTTTGAAAATAACTCACTGAAAATTACGCCGCATATTTTGGTGCCTAAGAATCTTTTTTTAATTGTGCATGGGATTAAAAACCGATATAAAATACAGGTGTTCCATAGAGAAAATTAATGTTCCCCCATACAAAGGCAACAACTAGGCCTACACTACTTGATGCCCACGGCGTCACCACAACAGGTACCAACAAATAAACGAGCAATAGTAAAAGTAATTCACGTTTTCATATAATTATTTAATTTGCTTTTTAGATCGTGGTGATTGTTTCCTTTGTTTTCATAAAACGTTAGTGATCGTGGAATAACGGTGGAGAAAACAAAGCGCTATGTATTACAGTGCCGGCGCAGTGTCATCCGATAAGTAACTGTTCGAATCGATATATTGGTGTGTAATATCAATAGAACTATTGATATAGGCAATCAAACCAATTCGATTTCAGGCTTTCAATAGTTAATTCCCCACCCAACAACCCCAGATTCCACCTTAACCTCAAGATAGACTGGGTGTAAACCTTCTGCGGAACTTGTACCGTTTCATTTGGTTCTCAATTATTTTTATATTGTAATGACTAACTTGAATAAGTTAATCCAAGTCAAACACACTGAGTAAAATGCCAAAAATAGGCCTACCTATCTATGTTGTAATCCCTTATAATCATTCGATATCTAAGGTTAGCGAATTGTAGGATAGTTGAATAGTTAGGTCTGCGAAAATTTATCCTATCCACGTTAACGATGAAGACATTTACTTTGTTAAAATGGCACATATTACACTATAATGCTTAATTGACTTAGGTTAAGTTTATATGTTTCAATAGAAGCCTAGACGTCAAACTTAACCTAAGTTTACTTCCCTGTATGTAGCCAGAAAGTTCCACAAAAACTGGTTTTCAATTTTTAAATAATTACTATGAATTACATTGTTTTGTTTGCCTATACATTTGGGCATAGGCCTAGTCCCTACAATAATGGGTGGGGTGAATAAAAAGTAGTACAGTAGAACCTCGATTAACCGTCACTCTCGGGACCGGGAGTATGACGGTTAAGAGAATAGACGGTTAACAGAAATTAACTATAAACCTGTTCAATACGTAGATTTAAAATATTTCGGAAGAAATTAAACCCTGCATAAGTGGATAATACATATTAATATTTAAATTACATCCATAAAATGGTAATTACAGACCTTCTAAACTGTATCCCAATGGGCATTTTGAGGGGACAAAAATTATTTTAAAATCATAGATTAATCATTTGTAATGATTATAAAACAATAAAAAAATTATTTTACAAGCTGTTAACTTGGTAACTGGTCAATTTTAAAAGTGATTTTCAAATCATTGTAAACTCATATCAAAATGATTACATAATTTTTTAATTATTGCTATGTGTATCTAGTCAATTTTAAAATTGATTTTTAAATCATTGTAAACTCATATCAAAATGGTTATTATATAATGTTTTAATTATTGCTATTCTCAAGTATTCAAGTATTCAGGTAGTAATTATATGTATCTAGTCAATTTTAAAAGTGATTTTCAAACAATTGCAAACTAATATGCAAAGGTTAAATGAATTTTTGTAATAATTGGAATGTTATATACAGGGTGTCTGTAAAGTCCATCACCAAACACCATAACTTGGTTTATTGGGTCAAAATAAGCAAAAAAGTTCATATAAAGGTATGTCCTAAAATGCATATTTACCCAAATATCCGCCATTTTGTATTTTTCACAAAATATTTTTTATCTCCATCTGTGTAGATATGCATTTTAGGTCATACCTTCATATGAACGTTTTTGCTTATTTTGACCCAATAAACCAAGTTATGGTGTTTGGTGATGGACTTTACAGACACCCTGTATAATTCATTTAAAATTGATACACCCTGTATAATTCATTTAAAACTGATTGTCATAAGTAGGAAAGTCATATGAAATGGTTTAATAGATAGGTATAAAAAGGTTTGTTAGTCCTTAAAATATATTTAATGGCTGATTATATTGATCATTGCATATTATACTAAAATTCCTTAGGCCAGCCTCAGGTACTGTTCAAAACAAGTTACAGTTATGCTATTTAAAACAATTAAATGCCCTTAACATTAAAAAACCATTTTGGGCAAAATTAATACTCTTTTTCTGTTGTTGACCATAAGTTTTATTGCAAATTAACATTACAAGACTAATTTCAATCATCTTGGGCTTCTGCTGGATCAGTGAGTGACACTTCTTCCCACCTGAAACAAATAATTTTGTCTCGGTACTGTTAATGAAATGCTTACGAATGAATTTATGTTATTAATTATAAGTTATTTATATATATATATATATATATATATATATATATATATAACTACACCATGTGTCCCACACTCCCAATGCCAGATTTACCAACACTAATTTTTTGAACTCATTTTAGACCGTGCAGCTTTGTTTGGACTGGTTAGGAGGTGAACATATCCAAAGTTCCCGTCTGTCGCTCTTGAGCGGGGGGAGGGAGGGGAAGTCTAAAGGTACAATTAATTATTTTTGGTTCTTCCTAAACTTCTTGAAAACTATTAACTTTTAGTATTCCCTAAATTGAAAAATTATTGAAAATTACATTTTCCCTGACATAAAAATTGGTCTAAAATAAAAGTATGGCCGAGCTCACAAAAAAGTTTTAGTAACCTCATATTTGTAATAATTCCTTGAAAAATTATTATTTTATCTGCCCACCAAGACCTTTACAAATTTGGTATTTACAAATTAGACTGAAGCGAGATAGTAATAATAATTATGATATCCGCCAAACGGAAAGACTTAAGACCAAACCAGTGCTCTTAACTGTTGGTTCAAAACAATATTTTATCTACGACCATTGCAATATGAGCACCAATTATGGTATTACAATAAACATTATAATGATATACATTAAAACACCAAAAACCAAGTAGTACTCTAATGACGACTTTAGAGTACTGGAGTCACTTTAGAAAACTCATATGAAATGAGTTATTTAGAAACATCTCACTCGTGGCTTAAAGGCATTCATTATACAATCGTTGCATAAACTACTATTGGGGTATTGTTTCCAAGCTGAACATGTGGTTCGGGGGACGAATTTGTTCTTAGAAATTCTCTTGCTCGTTCGGTCTTTTGCTTCCTCCCTGACTCTACTCCATCAGATAGATTTTCTATCTCTTTCCCCGCCCTCTCTCAACATCCCCGCTCTCTGTCACACCCCCGGCGCGCTCTCTCTCGCACCCTCGGCGCGCTCTCTCTCACACCCCTGGCACGCTCTCTCTCGCACCCTTGGCGCGCTCTCTCTCGCACCCTTGGCGCGCTCTCTCTCACACCCCCGGCGCGCTCTCTCTCGCACCCTCGGCGCGCTCTCTCTCACACCTCCGGCTCTTCTCCCCCTTCTCTCTCGCACAGAGCGCAAGGAAAAAAGGGACCAGAGAACTCTGGTGGTAAAGTCAAAAAGTTGCACTCACAGAAAAAAATTGGTCTGAATTCTGGCAGTAAGGTATGTCCTTCTTATAGGGTATATTCAATGCCCACAATTAGATTCCCCTCAACAAAAAATCTGATCTTATCTGTGTTTTTGTTTATTTAAAGGACCCATCACACTATGGAAGTAATCATTTTGTTATTGATGAGCATATCAATCAGCAAACTTTTCATCAAAATTTCTTAATCACATTTGACACAACTTGTACATCACATTGAACCTTTTAAACAGTGTTTTTATAATGTAATTTGATGTTTTCAACCAGCTTATAGTAATTGAAGGGGTCCCCCGTAAAACGTTCTAAGTGACAAAATTTCAAAATCGGAGATATTCAGTGAAAAAGGTTATCTAGGACACGAGCTACACCGTGGTATATTTTGTTTTGAAGATATTTGAGTTGGCAGCCCTGATTTCGTCTGTCAAAGTTGGTGTGCTTCGCGGGACTGCACGGACATTCTGGGGAAAAACGTTCTATTCGCCGAAAGATAAATTCCCCACCGCTCTTTGCGTTGTCGCCCAGCGACCAAAATCGTGTAAGTAAAATTAAAACAGGTGAAGTAAGTATTAGAAAGTGGAAGGATAAAACCAGGAAGATATATAGAACAGCTGGATTACCCTAAATTACAAAAACTAAGCAGCCAAGGCTTGGAAAATTAACAAAAAAGAGGTGAGTAGAATAACGTTTTAGGTGCCTCCTTTGGATAACTTTTAGTAAAATGACTTATAACGTTATGTAACAACGTTACGTTTTTGAACTTTTAGACCAATAAAATTGTTTTATATTCAGTTTTATTTTCGTTTATGTTGGTATTCCTACACTCCCTGATGATTTCTACCAAAGCAGAGGGGCAGTCCGTCAGAAAACGTTTCAAACGCCAGTCATTTAGAACGTTATAACCCCCAAAAAACACGAAAAATGTTTAAAAAAGCTTAATGGCAAGTAAAAATTTAGTCTAAGGCTACATTATGATATTACAAATTGGGTATTAAAAAATTATACATGATTGTAAGTTCTAACCTTGAAAAAAACCGTAAATTTCAGAATTCAATTTTCAATGCTTGATTACTCGAATCTAGGTTTTTGTCGTTTAGAACGTTTTACGGGGGACCCCTTCAATTATGTTTTACGATAAATATTACAACATTACAAAAAAAAGTATATGTTCTTAGATTTTGTTTTGTATACTATTTATTGTCACTATAAAGATAATCATAGCTTAAAATATGAGAAATTCTAAGTAATGAAATTTTAACCACTTGATTCAACCCGTCAAAAGAATGTTTTCTGAAAATTTCAGATTTTCAAAATGTGTCCCTTCTGAGATATATGCCAAGTTCAAAATACACGATTGTGGATAAACTGCTCATTTTAAAAATATGTTTAAAAAAGGAATACATATCTCAAGCTTGTGACTTGGTCAGAAGAAAATATACTGTGAAGACTGTCTATAGAAAAAAATTGAAGGCGAGTCTTAATTTTCACACATTGAATTTAGGCACTGGAAGTGTAGATTTGCGTTTGTAGAAATTTTACTCATACTTATTTTTCATGCATATTTGCTATCACCTAAGCCAAAACATGTACTGGACAAAGATTATTGGTCATTTTATTCTCTTTCAAATGGTTTTTCTTTCATCTGAATATCTTCAATAATAAAAAAAACTACAGAGTTTAACGTACACCTCTGCAAAATGCAAAATCAGCTGTCGCACCGATACAAAATGGCTGCTCAAAAAAAAACTATGCACCTAAAAAATAAATTAATAGGTGTTTTTAACTCTTCGAACATAGCATAACCACGGGTAAAAATATGAAAATATCGATAAATTGTCAGCAACTTTTTATTTTTAAATTGGTTGATTTGAAATGGATTGACCCTAATTAACTTAAGACATTAAACTTTACGTTTTTCCAAATTACGGTTGGTAATAGCAGCGGCAAATATGATTTTATTATAGTCCAAATTACGGTTTCCAATAACTTAAAAGTTTATTGTTATTTTAAACGTAATTATATGTGAGCATTCTGATTAGGCCTTTGTAAAAAAACATACACTTTTTAAAATAATTTATCTAAGTGGTCTACAGAGACAATGCAATAAACCAAAATATTTACGTTTTATCAGATAAAGAACTAATAAGTTTCTGTACAAACGCTTTTAGTATTTTTTTAAAGCATTTTTTACGTATAAAAGAATAGAGACAGGAATGAATATATACAAAGTAAAAGTTATCATATAGAACTTCAAAATAACCTCATTCTGCCATAGGACGCCAACAGTCGAAGGCTTTAGTGTTTGACATCAAAAGCAGTTTAGCAAAAGATTTCCTCAATGTTGTCTCACTTAGATGAAGTTGTAAGTTGTTGCTGGTTTAATATCACCAAGTAATAAAAATGTCTGTCAATATTAAATTTCATTTCAACTTAGTTAACTCTGGAAAAAAAACACATTATAGTGTCATCTTGACAATCACGACTGTAATTAGGCTGGCAAAAATCGGTATTGGGAAGGTGACGACTGATATTAGGGATTGAAGTTAGATGAATAGGTCTAAAATAAAATGAAATTGGATTTCACTAATAATTATGATTTATTTATGCTACATTGACATATTATTTGGAGCCTAAATTTATTTAAAATATATAATTAACCAAAATATGGCTAGTTTTTCAATTTCATAAGCAGTATTAACTCTGACTTTCCTTAACCGGCCGGAATTTGGGATGTTTACCTTATTCATAGAATTGCATGACAATAAGGATGACTATGGCAAATAAACAATGAATTTAAAACTTAAAGATATTAATATATTCATAAAATTGTTTTACGAATTATGAAGTTATGTGACAGTATTATAAAGGAAAAGTATTATTATTTTATTATTATTACACAGGAAGTTATTCCATATTATTGTATAGGAACAGTATTATATAGATATTTTTTAATGCAGTATGAGGTTGGGAGTATAAGAGATTTGGAGATTCTAGCCGCTAAACAAGTGAAACGTTTCTGACAGCGTTCCGGCAGCGTTAAGAGCGAGAGACTTGTCAGCTGCTAAATGATTTTCCAGCCGTGATAGGACTGAGAGATTTTCCAGCAGCGGTATTAAATACAGACTTTCAGGTCTTATTACTGAAAATTTGTGGACTGCGATTCAACTGAGAGACTAGCCGGTCGAGAAGTCGATAACGACGACAAAAATGGCTATCAAAGGTATTGTTTTACAGCCAAATTCGAATTTCCAAATCAAAGGTTGAAATTCATTACTTTTCCCGACTATTCCCAACCAGACAAAATACCTGACATAATTTCTGGTTTTTCCCGTATTCCCGCCGTGACTGGTAGGCCTATAGATACTCAGTGACAATAATGTAAGTAAAGATATTTATATATAAGATATATATATATGATATATATATATATATATATATATATATATATATATATTCTATCGGCTATTGGATTAAAAGAATAAATTATTTTTACCGTGAAAAGTAAAGTATGATAGTAAAATAGCTTTAGGTTATTTGATTGAGTAATAATTTCAACATACTTCTAAATAGGGCCTAATTACTAAGATACAAAGCAAGGCTTTATTTTTCCAATTTTTGGAGGGGCCCCAGGCCCCCCCAAAACTCTGCCAATGCTACTAGCTGTACCCATGGCTTCGCTCACGAATAAAAATATAAGTACAGTTTGTCTTTGTAGTTTAAATATTTTTAAACAAAAGAAAATCTGACTGCATATAAATACTTGATATTCCACTTACGACATGACGAAAAGCAGTAAAATAAACCTTCTATTGGTCTTCAGCTTGGGTCTTCATTATTGGTCTCTGTCTTTGTGGATTTGCAGATGGTATTCTGTACTCGAACTGCAAAATTGAGGCAATACGTTGACATAAAAACATATTTTATGGTTAGACTAAGTTTAACTTAGTTTAGATTATATTTATATGGATATCATTGAAATAGATTGGATCAAGAATTTTTATGATAGTTTAGGTTGATTAAGGTCAGGTTTAGTTCAGTTTGGTTAGGCTACGGTATGTTGCGTTATATTAGATTAAGTTAATTTAGGTTTAGTTTATAGCCATTGATTTAGCTAAGGATAAAGTTCATGGGATTGTGACACGACTATCAGAACATAGTCCTAACCAAACATTATCAAACTACAGTACACCTCGGATTATCTGGATTAATGTGGCAGAACACCGATCCGGATAGCAAAAAATTCGGATAATTCGAGGTCATTACAATATCGCCTAAACAGTGATTGCGTACCATATGTAGCCCCTGCTTTGATGCTGCAAACGGCGGCGTGTCAAGTCTGTACAACATGTTAGTCTTTCAAATTTTGCGGGGGTTTAATTCTGAAACAAATTTAAGAACTAAACTTTATTATTAATCATACGAATGTAATATTAACTTTTACCGTACTTACAGTTTGGGTTTGGAATAAAATGTCGGATTAAAATATTTAATTAAGATTTTTAAATAATCATGACAAAACTTATTACAGCAACTCTTCTTAAAAAATAATGTAGGCCTAACACATCAAATTTCAGCATAAACAAACTCGCAAAATTGCCGTAGGCTACGTCTTTGTTGCTAACTACTAGCGACCCAAGTAGCAATCCCGAAAACTACGTTCACGAAAATACTGTGAAGTAGCCCTACCGTTGAGTACAATATTCCTTCAATTATTGTTATTCCACATTTGCATTTTACTTTTAGAAGGCTTATTTCACCCGTAAACTCGCTAAAATCATTTTTTGCCGTGATTCTAATTTTTTAATTCCTCGGGTAGACCGTTCCGGATAATCCGGGATACGGATAATGCGGGGGTCTGGTTAATCGAATATGTCGGCCTTAGTCAGTAACAAGACTACAAGATCGCACCACAATCATCCACTTCACTCATCTGTCATTCATACTTGGCTTAAAATACCTACCTGAGTAGGTCGCCAATTCAACTAATGTATCTAATCCAAGGTGTACTGTAATATCAAACCTGAATTGCTATACTAAACCTAAAATAACCTGACAAAACAACCTAACCTAACCAAACACATCACCTAACCTAGCCTATCAAAACTTTACCTTGTCCACCACTTATCAACCCAATATGTTTTAACTTACCTAAACTACCAATGTCTGACCTAAACCTAACTCTAAATAGACCATTGTAGACGATTTTCCGTGATGTCCGGTCACAACTCTGTTAATATACACCAGATCTTGAATATTTTTGCATATTCTTATTCAGCTCGCCCGGTTAATTTGAGTACCCAAATGACCAACCTTCGAGACTAAAATTTGTTTGGTTTTTTCCGGCCGTGACCGCCGGAAAAAAACTTTCATATCCGGAATCAGCATCAAATTTCCATAAATTTTGAAAAAAAAAATTCTTTTTTGAGACCAGTACTGGAAACTGCTTATTTACCAAATAAATAAATTGCCAATCAC
Organism: Flexamia atlantica; assembly: GCA_035578135.1. NCBI lineage: Eukaryota > Metazoa > Arthropoda > Insecta > Hemiptera > Cicadellidae > Flexamia > Flexamia atlantica. The sequence continues at coordinate 220,023 of JAQJVK010000142.1, read as the reverse complement.
ATTATTTATGAGAAAAATAACGCTAATACTGTTTTAAATTAATATTTACTTTCTGTTACTAATAACAAATAATATAAAGCAACTGGTTAGACTTTGATAAGCCCCCTAAAAGTATAAAATCAATTATTTGTTGGTAAGTTTAGTCAATATCAAATTTAAGAAGGGTACTAACTTAGTTTCATGTTTGATTTTCTGCCATTCGTTCTTACTGATTAGCAGACGAGTTGTAACTTATATCAACATCAGATCCTGGTTTCTAAGAAAACCGTTCAGCCACAGTCTCCGGTGAATAACTGGTTGCCTTGGTCCTTAATAGGCAAATCCACCGCATCTTGACAAACAATGACCAGTTTCTTACCAAATCCACCGAAAACATCTTTCGGTGGATTATTATTAACATCCACATTATCATACCATATACCGATAGTCAAACTTAGATATACGCTACAGTCTGTCAAGCAGCACTCAATAGCCTATTGGGCAACCCCATCGCATTTATAGATTATTTCAATAGGCCTGCTCTCTACGAAAGCTTATAGGAAAGCAAACTTCATGTAAAATCATACTGAGAAGATGATTAACGTACCCGAAATAAGTAGGAAATATACCTAACCGCTAAACAGAACATGTTTTTTAAAGGCAGAGGATCAAATATGAAACACTCAAAACATCAGTCATCCAAAAACTGTCATTAGAACATAGGCCTAGATACCATACCAATTAGTTTTGAATAACCAAATAATTTATTGTCAATGACACATCAAGTAACTAGATCTGTCTTTAGTTAAATATACATAAAATGTAAATATAGGTTTCCAAGCCGTTAGCCCTGCTGAATTCAAAGAAAGGCTGGGTTAATACTTTAGGTTATATATACACCTACCTCCTATAAACACGATGGAAATAATTTATGCACATATCGCGAAGAGCCACGAAATCTAACTAGAGTAAATAATTGTATTTCAATAACGGACTTACCTTAATTTGAAACCACAATAGATAGAACTAAAACAATTTATTCACTGAAAAAGAAACACAGAGGACAGAGACAAACACTTAAAATGGCGAATGGCGGCGACAGATGCAAGCTGTAAGCTACGCCAGCGCTGCCTAGTGGTGGAGTTGACAATCAGGCCGTTTTAACGCAGGAAATAATAATTTTTAAACTGTTGTTTTGTTAATGAAAAGCTGAAATTTTAAATCATCTCACAAATTGTTATAAAATTGTTTTTTAATTATTTTTCAACTGATAGATTTTTAAGAATGATATTAATTTTGGTAATGATTGTACAACTGTTGTAAATGATTTGTAAACTGTTATTAAATTGTTTTGTAATTAAAATCCTCTCACTATTAAAAAACTGTTGTAAAATAGTTAAGTAAACATTATACAATGATTGTTAACTCAAAGTTATTGTGAACAGATTTTTTAATTATTGTAAATTATTGCTTTATGAATTACAATGATTGGCATGCCCGTAGGGATGTTGAGCTCATTCAGTGTTCGTAAGGAATTACATAACCTCACATTAAAAGATAGTCCGTCATCTTTTAAATGAGTCCGCCAACACCATAAATCAGCTCGATACTTGTAGCTGTTTCGCCCTTCCCCAAACGTTTAATAATTTCGATTTTTTGGTCCTGCCCTAGTACGACTCGTTTTCGTTTTTCAGCCATCATTAACAATCAACAGTTACTGTACTGCAGTTGATTAACAGTACGTATCTAGCTACACACTGTGTAACAGCATACACCATGTAACGCTGAACTACGAGGCGTGTCATATAACCAAAAAAATCAACATGCCAATGAGTAATAAATAACTCGCTCACCCCCATACCACTCGTTGCGTGGGAGTGGTGATTTTCGGCGTAAACTCAAGGTCATTAGCCGCGGACAGTCGCGTTCGATCACAATGGCGCTTGCACTTTCTTCCGTGCTTTGCGCGACGCCAATTTACAACATATTGCGAGCCCGGAAGCAGTGACGGATAACAGAGAGTGACGGATAAAAGAGTGACGGTTAATCGAGGTTCTACTGTATATAGTTTTCTTTAACCTTATCCTTAAGTTGAGATTAATTCAGATCCTTTTCGTCTCTTTGCTTGCCTTGATCTTTTTGTTATAATAAGTTTTGAAAAATAAGTGGAAACTTCAAATAGAAATATTTTATTTAAGCAACTAACTCCTTAGAATGAAGCAAACAACATTACAGTCTGAAATCTAAGATTTCTGTACCAAACCTAGGTTTGCTATCGCTTAAACTAACTTTAATATTCAGTTTTTTATCGTTTTTGTAATTTATTTATTTATTTACAATTTAACGGAAAACTCCATTTCCATATATATTTTCAATCAAGATTACTGATAGACAATAATTTGCAGAACTCCACTACCTAAACTATGAACTTACACTAAGCAATCAATAAGTACCTAATAAATTAGTTTTAACGATACAACCATCAAAATGTACAACAGTGTTCCAATTACGGGAACAATGCAAAGTGAATATTATGACTTAAAATATTTTAGCATGCAGTGAAGACAAAGATGTTCAATTCATCAAGTTATTTTCAATAAATAGCATATACATATGCAAAACGTGTACTAAAATACTATAAATACATGCAAAAAAATAATAATTCTACTACCTTAACTATATACATATGCTGCAATAAATACTAAATAAATACTTAAATACTACAAGTATTATGTTGTAATTGTTTATGTTGTTGCTAGTAATGTTTGTATTGTTTGTTTTACTGTGAATTATTATGTACGAAAATTGGATAATTTATCTAGGTCCCGTTATGAGTTAAGATACAAGTTTTAAGTCGGATTTGTCCTAAAAAGGAAGAATGAAATCAGGGAAAATAGCCAATGGCTAGAAGAACGCCACAGTTGGAAGGTTTCCAATCTACAACGCCCAGAAAAGTTTGGCCTTTTAATTCATTAACTTTTTCCTCCTGAAAATTCACATGCAAATAGCTGATAAGGCCAGACGTAAAGTGTTTTGACTTTAAAATTCAATTTACTACCTTATTAAATTTCCCTGACCAAGTAAACTACCGGTAAGCAAAACGTTTTTGATTTAGAAATTAGCTATTTCAAGACTTTTAAGGAAATTCTTGTATAAAAGTAAAGCTTTTTTATGAAACCTTTCAGTGTATAAAAATGGATTCTGTTGGCAAAAATGGAATCGAATGGAATTATTGGCATTGATAATTATTTTCTGTTTAAATCATACCTCAGTAATCGGCAAAAATTTCTTTTTCAAATCACACCTTTTCTGACTCAATTGAGGTAAAGTACGGGGTACCACAGGGATCGGTGCTGGGTCCTTTCCTTTTCATTATTTTGATAAATGATCTAGTCCTTTATGTTATACAGAAATCAATCTTGTTTGCTGATGATGTCACTTTTGTTAATTTCTAATCATTTAGTTTTAATTTATTTTTACGCCTTATTTTAATAATTTTTTTTTAAATAATTTATAAATTATTTTAATAAAATTTAAAATTCACTATTTTAATGAATAGTGATTTTATCAGTATGACTGAACAAGCTAATGACTGGTATAAAGCAAATTTTATATTTTTTAATGTTCAAAAAACTCAACGCATGATCTTTTCACTTAATAGTAGATTGGTGAATCCGTAAGAGCATGTAAAACTTCTTGGTATTTATCTAGATCCTAAGTTATCATGGTATGTGCATATTGATTTTGATTGTAGGAAATTAAGTAGAATAGTTTATTAATTAAAGCATTTGAGAAATTGTGTTTCAAAAGAGTATTTGAAAGTGGTCTACTTCGGTCTCTTCCAGAGCGTTCTGTCAAATGGGTTGTTGCTTTGGGGAAATAGTGCTGATGTCTAAAATGTACTCCTTATTCAAAAAAAGGGCAATCAGGACAATCACAAACTCTGGCTTTAGGGATCACTGCAAGCCTCTCTTTGCCCAGGAAAATATTTTGACTGTTATAAATATGTATGTCTTGCATTGCCTGCTGCATGTTAAGGAACATTTTGCTAGTTTCACTCTAAATATGCATGTCCATGACCACAATGCCCGTAATTGTAAATCAATAGCGTTGCCCTTCACTATATTAAGTAAAGTTTTAAATTCCCATGAGTCGGTAGGAATTCGTCTCTTTAATAAAATTCCTTCCACAGCTCAGAATGTTAGCTATGATCGATTTAAAAGAGTTATGCACAACTGGCTTTTAGAAAGACCCTTTTATAGTATTGAGGGATGTTTTGACTGTGATATGAGCATGTTAGTATTCTAATTGAAGAGCCAATTCTTTAGTGAATGTATTTATCGAATTAGCTTTATAGTAATGTATTTATATTTTATGTATTAGTTTAAGATACTGTGCATGAGAATTTTATTAGCTGTGTAGTTTTGCCATTGGCTTGCTTTGGACTGTTGGACTGTGGTCACTGTATTGTTATGTATTTTTGAATGTTTTTGCAGTATTGTATTTTTTGACAAAATCCATCACATGTATGGATTAATTTAAAGATTAATAAATATATATCTACCAAACTATCTATCTATCTATATGGTCGTCTGAGGACTGTACAGTATTAAATTTTCGTCGTAAATTCTATTTTGCATCTAACTCCTAATATAATTGTTACTTGTAGTGCACTTTTCATAAACTGACGTAAGTAGTCGCATTTAAACGCTAAACAATCCAAATTAATCGACTTATTTAATTTTAAAAGCATGCTTTGTTTCCTTCATTTTACAGAGTTTGACCATTTTTTTTAATTTCATCTAGAGATAAATAATGGAAGGATTGAAAAAATAGGTTAGAAAAATAAAAACTAATGGGGGAATTTACACGGGTCGAGTTGACGGGCGAGTCAGACGGGCGAGTTGTCACTCGCCTGATCAACTCGCCTGGTGTTGCCGGTCTGGGCGAGTCGATAAGCGTGACAGGTTAAAACAATGATAATTAAAGCTGGCAACCGTGACGTGCAAGCGTGAATACCACAGATACAGAAACGGAAACACGTCTGCAACCGTCTCAAGAATTGCTGTTTGTGTGCCTACAGTGACAACAGTTTGGTTAAAAATGGGTAGAAACTACTTGCTAGTTAACTCGCCCAGTTTCACTCGACCCGTGTAAATGAACCCACATAATTGATCCTTTTTACACATTTAGAACCACAAAGAAGCGAGCAAGAAAGTTAATCGAACTATCACCAACTGATTAATTCATCGCAAACGCGACCCGTTAGAGTTCAGCAACATGTTTGTGTTTGTGTTTACCTGGGTGTTTCCAGGTGGTGTTCCGGTTGGTGTGCTTGGCCAAACCGTCTCTCCGTTTTAGTTAATCATTCTAGGTTAAGGTCAATTTGTAGTACTAATAAAAACAATGTCCTTTATTGAAAAACTATATATTACTTATTTAAAACTTCTTTTAACCTAACATTTAAAGAAATACTTGAACGCAAAACATGAAAAAGGGAAACCAAAATATCTGCTAAAGGGCACAGACTTTTCACTTCTTTATAAATTACTAAATTGTAGGTAAAAGGGGTTACACTCAGGATTTAGCTTTAGATTTTGTATTGCATTACGAATATTTAAAGCCAATGAGCAAATGTATTTGGTGTTTCGATAAACTTACATGACATTCCTTGAAATTGCGACCTACCCAGGTAGGTATTTTAAGCCAAGTATGAATGACAAATGAGTGACGGATGATTGTGGGGCTATCTTGTAATTTGTTGACGCGTCTTTTTGAAGTTAAATCCATCATCCACGAAGGCCCCGAAAAGCAAAGTGAGCTAGCCCCAAAAAGTCTTTTTTGAGATATTAAGAGGTAAAGTTAAAGTCATATGTATCTCAGTACAGGAATTGCTCTTTTGAATGATAGTTGCACTATACAACACAAAAAACCCATAACATTTTATTTTAAATAATTTTTTTTTGTTTTGATTTTTTTGTTTTGATTTTTTTGTTGTTTTTTTTGTTTTTGCTTCTAAAAATGAGAAGTCCGTGTTAACTCTTAGGTCATCAACATAGAGTGACGAAATGTATTACCATTATGTAGTTGTGTAAATAAGTTTGAAAAATGAAAGTGCTGTTTTGACGTATACATGTGTTATATTGTTAATTTTTTATTAACAACAGTAATGATAATTAAATAATTATATTTATTATATCAACAAGATCATGTTGTGTAATCATTTCAGCATTGATATGTAGATAGGCCATAAAAAATAATAAAAAAACTATGTAGAGAGGCAAATACACATATTCCATATTTAATATAAAGAGCCCCACATATAAAACCACATCATAATCTGCTATTTTACGCTTTAAAATGTTATGTAATTTCGATGGAGTGGAAAGGTATTTTTCGTGCAGTAATCCTATAAAACACACAGACAAAATCGGTTTTTAAACAAATAATCGAGTAAATGTGTAAATGTTGAGAGATTGTTTTGTATTTAGATTACCAATCTAATTTTTCTTGATGCTGTTGACTACGATCCTTTCGTCATTTACATATTTAGTCGTTTTAATTTAGGCATAAGGAAACTTTTAACTCTTTTGAAGTAGTCCTTAGAAAAATATCTAAAAAATTAAAGCCATTACACCTTGCTGAACTATTATCACCTGAAAATATTAAGTAATACATTAAAACGATTTATATGACCTTTGTTTGGTTTTTAAGACTTAAAACCATTTTTCTATTATTTTTATTTTTAATTACTTTTCCTTATACTTAGAAATGTGGGAAGAATCAAATAGCATTACAGGAGAAAAACCAATTCACAAAGTGTAAAATTAATTATACATTTCAGCCGTTTTAATTTTTGTTTATTGATGTCACTAACATTTGATAAATTTACCGTGCAGTAAAGAGTAACTTTTCAGCGAAGAATAAGGCCCTGAAAACAGACGTTTCTGGGTATTGTGGTGTGAACTCATTTAATTTTGTCCTTCCACAAGTGTCACAATCTGGGTTATTTTTCATGGTAAGAAAACTAAAAAAATATCCAAAGTCATTAATAATGGATAGCTAATAAAATCTCTTCAAATAAAATTTGTGCTAAAATAAGATACAATGCTTTGATACATCATCACTGGAGAGCGCAATAGGCTGAGACGAAGAAACTATGCTTTTGACATACAAGGGGAAATTTTCCTGATTTGTTTTACTTGAGGTTGCTTTCAAAGCTAGCTTTGTGAAATCGTTTGCCTTAATTATAATTATGATGAGGTTTGATTAAATTTTTGAGGATTAAATACCCCCGTTGCAGCAGACCTGCATACTCAGCGAATTTCAAGTGCAAAACAACATATTTCAATCCAACATAGCAAAATTTGACATGTTTTGGTAAGCTCTATAAGAATAACATGGTGAATGAGTATGCAGGTTTGCTGCTACAGGTATGTTTAAACTGGTTGGTTTTAATTCAATATTTAGTATACCTGAACTAGAAGAAGCCAAGTGTTATCAAGATATGTTGAGAAATAAGCGAGATATATAATTTTACTTATTTCCCATAAGGTTAACATTGAGACAACGTACTGTGTTTACCACTTTCAATATCTCGGTAACCAATGGACATAGAGCAGTGATTTAAAATACTAAATTGTTTGTTTTTTTGAGATGAATTCAATGGTGCCAAATTTATTTAGCTAAATTTTATTTTTCAATGAGAATAGCTCAAAAACCCATTTTTGGGGGGGTTTATCCCCCTTTACCCCCCCTTCCGGTGGTCCGATCGGGCTGGTTCACGAACTCGTCCGAGTGATTACCACTTTACACGTCCGTACCAAATTTCACTAAGATCGGATCAAATTTACGGCCGCTATCGTGTTAACAGACATACATATATATATAGATATGTAAAATATAAAATATATAAAATAAAAAATGAAACTGAGGGTACTGAGTTAAAATGATTCTTATTATATATATATATATATAAATTTGAACGAATGGTGTTTTTTGCTTCTGGGACCCCAAAATGAAAAGTTAACATGGTCTCGGACTTAGGTCTTACCATGAGTACTACCGTAATAGCTTATTCCTTTAAGGAAATTCGCTAAAATGTTTCACAAATAAAACGGTATAAAAAATTACAATTTAATTTTCATGTTTATAAATAAGCCATAGAAAATACGAAGTTTTAACGAAACCCCCAAAACCCCCTTGTGCAGTCAGTAGACTAACAAGCTCATAAACATCGTGTAATGATAAAGCTTTTATCACATTTTTTCCTTAGTTAAAATTTCAAAACTATTATTGATTCTCATATTAATTTTAAGGACGGAGAAGGACATTTTTTAATTCTTTTAGGAAAATTCAAAGGAGAAGCTTCAAGTAACAGAATCCAATGTCAAATTTAATTAAAGTTTTGCGATCAAAGAGCATTGAGAAATGGAGATGAAGCCAGTCAAATAACCTACAGAGCTGCATTGTATTGTTGACAGTACTTCATTACTCATCCGACAATGAAACAGCATAATATTTTATGTTTATTATTTTCGTCAATATAATATCACTAGGTAATGTAATGGATTGTTAGTGTAGTTTAAAATTGTTATCTTTCATGTTAAAAAAAAATTACGACCTAAAAAAATTGACAATTTGTTTAACAACGGTAGTTAGAATGAACAGAAAAGCACTTAGTAACTGGTGTAATACAATAACCTGTTGGGTAGACTATATCGATTTAAGTGAAAACACTAAAGATTTGAATATAAAAGGTTAACTACCTGCTTGTCAGCCCAGTGAACCTCTGATCTTTGATTATATTACGCGTTTCGGCATAAATTATGCCATTTTCATACCATCAAAAAAACCTGAGTTCCTTTTTCATTTGGTGAGTACGTCATACTTTAAAAATCACAGATTACGGAATCACTGGTCTGACAAGCAAGTATTTAATCTTTTATATTTGTCATAAGTGATTCTGAAAAACAACACCAAATATGAAACTAAAGATTTGGCTCAATTCATTCAAGCAAAATACTTTCTAGATGAGTCATACGCGACTGCTCATCGTGATACGAAGGTTAAGGATATTTGATACATATTTTAGTTATATTAAAGTAGTGTTATAAGGATATGATAGCTAAAAACTGGAATTTTTCTATAAATAACTTCATAATTTACCTAATATACTAATGGGGCTTACAAAAAAGAGTTTTGACTGTTTTTATTAGGTTTTTAAGCATGGCATACCTGCATTTATTATTATTTATCTTAGTCCAAATTGTTTTAATTTAACTTATTTAACATATTTTGTTCCTAATTTTTAAGATCTATATAAGTGATAAATGTGTTTCTGAATATCATTAGCTGCTTTCCTGGAAAAACGCCTTAAGCCTATATAATACCCATATAAAAAGAATAGATTTAGTGAACTAAAAAAAGCGAAAAGAAACCAACGACACACAGGAAAAAGTTTAGTCAATTTAAGTAGTTGTAAGAGTTTAACAGCCCAGGAAACTCTTTCCACTTATATAAATAGCATATCTTCCCACTTGGATTGCAGAAGTCCGAAGTCCATTTTGAAAAATAATTGTTTATTGTCCAAACAGTTGTCTGTACTTAATCAAATTACCGTTGGTTGCATTAATAAATTTATTTCAATTTATCCCTAATGCAAAAAACTATTGCATTCTATTCATCCAATTGTCCATAGCATTATGTTTTTATACATAACAACAAGGACTTTACATTATTTATATCATAGATTGCATATCTAATGCTACACCAGAGACTAGCAATAATATTGAAATAAATTTGTTATAAATTTCTTATCCTGAATGGTATTAATTATACGACTAAAGTATATTGTCTTAATTCTTTCAGCATTCTTGTGTAAAAAGGTGCACTAGGGTTAAAATGAGACATACGCTAGCTTATTCGATTTAATTACTTATTTTTCAAATGTAGCATAATGTAAATAAATCCTTTATGGCATATTTTGTCTGTCTAATCTAAAATTAATATTAGTCAAACAAACCTAAGTTCATCAGACATTGTTATGACTGGGGTTTCCTTTTTACTTTCTCCCCCCTGTACATAGTATATGGAGAAAGTATTGTTTTCGTCAAAATTTTCGAATTTGAGTTGTTAGTGGATATATTCGTTTTAATGCTTCCTGAATCCAAAAAAGTAGTTTGCGACGTGATGTCTGTCTGTCTGTGTGTGTGTGTGTGTGTGTGTGTGTGTGTGTGTGTGTGTGTGTGTGTGTGTGTGTGTGTGTGTGTGTGTGTGTGTGTGTGTGTGTTCCTATATTAAATAAAGTAAGAATTCTATTTAAAAAATTCGCGTATTGCGCGGAAGAAAAATCGTGTGTCGGTCAAAAAACTTATCTCACCAACATCTTTCTTAACTTTTTTGAACATGCTAAAGGCTTCTTCGGTACTATTAAATGCTTTTTTACTATAAAGACTCCGATTGCTCCGCATTTGTTTTTCTCTGATGAATGCCAGTTTACACTGATATATCGGTGACAAGGTCGAGTTCTCCACTTCTGGAGTCACAAACGTGGGTGTGGCGACGCTGGGGATGGTCCGGAGAGGCTCCTCCTGTGCCGTGCGCGTCACTTATATATATATATATATATATATATATATATATATATATATATATATATATATATATATATATATATATATATATATATAGCGCCAAACCAGGTACTGGCCATAATGCCTGAACAGAGGCCAGTCCACCTGAACTTTCTAGAAAAGACAGAGGGAAATTTAGGATTTGGAACGCCTGCCTAGCTTCTTCCCTCTTCACCAGAAAACCTCAGGGAGATTAGCAGCCTTCATACCCAGCTACCAGCGATGAGTATTAAATCATTAGTTTATTGTATCACCGATTGATTTACATTAAACTATCATGTTTTAAATTAGGTTGTTTGGGGGTGCCGGGGGGATAAATTCTAGTTGGGGTTTTTTCTAAGATGTGAAATTTCTGTGGGTTTCGCCTCTCCTGAGGCGACACCTGAAAATATTACCGATTTAGCTTCAACAGAAATATTGTTTCTCATACTATCTGCCAACAATTAATAGTTCATTAAACCTTTATTCAGAATCATAGTAATCAGCGAATAGACAGTTAGGCTTAAAATCAGACAGTTATTCTCAATCACATGCTAGGTAGGCCCTTCTGGCGTTTAATGTAGTTGTACATGGAATTAATTACTTAATTATTGTTCATCAAAGCTGGCTTAGGTGACCATATGGCAATGGGCACTATCGGCCTCAGGGTAAACCTTCCACTTAGTTAAATTATCCTATTCACCTTCACAGTTATAGAAGTTTGCTCTGATCAATCCTTTCCTGACAATACAGGATTACCTCATTGTACCTCAGATCCACCCTGGTCTATATTGTTCCAGCCTGATCCATATTTGGCTATTTCCAACAACCTTTCACGCCATTCTTCCGACAACCAACAACTCCAAAAGCTACACTCCAGCTCAGGGTCGCAGTGCGGCTGCCACATCCAGTCCTGGTTGAACACCTCGCGCCACTCTCGGCAGACGGCGCTGCAGCGGGCCAGGTCTTGAGGTGACAACTGCTGGACGATCTTCTCCAACGCGAAATATGGGAGTGTCTCTATTTTATGACCTGAACATTTTTCATGTTATTTAGAAGCTACAAAAAAAGTCCATTAAATTGTAGCTAACTTCCTGGCTTTGCAATTGGTGATACATTAATAGAAGGATCGAATAAGTGTGCTGTGAAACGATGAAAAACAAAATAGAGATTTTAGTTTGGAAACAATTCTTATTCTTTACCTGATGTAAAATTTTATAGATAAGGATTCATTTTTCTACAATAGAGCTATAAACTCCAGATTTTAAGAAAAAAGTCTAGATTTCGTGATATTGATAAGTGTAAGCTGCAATGTGACAAGATTACTACAGTAGCTTAGATAAGACAGCATCACTTAATACCAGACAACATATCATTGCATGTTTAGTGATTTATTTTGTTGGAGGGCATAGTAATTGAAATTTCAATAATAAAAGTAATATATCAGTTTTTGAAACATAGCAGGAATAAGGAACGTGCCCCTGAATTAATTGGCTGGGCTGCTTGTGTGAAACTTGTTTTATACTTTCAGTCAAGTCAAGTCAAAAACTCTTTATTTATTTATATCCATTTTAGACTCAGCATGTATCGGGTTATTATAAATTATTTAGTGATACATCGAAAACATTCTTAAGCAATTTTTTAAAAAAGCTTATTAATTTTTTTAGGAAAAAGCTTAAAATGTTTTAATGACTTTGGTGTCGTTACATTAGTTCTTGGGGTCGATTCCCGACATAGCCACTCAAATTTGAGGGGTTTGGACCACTTTCTCTAAAAACATTAAAGTAACTCCTGAAAAATCCCACACACTCAAAAAAGAAGAATGAAGGATGAGTGTAGATTGGTCTGGTGATTTTAAAGCTTTGTGATGAAAAAATGAGCTAACTATTTTGCTAGCTTATTTTGCTAGGTCCATTAATTGATTACCCAACGAAGGAAAACAGCTGAGACCAAAACAACTTATAAAAAAAGCTAAAGACTTTTCTTTGGATCGATCAGGCGCCTCCGGAATGGCAGAAAATATTAGGCTACAGATAGAATCAAATCATGTGGCCCAGTCAACTGATAAGGCAACTAAAACTAGAATATTTGGCATTTGACCCACGGATGGCCTGGGCTACGTTTTTTAAAACCTTTAAACAGTTTTACCTGATGTCCTGTTAAGAGAAATTCATATAACACCTATCCCTTTGACCCTTAATCAGATCACTTTTAATACTAAATTTGTATTAAATAATTCAAAGGTTTTTTTCTCTTTTAATTACTGCAGAGGTGGGTGCCGTTATTAAAACGATAACTTACAAACAAATGCTGACAATGCATGATATTTAATTGTTTGCCTATAGGTATTTAAGGTACATAGTAATTACATACTTTTTTACCATTTACCATGGGTAATATTAATTTCATTATTTTTACAATAATTTACGAACCAATAATTTTTTATTAGTTTTTTAACATGATCAGAAATTATAAGTTGTAAAGTTGTACCTTGATTATTATTATTATTTTTTAATTAGGCATTTTTTGTTTTGATTTTTGATTTTTTTTTAGCCTTGACACCTGATATAATTAATTATATTATTGAAGAGTGGCCTGGCATAGTGAATAGAGCACGGGCTTTCGATCTCGGAGGCCCGGTTTCAAATCCCACCAATCACCAATGGCATTTTCGCTATGTGATAATGCCGTGACCCACTTGGCCTAGCCTGAAGTAATGTGCAAAACGGTTCCTGGCTAGGTCTAACGTCCTGGGCTTGTGAAGGGAGGACAAAAGAATTTATTGAGGAATACCTTATTTTTTGCCTTAGGTGTTACAATTATCCAGTTTAATGCAGGACGCATTTCACACTATTACAGTGCATCTTCAGCTGCCCTAAACCTATTTATATTTCCACTCGTAAGTGGTAGTCATGTCTTGCTGCACTAAAATTACAATAAATAATACTTGAAATTTAAAACACAGGAATATTTACACAGTTTTTACATAAAATCATTCCTAACTACATAAAAATTTGCATAAAGAATAAATAAGCTACTGTGCCGGGAAAATGAGTCTTTCGTTTGTATTTTATATAAAAGCTGTGTGAATGTTCCTGTGTTTTAAATTTTAAGTATTATTATTGTAATTTTAGTGCAGCAAGACATGATTACCACTTATGAGTGGAAATATAACGCGTTCTGCACTAAACTGGATAATTGTGACACGCAAAGCAAAAAAATGTAATCCTCAATAACATAATTAATTATAACTGGTTTCAAGGCTAAAAAAATCGATTGAATATGGCAAGCCAATCCTATATAGCCATAAAACTTATGAAAAAGTTCAAGCATGAAAAGATCAAACACATGAATGCAATCCTCAATATTAGTTTCGATAAAACTTGCAAAAGAAAACGTATTATCCCTAGCAAAAAGAAAATTATCATAAAGAATAAATCAGTTAATGTGCCGGGAGAATAAGTTTTTTATTTGTATTTTATGTAAACACTGGGTAAATGTTCCTGTATTTTAAATTACAAGTATTATTTATTGTAATTTCAGTGTAGCAAGACATGACTACCACTTATGAGTGGAAATATAAATAGGTTTAGGACAGCTGAAGATGCACTGAAATAGGGTGAAACGCGTCCTGCATTAAACTGGATAATTGTGACACCTAAGACAAAGAAAGGTAATCCTCAATAATATAATTAGCCTGAATGACATAATTCGCTTGTTAAACTAAATTGTAAGGTTCCCCGCCGCAATTCGCGCAGTACTTTTGTCCTTAGGCCACGTTTTTCAAGAAGTAATGTGGGTTTATACTCATCAATATATAGAATGTTCCGTTTGTACACTCTATATTCTGCTTTCATTTCAATTTAAGTTTAGGGTCTTTTCTTGCGTATATACTAAGGGAAATTTATATGTTCAAATATTTATTTATTGTCATTGCTTGGGATAATTTTGGAGTTTTGTTATTTGTGATAGAACATAATATTATATTATTTATATTTGTTTCAAAGCCTTGACACCCTATATTCAATTAATTTACCTACAAAAATTTTAGTAGAAGCCAATGGTGTTCATTTTATTTTTATGTGAATTTTAAATGTAGGGTACTAGTAGCTGATGATGAATTGTAAAAATTCGAAACCGGTCCCACAGTAGTCAAATTTGGTCACCATTGGCTTCTACCACAATTTTTGTAAGTAAATTAATTTAAAATATTATTTCGAAGTTTTGGAAATAAAATATATGAAATAACCTCTGCCTGAGTACTTTTTTTGCTTGTTAATTCTAGATACATTCTATATTGGTATTTATTCTATAGTACCATTTACAATAGCTGTGTGTTAAGTGAAGATTAAGTGTTTTTAAAGACTGTTATAAAAATGAAATATCTTTAATGCTATAAAATTTAATTGGCTTTTGCTGTTTTGTAGCATTGTTAAAATGAAATAAATAAATACATAAATACAATTAAAATTTAAAAGTGAACACGCAAATTGACAATTACTAGCTCTGCGTTTCCAACATCAACTCACACTATCTCACTGCGTACTAGCAGTCTTACAACCCACCTGGACTATTTAGGACCTCCTTGCAGTTGCAGTCTTTCGGATGAGCTAGAAGTAGAAACCAAAATTCATCTAGCATATAGCACTGTAGATGACTCATAGTGTCACTGTGGACTAAACTGATTGTGCAACACTGAGGTGCTGACGATTGTTATTATTCTGCCTATTGATAAGATAAAATAGACTTTCGAGTAAAGATAGCTTGTACTGCAAGTGAGAAGATATTAAGGCAATTACCTATTGGTAAAAACTCTGGAGTGACACCGATGACGCATTTCTAGTATTGGTATTATATTGTTTAAATCCATTTAAGAAACAGCTTTCACTCATTCATTTGCATATCCCAGTTTTGGTCTTGTTTGAAATAAACTATGAATTACAAATTTCAGCAACAAAACAATTGTTAATGTTAAAAGCTCTACAATTGGTTACTGCTCTACGGTAAACAAACTGCTCATTTTCTGTTCGTGTTAATTGTTTTGTGTTTGTATGTTTATACGTGAGACTGCATTGTCAAGATCCTTGTTAGTGAAGTGGGCGAGAGCTTTTATAGAGTTGTACAAAAATTCCGAATCACCAAAAACATGTGTTTCCAAAGCAGAATATTCAACTGAAAAAATAATTATTCGGTTTTCTTCAAAATTATCACAAAAGTATGTTTTTAATCAGTAAAAAATTATAATTAAGTTAAATTTAAATTAATTTGTAAGTACCGAGCTGTAGTGACTTGAAGCTAAAGTAGGCCTATATTGTGCAGTCCATTAGCTTTGACAAAGTTTTAATCCCAACCTGGATCAAAATGCCTTCTAAAAACTTGTAAAAATCACCGTAGTAGTATTTGGTTGAATGCCATAATATTTTGCATTTATATTCGCCATGTCCACACCAGGACATCGTCTAAGTGGGCCTGCCAATTCCAGTTACCTGCGACTGGTACAGGCTGATATAAGAATATTTATTTTAATTCACAATGAAGTTTTATCAAACTAAGTTCTTACTGTATTTGAATTTTATGAAAACCTTTTATATGTGGAATGTTTATATTTTTTAAGACAACGAAAAGTGAAGAAAACAAAGGAAATATATTTGTAATATATTAGTTTATATGTTATTTTAAGGTTATATTATTTGTTATATATTTGCTGTACTATTTTCCGACCGGTTAATGAGCAAAAAACATTAATATTAACATAAACATTTGCGGCCGGTGAGTGCATAGCCCTTGAAAGATTTCACTCCACGTCCGTCCGTCCGTCCCTATGGGTAATTAAATTATCCTCGGTTATAATTTTGACTGTTTGTACGTGTTAATTATCCTATTGCTAGACTGTATGAACCCTGCGTGTTTAATCAACTGGACTAATAGCTTTTTCCCTAATTAATTTTACCAAAGTAATTAAATGTAGCTATTAAAATGTCAGCCACTACGACCTCAAGGCACTAATTAGCTGATTCTGTTTCAAAAATATAGTTTTGGTCATGTATTTTTTTATATAAGTAATAAATAGCAGATGAAATTTATTTCTTAGACTGTATTTTATTTCAACAATATTGTTTTCTGTAATACGCCTTATTATGACTCAAAGTTATATTTACATATTCATTCAGGATTTTAAGAAAATCGCTCAATCCCCCCTCCCGAAATTTAAAATACGGTTTCCTCATGCAATAATTTTTGGTGCAATAAGTTCTTACCAATGATTAGTTATCTTGTTGTCGCCGTAGTTGACGTTCTGTTCAACGTTTCAATACGATTTAAATATTTTTGATAGTTGGAAATAGTAGGTTTAAAATCTCTGTTTTTACATTAATACAATTAAATGTTAAATCTAGAAATCTTGAGAAAGTATCTTAAGTCATAATACATTGTAGTTTTAAGAGTTATTTAATATGTTTTAAAAATATATTTAAATTGTTATAAATATTTGAATTGAAAGGAAAAATTAAAATGGGTATAGTTAAGAATACAGAAATAACTATGATATTAACTTTCCACTGTGAAATATTACTTAAAAATAAACTGTTATAATATATATTATTAGTAGAGCACAGTTATGTTTCCATCATCAACTTATAATATTTCATGGATATTTATGACGTCAAAAAAGTTTTGAAATTAAAATTAAATCAAGTTACTGAATGGCTCAAAGAAAAACATGCAATGCAAAAGAAGCTTTATCAAAAAAGCTAGTGTAATTATATTGTTTTTTTTAATGTAATATAAAAAATCAAAAATCATATATTTTCATTAAGTATAAAATGCATGGAAAACCGGGGTTGTATCATAGCTAAAGTTAAATGTTCCCCAGACCGGATATTATCAAGGCTAAATACTCAGGTCGCCTTCCGTAGCTGCATTAATTAACTTCCGGTGAGAATTTAAGACAAGGGGAAATAAAACTTTTGCGTGACGGGAAAAGGATGTACTTCACAGAAAATGAGCTTTTCCTTCCATTTGTAAACATAACTGTCATCTTAAAAGATTTTTTCGTATGATACATGTATCATATAATAAAACCTCTACTTGCACTATTTAATTTTTACTGTCATAATTTCCAAGTTCTTTCTATGAAAGACTTGGTAAAACGCGAGGGATTTTGGTATATAATATACTTGAATAATCCATCATATTTCTGTGATGATTATACCACACCAGGGAATAAATACCCTCGTTGCAGCAGACCTGCATATTCAGCAAGTTTTAAGTGCATAATCAATGTATACGTAATCTCCAAATCAAGTAAAATTAACTTAAATCCCAAAATGAGCATGTGAAAATATGTTCCAAAATAATACTACGGGTTGTGGGAAGTGTTGCAATCAAACAAAATCTCGCAGGTTTGGTAGTAGAGGAATGTGAAACAGCCAGAGATTTTAGGCCATAATCTAGTAAATCTCAACGTTGTGGAGAAGTATTCTAGTTTAATAAAAGCCTTAAATTGTAAGTTTAAAAATTATTTTAGACCTATCCTAAAAGTTAACAAAATGTATTAAGTTGTACCAATAAAAGCAGTGCATATTTGCTTTATTCCCCACGAAGTTAACATTGAGAAAAGAGTATGCAATTTTGATTCCAAAAGTGAATTTGAAATTTTTTACATTGGCCATTTCATTTCAACTTAAAGTGCACTACTACGCATCTAAATAAAACTTTAGTGAAAAATGTAATTTAATCTTACATTTTGAGTTATGATTAAAAATATTTCCCTATACGGTAATCGTGTGTTGGTTTAGTTAAGTTTAACGACAAATTTGGACATTTATCCCTGAAATTTGAACTATCCGAATCTCTTAAGATTAATTTTAAGAATAATGAAAAAAGACTGCATTTGGCACTTCCAATTCCAGTAACCGATTAACTAAAGCAATTAATATAGATTAACAAGGTTAATTAATAAGATTAACAAGGTTTAAAATGCATGTTGGTGGGACGCTAGGAGTAGGCACGAACGTTGTTCTGTCATAATATGACAGAACAAAGCCTCACTTATTATGTGACGGTGGCCTTTTGGACGCATGACGATGTGTAAAAGGTGGCAGTAAACGATGACACAGGTGTTACTGTCACCAGTTTGATCTTAGAGATTTATAACGTAGCACTAGGGCCTAACAATATGTAGAAGGTGACCATAATGATGTACAGAAGGTAGCACGTTGGCCAAAATGTTGTAAAGAAAAGATGGCGCTTTGGCCATAATGATGTGTAGATGCTGATACTTTGTTTCCGGGTATTTCCTAAATTGTGTGACGTAAAGGGCCCCTATATCTCATTCCACTTCCATCTTTTCAGCTTTCAATTTGAGTTAAAATTTTAATGGTTCAATGGCTTTCTATGTACACGCTTCTTTATTTACTCGGATTGTCTTATATATTTTAGTTAGTTTTTTAATCCACTTAAATTTTAAAAATATTTTATTTCAATTTAAAAAATTAAACTTTTTATCATGTGCAACTTTTGACATGTGTAACTTTAATATTTTACATAAAAATACATTTACAATATTTTTTATTTATCGAAGGAATAAAAAATACATGAGTTAAACGAAAGCACAATATAGTTTCTCTTAACATCTTGTTTAACCAATTTAAAGAAAAAACTTCAAAAACCTTTAAAATAAAGTTTTACATTAATATTCAAGCCTAGCAAGAATAGATGATAAAATAATACTAAGTTTACAACCTAAGTAATATATAACGATGAAATAACAGAAATAAAGAAGCAACAGTGATAAAGAATTACTGCAAGCATCAGGGGCTTTTATGATGAAGTAGGACGTTATGTATATTCAGTAAAACAAGTCTAAAAGCATCTTGAGAGCTAAATACATTCCATTTCATTCATGGAACAGAGCCAAACGGTATATTGCAGAGCTTTTTTAATAAACTTTATTTTGTACGCTTAAAGTTTTTACCTCAGACCAACGATTTTCGAGATTTTTACGAAAGACCAAAAAAGTGCCCTGTTTTCGTCAGCTCGCCACTTATTTTTGAGGACTTTTGGGATTATTTTTTCAGGTAGACCTTGTTTTGACTGGAATACTACCTTAAAGCTTACATATTATTTTTCTGATTATTATTTCAGGTTTCAGGTATATTTTTAATAGTTTCTGTTTGGTACAAAGATGTTACCAGTCAGAATGTCATCTTTAGTCATTACTTTCCGTTCTGCCTGTGTTTGCCCTAAGCGTGTGAAACCCTATCCTAATTTTTGAATTAAAATTACTTATCCATAGATTAAAAAATTAACTTCCATCTTAATTGTCCGATCTGCTTGGTACTTGGATTTACCCTTGTCCCAAATAAGTGCGTGTACAAACGGTATTTATCATTTCTATCGATCCTGTACATTTGAAAATATAAATTATAAATATAGGCTAAAATTTTGCCTTTAAGGTTTAATCAGTTTAATATTTGTATATATGATTGCCAAAGCAAGTTAAGTGTAAACGGTATTTATTATTTCTGTATATTTTGTAAATTTGGAATTAACAATTTTTATAAATATAGGCTAAACAATTAACTTTCTTTCTGACCGATTCGTCTAACATCTGGACATGCGGTTGTGATAAGCTAGTGCATGTCTTGTGTAAACGGTATTAATATTTCTGTCTACCGTTTGAATTGTAAAATTACAAATACGTACTTTGGTATTCATTAACCGATCTTTTTAATATTCGGATATGAAGATGTCTTGAGCAACCGCATGTACATAATAATCCTATCCGTCCGGTATGTCAAACTATTAAATTCAAAACGGGTAATTAACTTCGGTTTTTATTAACCGATTTGACTACAATTCGTCATGTTGTTAAACTAAGCAACTGCATGCAAAAACAGCACAAAATAATCAAATCTGCCCTTTATCTTTAAAATTAAAAAAAAATCAAAAAAGGCAAAAAATATAAACTTTTGTCTTTATTTACAGATATGTCTAGGATTTGTATATCCTATACTCTTATATGACTAATTTTATCGTGCTTGCTTGCTTGCTTGCTTGTATGCTTGCTTGCTTGCATATTTATCTCAAAAACGGCTCCGAGGATTTCCTTCAAAGTCTGGAAATAAGTAATTTATGACTTAAAAACGTCTTTTACGCAGATTACTTGGCCAGAGAAAATCTAATAACGTAATAAATCGAATTTTAAAGTTGTAAAATTTTAACATTGGCCTTATGGGTTGCCGTGATAGCAACGAAAATAAACAAGGAAAGTGTAAACAAATGAAGTAATCATAACAGCTGTTTGGAATCTACAGGGAAAATACAGCAGGTGGGATGAAGAGTCCATGGAGCAATAAAAAAGGTTTATATTGATGAATTTTATGACATTGAAATATTTTATAGTAACTGGATGAACTGGTAAACATGAAATGACATCGAGCAAGGCTCGGTCCACCAGGTACTGCTAATAATCTAAGCAATTGCGTGTGTAAACAGCATAAACTAATTCTATCTACCCTAAAAAATTAAATCATGATTTATAAACACGGAATATGCACTAATTTTTGACTTTTTTATCCGATCTATTGGACATTCAGATATGTGGTTGTTTTGAATTAGTACATGTGTAAATTTGTACATAATAATCATATCTACATTATGTATTTTAAATTTTTTTAAATCAAAATTTCACTTCCATTATCAACACAATTTTAAGTCAAATCTGCTTTGTGTGCATTAGGACTCACTAACGTAATGTACAGTTTTTTATACAAAACAGGAGTAAATGTGTGTTCCCTAATGCTTCCATCGCGCTCATTCGCTGTAATTCTCAGTCATTTAGCAAATCCCCCAAACGTGCTGAAAAGCCACCTCACGTCTCATTGTTAATTCCTGAATTTATTTCTTTGTAGAAATAAATGTAATTTTTTAATTGCACGTCATATTTTGTTTTTGATTGACTTTCAAAGCAATAATATTTCACCATAATGTTAATATTCCATGACATCAGACCTTTAGAGATTGAGGTTAATATTGATGATAGCAAATTTGTGAATTTGTTATAATAGGTATGAATTTTAATATAAAAAAGTCCGTGTTTTGATTACGGGTTTTTTAGTTACGCGCGTTAATTACGTTTTACATCTACGTTTTACGTTTTACATTTACGTTTTACGTTTTACGTTTTGTATTTAACTTTGATTACGTTTTTAATCACGCGTTTTTTTATTACTCGCACGAATTTATTCAATATTCATTCGTAAAAATGATTCCGTAATTGCGTTTTTTTTTTTTCAAGTTAAATTAATAAAACACGATGGTGAAGCAAATATATAACCTCTAGCTAGCACAAAATCAGATATAATATTTGTTAAAGTGATTTAATTTTGAAGTGACCCTACTTACACTTGAATGAGTATACTTTTATTAAATATTTATATTTCGAAAAGCTGTCTTTGATACCACTTTATGGATATTTTACTTTAACGGTTCGTGCACATAAAATGTTTCTGTACGTCTTCTGAAAGTCTAATTTGTTGTTTTGGCATAATACTAATAAAAAACTTCGAAGTCAATAAGTAAAGATTACCAATCTGTTCATATATTTTGTAATATTTTTATTCGTGTCTTTATTCATTACTGACCTAAATACAGGATTGGAAAGGGTCCTCTCGTCGGTGTACTCCTGAAATCATAATATCGAACATCAACACTTCATTGCTTAGTTATGGGTCACCCCTCCCTGAGTTCATAGTTCATCCTGTTATCATACGGTACCATACGGTAAGTATCATACGGTAAGTTATTATAAATTTGACCATATGCAGAGTTAGACTAACGGGTAGATGCCCTGACATCACGGTTAAACGCATTGCAGTATGAAATGAAACCTCGGCACTCATTTATGAAACTAAAAAAAACTGTACTTTTTTATCAGAGTTACAATTTAACCCCCCCTCCCCCCCTCCAAAATCAATTGGGTATTATTTTGGCCTCAACGTTATAAAGCCAGCTCTTTTCTATTAATTCCTTCCCGCAAAGTAGGTAGTTGTCTATCGGAACAAAAGGGTGCGAACTCGAGGTGGATATCGCACCCCTAACCCAAAATGGCAGCCATTCCAAAATGTTCATAAGTTTGGAAACCTTATCTTACCTTTGGAACGGTTTAAAGTGGGAAGAGCACACTTGGAATACCATTAAGATACAAAGGTGAACTTTTTAGTTTTAGCCTCGACTTGCCTTTGCCCAAAAATAGGGTTTGGATGATCAGAAATGTTTACACAGAAGCCCCTATAAGAGTAACTTCTCATTTTGGAGACTTTGTTGCGAGAAATAAAATTTGGAAAACCTGAAGGATTGATAGAACATACCTAACCAAAATAGCAAACATTTAGAACTTTGAAGTAGCTAGAATGGAGCCTAACACAAACGTATAAGTTTTCTAATTGCCTTTCATAGTACAACTTTAGTTTCTAATCTAAGACAGACAGATAAATGTTCTAAAATAAGTACTCCCTAAGGTAGAAGAAGTACAAGAGCGCTCTAAATGCTAAAATTTTATTTTTCATCAAACATTTCCGATTCCAAAACCAATATCAGTGGAGGATGAAGCCCAAAATAGCTATGCTGCAGAGTTGCAGGGCTTTTTTATATTTTCATTCCACCTTATCCTTAGGTCCTAATTCATTCGAGTTACTTTTTTTTGTCCACCTCCATGCCTTAATTTTATATTTTTTAATATACTTACTTGTTTTACCATACTTACTTCTTCTTATGTAGCTGAAAGAACTTAAAAGTATTCTGAAAGCACTTCTTAAAGAGTTGGTTTGTTGGTTTCAAGCAACAAAACTGTTATTGTTATTGTTATTTAGTAGATACCAAAACATATACTCAATTCCACATTCACCTTTCAGTATGTAATTTTCATAAGCCAATTGCTTCAAATGGCAATTTAGGTTGTTCTACTCATATGAATTACTATGAGCTGTTCACTGTACCATCACATGATACGGATTTGGTAAACAAAAACACTCAGCAAAAGTAACACAGGGTGTTTTTTTAACGTAACCCATTTTTAATATTTAATAATGCAAATATACCGGGTGTCCCATAATAGTCCCCCGCCACTATATATTTTTTCCTATATTTTTCAAATATCAATTCCACACCACCCCCAAACATTATTGGGTAGTTAATACTTCATTTTAAGGGGGTACCCAATTTTGGCCGCCATCTTGGATCCGCCATATTGGATCCAAAATAATTTTTTCAAATGTAAAAGTGGTGTTGTGACCCATCATTTCGAATAAGCTTTTTTCACTGATTATAATGCCGCAATCCATTTTGAATACCTCCGTTCTCAAGATTTTTTTTTACTTAGGGGGAAATGCTTTATGCACGAACCCGCAGGAACTAGGTCTCGGTGGACGTTACCAACTAAAACCCCCTACGATCTCCCGCAATCCCAGACGAACTGCTTATAAAAGCATTACTTCGCCTGGGCGGGCTGGCTGGTCACATCACGTGATCAAGGGTCGAGACAACCCTCTCTGTTCTTGAAGCGTAGCAGCCTCTCAGCGAAAGCCGAGACTGCTCGCCATTTTTCATTAGACTCCAGCATTGCATCCGCAATAGTTTCCGGGCTCACATACCCGATCGCGGTTGCCAGCGTCAGCCTTTCAGCCTCGAACCGAGTGCACCTGAAGAACGTGTGACAGACGTCATCACACTCTTCTGGGCAGTACCGACAGGTTGGCGTCTCGACCTTTTTCATCCGTTCTCAAGATATGGGTAGTTTAAATTAATTTATTTTCATCCAATTTAAACATTACAAATTGATCAAAATAGGCTTATGACCACAAAATAATGCTAGATAGTGAAGAATAACCACCATCAGTATTTGATGAGCGATTTACACTTAACTTTCCCCAATGTAAATTTTTTGGCCGCCATCTTGGCTCCGCCATTTTGAAATGAGGCAAGTTATTTCAAATATGAAGTTGGTATTGTGGCCCATCGTTTCAAACTATTTTTTTACGCCGAATTCAATGCTGCAACCCGTTTTAGCTGTAAAACTTAGTTTTTGAAAAATTCATATTTTCGAGATTTTTATTAGAAACATGTCAATATCTTGAAAACTAAACTCTATAATTAAAAACGGGTTGCGGCATTAAATTCTGCGTAATAATAATCCTTAAGGCCTCATCTAGAGCTGCGATGAAGGCGTGAACAACGTGAATGAAGTTATTCAAATAATTACAAACATTGCAACAACGCAAACATGACCCGTTCTAGTTTAGCAACATGTTTGTGTTTGTGTTCACCTTGGTTTGATTTCAAGCGGTGTTGTAGCTGATGTACTTGGTCAAATCGTCTCTAGAAAAACACATTAAATTAAATACACTTGTTTATACATTTGAATTTTTTTTCGCTGCCATAAACTATTGCAGGAATTAAAAATGAACTTATTGTTATATTATAAAATAAAATTTACTTTATTTAAACGAAATGGCATCTAGTTAGAACTCCCTGTGACCAAAAGATTAAATAAAATAGTTGAATGTGAAAGCTAATTAAACATGTGAAATTATAAAACTTGTCTAAGGCACAGACTTTTCACTTTCATATAACCTAAAGAATTTTAACTAAAGGCGGACTGATGAAAAGTGAGTTTAGAAGTGGAATTTTATATACCTTGGTCTAATATTTCTTTTTTTAGCAGGGCTACAAACTTCAAGAAGTAAACAACCTGGAAATGTGTGTTTACAAAGTCTAAAAGTTTTGAATTTATGTTTGTGTAGTATTTGTTCAGCGTGTGTAATAGTATATTGCATAACAAGAGTTAAAAGTGGGTCATTACATATTTCAAACAATATGTTTGAAGTGCGAGATTCATCGAGCACTTCATATAATTGAGAATATACAAACCACTTACCATAGTGTTTTGAACAGTAATTTATTTTGCTACACAACTGATGAAACAATAAAAAAAGTGTGCTAGGTTATTTCGGAAATAAATCAAAAAAGATAGTAAACATTACTTTAACATAATAAACACTGATTTTGTATTATAAACAACATACTGCTGAATTTTTTCAGGCGCCTATGTAAACACATAAAAAACAGGCGATTTCATAGTAGTGTAGCTGAAAATATATTTCGATCTGTTTTATCAATTAACGATGACCACATGTAGTAAAAAAGTGAATGAAGCTATTCGTAAGTAAATCGGAACCGGTCCCACTAAATAAAAAGATTTTGGACACCATTGACTGCAATTTACATATTTGTAAGTGATGGTGTCAAGAATCGAACGTCTATGTAAACTATTTGAATTTTACACAGCAACTATGTTTAGTGCCGTGACGCCCAAGCAGATGTGACGGAGGGAGAATTACCATGGCATTTCGTGTCAAGTTGAAGTTGAATCCATCACCTGAGACGTAGTTTGATTACCTGTCTTTTCCTTTGGAAAAAATCGATTAAATTAATTTACCTGTAGCTTAATATCAAATCAAATCAAATCAAATCAAAAATCCTTTATTGAACCACAGTAAACTGTACAATAGTGTCATTTTTTCTAACTAAAATAACAATAATCCCTTGTTATAAAATATAATATTTCTTAGCTACAGCTCATAAAAATCCCTAACACTGTAAATAGCCTGCTCACTCAACAAACGTTTTACCTTTCGGCCAAATCGTCCCGCGTCTTGCTCAGCCCTGATAGTCTCTGGGAGTGCATTAAAAAGCTTGATGCCGTTAAAATGCACGTGTTTCTCAAAGAACACCGTTTTGTGTTGAGGAATCCTGATAAAGTTACTATTTCTAAGATTGTACTGTGTTTGGTGAAAAGGTGGTGTTAAAAGATTTTTGTTTTGGTGGAAAAAAGTCAAGCAACTGTAGATGTAAATTGATGGAAAAGTTAAAATTCTGTTTTCTTTGAAAATAGGCTTACAAGATGATCGGTGCGGTATTTTAAAGACGGCTCTCAAAGCCTTCTTCTGTAGTCTGAATACGAACTTGGTACGGACACTCTCGCATCCCCAGATAGCAACTACATATGAAAGGTATGGATAGATGAGTCCATAATAGGCGGCCAGAGTCACTTGGGTGTCAGCAATTTTAGAAAGGCTTCTAATGGCAAAAATTCCACAACTTAGCTTTTTACAGACGTGATCTATGTGATCATGAAATTTGAGTTGGCTGTCTAGAATCAGGCCCAGGAATTTTGTGTTGTCACAGGAAGAAAGCGCCTCGTCACCTAGCCATACAGTCAGTGGAGAAACATGATCGGAATTGTTTATCTGAAATTGAACGATTTTGCAGTGTTTAAAATGAGGTTGTTGTTCTGAAACCATTGCAAAACTTTGTTGGAACTTTCAAATGCTAATGTCTCCAAACCTGCCTGTTTTTTTGCGGAAATGGTGAGGGAGGTATCATCAGCGAATAAACAGACATTTACATTTAAACTTGGGTCTGATACAAAATCGGGTAAATCGTTGATGAATAAAAGAAAGAGGATGGGGCCAAGGATGGAGCCCTGAGGAACTCCTGCAGACACTTCGGAAGAAGCAGAGGTAACTTGCTTGCGGTTTCCTTGGGCATCAACAAAAGGCAACTCACTTACTAACACCTAATTACTTACACTAACAATTACTGGGCATTACATTTTTTCTGACACATGTTTTGGGGATAACATTCAAGATAATCAACGCTTAAAATTAACTTATACTTAAGGATATATATTAATTTTCTAGCAACCAAATCAGTTTGTAATATTTTACTGTAATGAAAGGTTGTAAAAGAAATTGAAAACATTTTCACTTAATCGTGTATATTATTTTATTCAAAATGTTGTCATCAATTGTTTAAAACATGTGACATAATGTGTTTGAATAAAAACAAATAAAGAATCTTGTGCATTTACAAGATAATTAAGTTTGGTGAAATCAGCAATAAATCAATTGTCTAGTTTAGGATGTATGAGTTATAGGGTGTTTTTTCTTTTAACACAACCCAGCTTTAAGATTGAATAATGCACATATAAAAATGAAATAAGTATTGTTTTATTCATCTTTACATTTTATACAACCTAGTATTTAAGTTTGACCATATTTAAGCCAACATTTGTTGTGTTCAAACAATCCGCAATTGCCATTTAAATAAAGTTGTGCTCTCTCCATCAAATTCCTGAACACGTTTTGCATTTACCTCTTTGAATTTATTATATAAAATTTGTTATGTTTGTTTTGAGGTTCTTTATATCCTATGAATTTTTCGTAGGCCTTACTTTTTATGTATTCCCAGAGAAAATAATATTGTGGAGTCAAATCCGGGGATTTTGGGGGAAATAATCCTTCACTGATGAAATAAAGTTTTGGGTTGCATTTGAAAAAAAAACCCTGTATTACTTTTCGCCGTATATTAATTTTCTGAAAAACACAAAATCTCTATATTAATCTCTTTTAAGACTAATTGAACCTTCAATTTTTATTACTCTGCCAGTAATTTGATGTTTAGCACTGATGTTATTTTGAGGTTAGAATTTAATTAATTTCAGAACTCTTTGTTGTGGCAAATAACAAAAATTTTTAGGCATAGTAATTTGGATGTACCTGTACTAACCCCACTATTTCTTTATTGTCAGAAAACAATGTAAATGATAAATATAAAGAAGATGTTATAAATACAATCTCAGAAGGTTTGTACTGTATGTTGAACGTTTCTTTTACTGTATGTTTCTGTTTATTTTAAAATAAATTTAAATTAAATTAATCTCTAATAAATGAATCTCTATCTCTTAATAAATGAATTCGGATCTTTTCCGTTATACGTATACCGCTGTTTCGGGTTTGTTTTCCAAGCTTGATTTTGGTAAGTTCGGTTAGGAAAGGTTAGGTTAGGTATCGATCCCGAGAAAAGTTGGTAGCTTTTTTAAGGGTTGTTTCTGGAGCCAGCTGCCATTGGTTGTTGGGCTATTAATTAACAATCCTGTCTGAGGAACGTGCCAACCTTAGTCAGTAACAAGGCTACAAGATCGCGCCACTATCATCACGATCATCACACTCATCCTTCACTCATATTCAGGGTAACGTCCTCCATGAGGTACCTGTCTTATTAAGAATGATTAAGAAAAATGATTAAGAATGATTAACCTAACCTAACCTAACCTAGCCAACTGCAAGTGGGACCGCTAGACGGGCAGGCGCTGGCTTATCGCGCCTAAGCAGACATAACGGTAGTTAAGATAACGAAACCGCAGGTAAAATATTCTTACAAGGAATTTCAATTTCAAAACGATTAATAAAAATTATTTGACCAAGTTTATGGTGCTCGGTCAAAAATCAAGGTTGAAGGGAAAATTCGGAATAGTGGTATACGTATAACGGTAAAGATCCATGAATTCAGTACCTAATTGAACTGAGGCATGAAATAATACATCCAATCAACCATGTATGTAAGTCAAGCTTAAAGTTTTCAGATATGGAAATGTTAATGAAAGTTTTGGGAACTGTCGTAATTGGTTAAAATATGATTGCTTGTTGCATCGTCGGGTTTTGGAAAAAGTATTTCAGTCTTGGAACTTCGTTTCCTAGGTAGTAACTAAATATAAAATATTGTTGATTTAATATTCATAAAAGCAAAAGAGTAAAAACATAATAAAAT
The DNA here is from genome assembly GCA_035578135.1 of Flexamia atlantica. Taxonomy (NCBI): domain Eukaryota; kingdom Metazoa; phylum Arthropoda; class Insecta; order Hemiptera; family Cicadellidae; genus Flexamia; species Flexamia atlantica. Next base: position 190,762 of record JAQJVK010000142.1, on the reverse strand, counting down.
ACAGCTAGACTTAAAAACGGAGGGTAAAATAAAACGCAAATTCCCACGCAAAAGCCCCGCAGGCTATTTGAAAGCTCCACTCTGTTTTCATTTTATCTTATTCTCGATATGCTCCTCAGTAAATGTTCTCTTTTTTTCTATTATGCTAGGGGAGAAAACATAATGTTGTTCGATCGATTACTTTGCCTCACAGATGTTCTAATCTTGTAATTTCAAGACTTTATTCGTTACGTCACGATAAGTATTAAAGGATCTTTTATTTTTATATTACAAACAATATAGAACTCTACCTCAGCGTAACCCGCTTCGCTGGGTTAAAAAAATCAAATCAAAGCCTAAATCGTAGCTCCAAATGAATTTGGAAGCAAGCATTATAACGTCTAATGTTTTGAGAAAATGCAATTTATTTGAACATTTCCCCGTATTAATGTTTGACAAAATCGGGGGTGACATATTTGGGAGCAATCTTATTTGTCCTTTGGTAGGCCATCTCCATTTGAGTTTTAATGATAATTAACGATAATTAAGCGTTAACAATAATTAATCTAGATTTGAATTGAATTCAACAGTTGAATTCTTCATGGTCCAAATCATAGTTTCCTGACCTTCTTCTTCAAACAGCTTGAACAATGTTCAATTTAAATCAGCTTATATTTGATCCTTTACTCGAATGTTCTCCATTCTCTCGCTGTTGTGATTGTTTCTTTCACCACTTTATGCGTTTGTCTCTCTTTCTGTTCAATGTTTTACGACAATGTTTCTTGATGTCGCTGTGATTTTTCTCGTAATAATACCCTTAGACGAGTTTCATCTTCTTCGTCGTTTCATTTTTCGTCTAATCTTTCGTCAATATGAAAAAAATAGGAGATTGCAAAAATTCCCTCATACGCTTTAGCATTTTCTCATCTATTTTTACGAAGCTAGAATAAGAAAAAGTATCTCTAAATTTGTGTGTGCTTTATGTTTTTAAAAACATATCCTAACACTAAAAATTTACTAAATATTTAAAAACGTAAATATAAACATATTTGCTAAATAAGACTGTGTTCACCTGTTGTACAAAAACAATTGTTGGTACTACATTCTGTTGGTAACCACTGTAAATATTTCAAATTAATCCGTATGTTTTGATGCAAACAAATAAAACCTAAAATACTCCCAAAACCTTGACATAGGTCCCTTTCGGACGATCCTTTGCCTAAGCCCTTCAAGATATCGGAACCAAACAGGGTCTACGACCTGTAGTTTTAAATGTAGAACGAAATTGATGATGATTATCTTTTCTCTTTCGAGAAATCTCAACTCAAACCGATGCAACATTTTCTTCCAGAAAAATGAAATGAGAGTAGCCAGTTCCCCTTGGCAAATCTTCTTAGAATATTCAGATGTTCTCAGAAATATACAGCAAATCTCTTCAAACTCTAAACCCCTCACGGCTTAGCATGCTTTAATAGACAAACTATTTAATTGTATGCGTCCACTTTCATTACATCAGAATCGCCCTGTCACTGCTTCATCCTGAAGAGTACCTAATAAAAAACATAATATTAAAATTTTATTTCGGCCTTATTCTTTAATTTCTTTTTAATCTACCCCTTTATCCTTTTAACACTATTTAATTATATTAGATATTCTATCTTGCAGCGGAAAAGCGATTAAATCAAAATCAAACAGAAAAAGGCTTCCGAAAGTAACTGTTCCATTGTCAAAAGCAATAATTGGACTTGGAACTGGAACTGGCAACTGGAGCTGGAACGGGAATGAGAAAAATACTTCACTTTTGCAGCTTTAGCTTTATACGTCATTTTATAATTCTATTGAATGCAAATGTTGCTTTATGACATTCAACATATTAAGAACTGCTTTTCGAAAGGAATTAAATGTGACGTAATTAAGAATATTAAGAGGAAACAAATTGAGATAATTGAGTTATATTTTGAAAAAACTCTTCATTTTAACATCTCTTCTAAAATAATATAAAATATCTCACAGGTTTTTTGAGGAAGTTGTCAGGATTGAATCCTGAGACCTCCGTTATTTCTAGAACCGCTGTACTCCTGACCCTCACCCTCTCACCCCTGCATCTCACACTCACTGACATAATTACGTTCAAATTTGATCAATCTAATATCCTTGTAAATTTTCAGCTATTCTGGATTTTTACCCTCGACTCCTATTATTTGTCTTCTTTGATTGTCTGTAAAGTAGGCCTTATTCGTGAAAATGAGATTTCCTGTTAATATTTCCAAAATACATTTTGATCACTTTCTGTACAAAAGGTGTGTTATCTATACTCTTGAAAATTTTAAATTAGCATTACTACTACACAAATAAAACTTAAGGGGGTAATAAAAATATTAATATTGCCTTGCACCAAGTGACGAAAATTACTTTCTGAGGAAACTTATTGAACAGATACAGTGAGAGAGCGGGGAGAAGGTCTCGAACCCCTGGGAACGATCAAGTGTTCCCAAGACCCAAACTCAGAGTAGAGCTCTTGTATTTAGCAACTTGCTTAAAGTGTTACTGATTCACTGTTTTCGATTCTATATGCAATATTATTTTAGGGTTTAAAAAAATGTAATAGGAAAATTATTTACAACGAAAACCATAATTGTAAAGCAAAATAAATTAGTTAATACATAATCCGAGTGCAAAGCTTGTATAGAAGTAACCGACTAAAAAAAGGACGACGAAACTTATTTGAAAAGTACAGCAAAAGAAAACTATACCTTAATACAAGAATTCCATTTATTGTATAAGAAGAGACGGTTTTTCATATGTGATGATACTTAAAACCTTCAATGATCCACGTTAAATTGTTTTCTTGCTTTTCACGTTTTAAACACAAACTAATAAGACAAAAACATAAGGCAAAGTTAGGAAGAAGTAAAATTATCTTTGGAATGAGTTGTATATAAGTTTGACAGTTGTAGATTGTAGTTTCTGAACAACCAACTGGGGCCGTTCCCTGAAGTGATTCTAGGTATACTTGTCACACGAGTTTTAGAGTTTTGAAATATTTGTCCGATCTAGGAATAAATCGCCTCAATTTCAGGGACTAGCATTCCTTTCTCATTATATGATTAACGCATTTCATCAACACAATGAATTCCATCCCATAAAATTGAACGATATAGTATATTTCATTACTAGTACCGAAAGTGGCACTTTCCGGTGCGCACCCAAGTTTCATGTATTGGAATAATTGGAGCAAGTGCCGGAAAATCACTTTCGGTACAAGTTATGAACGGTACTTTTCATCACGACGCAAAAATACACACAATGCTGAAGAAGAAACCTCAGTAAAATGCAAACTATTATATTTCTCAAATAACATTTTTTTATAATAACAAATTTACTATAATAAGCCTACATAACAACGTAAAAATTAGAAGTTCAAGGTTATTTCGAGAGATTTTAAACATGCGCTATAATAACAACACAGCAAAACTCATTTATACCTATTCCTGTTTTCGGTTTACATTGTTGAACAATAAGAACAGCTGATTTAAATTGAAAGAATAAACGGCAAAGCGACGTCAGAGCGCGTAGCGGGCAAATGGAAAACTAATTGAGAGCAAGGGAAAACAAATTTAGAGCAAGGGAAAATCAGCTGATCGTTTTTCCCTTGCTCTAAATTAGAGCTTGGGAAACGATCGTTTTCGTTGCTACCAGCTTACATCGAAAGTAGCTACTTTCGGTACGGAGTGATGAAAAATCATTTACATAAGTTTTACATCTATCTCTACCGATCGTTAACCAGTTTTTGATAATAACACATAAAACGTACGAAGGATTTGCACGAACTACTAAATAAAACAACGTGCGGAACGAGATCGTGCGAGCGAACCCGGAAGTTACCGATTACGCACTTACGTTGTTAAATTTTGTAATTCTTTTCTCGCGTGTGTATGTTAATGTTACGTTTAATATCTTGCACTTGCGTATTTATAAAAAACTTGACACACTCGCTTCTGATAGAATAAGAAAAGAAAGTATGCACACAATCAATTGATTGGATTCTGAAAGGGGGCCAAAGTCCAAATTGTAATTATCGTAAAAAAGCACAGATTGTCAGATAAGAATAAAAATAGTGGTTATTTCCTATCAACTAAATCCATGATATGAATTAGAAAAAGAATAATAAAGATATAATTTTACTGTATTACAAATAGTCTGAATGATAAGTAGACGGAATAGCCCTTTGCCTTAATAAAATTTCACTTTATAGTATTTGTTCAGTGACAATCACAATGCGAACACTAATATTGTCATAATATGATAATTTCGTGATTATATCTGTAGGTTATTAAATACATATGTATATCAGTGGACCATATAATTTTAAAAATAGATACAGAATATGAAATAGAATATAATTGTGATTCAACTTTTATATGGTATGAAGTAATATAATTTAGGCTTTAGGTTTAACTTGATTCAGAAGTAATCTCCGATTTCAAATTCACCCCAAAAGATATTTTTAATAGTTACGTATACCTACTTTACCCTAGCACTTTCTCAGCAAGAGTTTTTTGTTTAACCAAATGATGAAAAAAATTCTACCGTTTGCGAAAGATATTATTGTTAAGTTTTCAAAGGTGCGACACCTTTTGTAAAACATACTAATAATTGAAACCAAATTGCATAAGCTAGCTTAAAACCCCTTTTCCCGAATCTATTTTTGAGAAACTTTGAAAAATTATAACGTTTACCTTACGCCTTTTTCTACCACGAATTTCTACAATGACCTCATTTATAAATATTTCGAGGGGTTCAAACGTCAAATTTCGAGCTTAAGAAACCGTCGTGAATTTTAATATAAAGTAAAGATGTAGCTTTTAAGAAATTTTACTCCCCTTGGGGCACTGGCTGCTTTACTGGGTACTGTATTGGGAATACCTTTGAACTCTCTTCTTCTAGCTTTTTATAGCTACTTAACGATTTGATTACAGATAGTAATCCGTAAATAGTTACATAAGAAAAGTAAAATCGTCTCAATTGTTTGTGATCAGGAATTGATAAATGAGAACATAATATTAAAGTTGATACAAATTCACAGCATTTTCTGGATTCAAATGCTTTTGTTAAACGTATAAATAACTCATCATTTAAAACATTAATTAGTCATTTCGTAGTCCTATAAGTAACGAGCAAAATAGTCATGATCATGAATTGAAGGTGTGTACGATTAATAATTATTATTAAAAACATTCAAATTTCATTGAACTCTATTGACCGTGGCTCTTGCATGCGCATATTGTGATAAAACTTGAAATATTTTTATGCTGTTTATATGCTTCTTCTAGTTTAGTTTATATGGGCATTTATTTCAAAAACTCAGTTTTGAAATACCGCATCCGTATCGGCAAACCTGCATATGTTGCAGCTGACTTGCATACTCTTCGAATTTCAAACTCCATGAAGTTAGTTCAACTTCGAATAACGATATGAAATTGTTATATCTTCCATGAATGGCTTAGAAAATAAGTAGGCAGGTTTGCTGCTGCGAACATAAACCCAATCATTAGGGTTTAAATAAAACACTTTAACGATGGTTTCACCTTAAAATCCTTGAAAAAAATGTCGATTACATCTTTTACGATTTAGTTTTAAATTTGTTGATCTACAAACCTTATAGTACTTAGTGATACTTGCAACCCACGAGATAAAAGGATTAATGTTTAACGTTTGAAGTCATAAAACCATGAAATTGAATTATAGATATAGGGAGAAAGAAAGTTTTAGATTGATGATAACGTTTATTCTATTAATGCATCAACATTTTCAAACAACTGTAGAAATATAATATAACTTGAGATAAAGAAATTTAACTAGGCAAAATAAGTCAGAGGCTAGGAATATATAGGTATAAAGAATGAGAATGAGTCGAATAGATAAATTTAAGTGGTAGCCTGTGATGGTTCCAGATCTCTATTTGGAATTAGTATGATGAAAGCTACTTATTGGTACATTTTATAGGATAGTCCTAGTTCTTGGCGCTTGCTCGAGGCAGAACTGGTATCATAGCGTATTTATTTACGTGATTCTTAACGATAGTAGCAGAATAAAAACTGAAAAAACAAAGGTGGGTTTTGTTTTGATATTTATTTTTGAGAGGACATTTGCCGTCAATGAATTGTAAAAACAAATTTCACGTGGTTTTGTAAAATGGAATCGATCCCGCCTTCAGGTTGGAGTCTTTGCTCTGCTCAGATTTAGAGTGAGTGTCTCCTGATTGATGATATTTTGTAATTTCTGTGTTAAATTTTGTTTGCAGCTTTAGTTGACTTTTTTACATTTGTTTGTTTTACCTTCTTTTTGTCAGGCCCCCCTGGTTTTTGCAAATTTTTTAATGTTCTAGGGTTTTTTCATCCGAGGATGGGATGAGATTTCACATCCCGAAATGTCGTGAAACCTATTTGCTATTCAGTGCCGACAAATGACCGGAAAACTCTAAATCAAAACCAAAATCGTTATCACAAAAAATAATTTAAAATACCTCCGTCGCAGCAAACCTGCGTACTCAGCGAATTTCTAAAGAATTATTTTTTATATGGGAACTTATTTAATTTATGTAAGAGAAAATTTTTCAAGCACCTTATGTAATTATTGCAAAAAGTATAATATATAATAATTGAAGAGCTTACGATATAAAGGAAACGATTATGGGAATCACTTCAGTATCCACTCCAGTAATATGCTTTTTGTTATTCTTATAATTATTAGTCTAATATTTTTTGTAAGTGTATTCTTGTTATAGTATAAAAATGTAAGCAAACATACAATCAATATCTAAAATCAGTCAAAATCAAAACAAATAAAATAATCATATAAACAAATTAAATCCAAACATATGATTCATCATAAAATTTAAAAAACTCGTTGCAGCAAACTTGCAAACTCAGTTAATTTTTAAAGGATTTATTTTTTATACGTGGGCATATTCTACATTAGTTAGGGAAGTTGTTGTTTTGAATATTTAATTTTGTTTAAATATTAATTTAAATAAGTAACTTTTATCATTCATGTTCTTATTTCTCAATAATTATTCATATTCTGATAATTTCAATAAATGTATACTTGTTATAGTACATAAAAGTCAGCAAACATGTTATCAATCTACTCAGTTCCAAGGAATAAAAACAAATCAATCATCACATGAACAAATTAAATTCAATCATATGGTTTGTAATATAAGGTTTTTAATCCCATTTTTGGGGAATTCAATTAAAAATGTAGGTATTTATACCAGAATTTGGATATTTCTTGTCCCTTCAGGGGACAATGTACTGCATTTAGCCGATCCAATATCTCAGTAACCGATTGATGTAGAGTAATCATTCAAAATGCTATATTGTTTATTTTTTTAAGCTGAATTCAATTTTGGCACTTAAATTTACAAAAAATTAATATAAAGATATTAAATCCTAAAAATAGATTTTATTTTGTAAAAAACCCTCCTTAGAGTTAACTTATCGCGCTGGTTTTCGAACTCGAAGTAATAAATGTCACTCTCGACGTGTGTACCAAATTTCGTCGCGATTGGACCTTTTTAACAAAAGTTATCGCGCCCACGGACAGGTATATATATATACATAATATATATCCTTATATATGTATATATATATATATATATATGAAAATGAACGAACGGTGTTTTTGGGGTCCGGGGGCATCAAAATGAAAAGTTACGGTGGTCCCGTGCTTAAGTCTTACCATGCCACCTACGGTAATAGCTACTTCCCTATAGGGGGAAATTCGCTAAAAGATGTTGGCTTTATTAGTAAAAATAAAACCGCACTAGGGCCTGTAAGACGTTTTCATTTACCTCCAGTACAGTATCATGCTTATCAATAAATTATAAAAAAATTGTTATTATTAATTTTATTTTAAACCATTAAAGTATATTGGTTAAAAGTGGCATTCAATCACAAAAAGTATAAATAATTTCTTAATCAGCATGATACGTGTTATTTTACTCGATTTAAATGAAACCGTCTTTCAACCCTAAATGCGATTTTCGTTTTAACATTTATAAATAACTACTAAAGGGTATGAGGCAAGGTAGAAGTTCAGAAACCATAATCTACAGTTATCAAACTTATGTATAACTCATCCCGTGGATAAACTTGCTTCTATATTGATTGCATTTAATAAAGCGTACAAAATTATTTGCTAAAATTTATTTTACTTTATTAACTAGACACATAGATTAACTCAAAGGTAAAACAAATTTTGAACTGATCAAACCATAAGGGATTTTTAAATATATTCAAGGTAGTAACGTATTAAACTCCACAATTATCATTTATTACTTGTTTTTATAACTCACACAATTATTTAAACACAAAATTGATATATATTTATCATTACATATTTCTTAACTCAAAAATCAACTCCTTAACGTTTAATGACTAGATCTTTTTAAATCAATTTACCATCAAATCAATTAAGACACAACAGTACAGAAAATGGTAGTGATGCACCTCGTTATTTGGAAACATAAAGCAATCGAGGCACCGATCAATAATGAAAAATGGGCTGTAAACATGTGTTAACTTAAATTGATATTTATACTATATTGAATGCACCTTTGAGTCACATCCCTCGGTATTTTATATTTTAGTTTTTTAAAGGAATGAACCTCCGATACACGAAATTGACTCATAAAAGCTTTTTAGCTCCTTTTTATTGTAGGCGGTCACTGCTGTATCGGCCGGAAGTTCAGTCCAGTTCAAATAGAGCGGATTTCCGGTTCGTTTTGCCAGTTTTCTTTGTGGTAAATATAGTGGGTTGATGATGTATACTGGAGACTGTCCACAAATATAGAGCAAAATACTCGTATTGTTATCGGGGATGTTCAATATTTTGTTGCCGACTTAACGGATATGTCCGCAAAATCTGAGGTATAGCTTTCAAAACTACTTTCCAATGAAGTAAAAAGCATTCATTGTCGAGAATGATCTATTTAACTTTTTTATTCACTGGATGTAATTAAAAAACGACTTACAACACTAAAAATATATTTACACTTATACTGTATTTACATATAATATGGTAAATATACAAAATGGTGGAAAATGGCGATCGATTTCGATTGGTCACACCAATCATCATCAGGCCCAATGAGAGTCTCTTCTTTTTTAGCATCGTGTCCAAAAAACTTGTATTTTTCGAAGAAATAATAAAACACTGTTATTGTTTGGTGTTGTATATGCTGAAAGCATTGCTCGCGAAACACGGCTAAATGGCTGAAAGTATGGCTTGGTAACAACAGATATCTAAACATCGTGAATGATGTTGCACTTCACCCTAAAGAACCAACTTTTAGTCAGGACATCTACCTTATTTTCACAGAGTAACAAAAACGTTATTCATCACAGGGGGCAAAAGTAATTGATGATGTTTAATTGTTTCATATTCGGCTACTTCTCCTTTCAAAACACGATTGCAAACAACAACAAAAACGCCAATTTTGCTCTTTATTATGAAAACTACTAACTGTTGTTGGCTCAAAAACGTGTACAGGCTAGTATTGAGGCTGCGGCCTTCGACCTGGCAACACCGCTTCTCGAGGGTTTTTTTGCATTGTAAAAATCCTTACAAGAACCAGCTAGTTTCAAGTAAACAAAAAATAGTCCCATAAGATAGAATGTGGATAAGCAAATCAGCTGAACCCTTAGGCGCGATGTTGCCATTTACTAGAGCCGCGGCCTTCTACTTGTGATGACAATGGCACAGGTCACATAGCCATAAGTATAAATCCAATTTTAAATTCCAAAACATTTATCTAGGGCTTTAAATGACTCTGATTTTTTTTGTATATGGATTACCTGTGCAAAATATTAATATTACCAAGGAAGGCACGGTGTACCGTAACTAACGTTTTTATCAGTAGATAATTGACCTCAGTGAAATACTTAATACGTATCTGAACTTGCAATGAGTTTACAATTGCACTGGTGGTTTTTACCATTTGAAGATATCTTGAGGTAGGAAAATTTCAACCAAAACAATTAAATTAATTTGGTCTTGTGTCTTTTCAAAATCATAACCCCCGTCTTTGGGACTCATAATGGGAGGTCTGGGGGCGGAGTATTGTTCAACTGCGGGAGAACACAAACGGGGGCCTGGGGGCGGAGCCCCCAGCGAGTGAAGCGAGTATTAAATATATTACTAAGCGTAATACTAGATCTAACATAAATATTAGGTTTATAATTTTAGACAACACATTGACGCATTTAATTATATATGCGAAATAAAGCGGAGTCTTGTACGTTAAAGATAAACCTACTGGGGCTTTACAATAACAGGAAAGGCTTTGCTGAATGTCTGGAATTTTGCAAATGGACCTGTCAAATCTTGGAGTAAACTGTTATAATATGTTCAAGGTGAACAAAATATAATGTTTTTTTTGGAAGCTGACACTTAACTATAGATTTCTATATAAATGGGTATTTTTAGTAATTATTCAACATGAATTTAGTTGTCAGTTTAGTCAACTTATTTTACAGTGATACTCTACAGCAGCACATTAAATTTAAAACTGAAAGTATTTTCTGATACAATTACTGCAAAAATTCCTTTTCAAACCAGAAAACAAAAATAACTGGGAAATACTCTCATTTAAAAAAACAAATAAATATTTTGAGAAGAAATATCACAGTTTGTGATATATCAATCAGACATTCCTTGATGTACGAGGATTTATGTTTTCGCCAAATAAAAACATATGGATGAAAAATATTTCTGGTTTTATTTTTATCAGAGTGGATGCATTGACCTGAATTTGATTGCATTACGAATGGTTTTGCTTCTTTAAAACAAAACTATTGATTAATATTGCTCAAGGGTTAATTATGACTCGAGGGCTTTATTTTTGTGTTCAGAGATAACACCTGTAATTAATTTACGGTTATTGATCGATATCAATGCAATCCTACTATAATATGATAAATGTGAAAGTGTGGATGTTTGTGTGTCTTTCAGCCACATGAAAAATACGGGACCAACTGAGCTGAAATTTTGCAGGAATAGAGCCTCTATTTCAGAAAAGGACATAGGCCTATTCACTTTCTTAAAATCCCCTTTGGGCTACGCCCCGTGAATGTCCTTTACTTCAATGTTTACGTTTTATAAGGAAGTAAACATTCAAATACTGAGTGTTAAACAGCTTTAAATACTAAAATATGTCAGTTCAAAAAGCAGAAGTTAGATCAGCTGTAATTTTTATCGTGAGCAAAGCCACGGGCAACTGTTAGTGTTAAATAAAATCTAAACAAAATCATAACCGTAGTTTATTGTCAAGTTAAATTTGTGCTGCATTAGAAAAAAAGAGATCCTAAATAACACAAAGTATATGCTCAAATTTAATATTAAGGACTACTAAATCAGTAACTTCTGAATTATGTTTGTTTATAATTATTTACGTCACATTATTTTTGTGATTTCGCTTTATTTGTCAATGAAAAAGTCAAGCTTTGTACTTTTCCAAATTTTTACTTCTTATGATTTAAGTTGTGATAATCTACCACATATTTTCATAAATAATAAAAATTGGTTTTATTAATATTATTAGATAATATACCAAATAAATAGTATTTTTCTATGCATGGATAGTTTTCCGCGACCTAAACATTTAGGAATATTAACAAAATTATAATATGAGGAATATTATCTACTCCTTTAGATACAAAATTCCAATTCCTAAAGGAATTGGAATTCGAATTTCGATCAAAAATCCGTCTAATAAATGTGGTATTTTGTTTATGGAGCTTCGAGAATTTATTTTATTTAGAGCTATAATAACTATTTATTTTGAGCATTCATCCTCTTCATTAAACAGTTTTTAATTGTATATAACTGGTTTAATATATACTAAGTAATTATATAAGGGAATTCTCTAACCTTAAACAAGATATAAATTAAAATTTCCTACTTTAAAATAAACTATTTAGAAAGTTACATTTCAATAGTGTATTTGACATTTTCTAGGAAAAGATAACTTCATTAATATGTAAGGAAAATATTTTCCTCTGAAAATTACTAATTAAATGGTAAACCAGGCAGATGGTCAAAAGGGATCTGAAATACACAGGACCGGAGAACAAGATGAAATGAAAACAGCGAAAATGTCAGGCGGAGGTGGCGGCATTTCGCCACTTCACTCTCCATCATCATTCTCTAACGAACATGAAATGTTTATTTTACAAACTGAACACCACCTCGAGAAGAATTAACGTTGTCGTTCCCGTTGTCTGTGATTACAGCACGTCAATTACAGCAAAATATTGTATCTTTGGATCTTTTCCGTTATACGTATACCACTGTTTCGAGTTTGTTTTTCAAGCTTGATTTTGGTAAGTTTGGTTACGATAGGTTAGGTTAGGTAACCTAACACAACCTAGCCTAACCTAACGTAACGTAACCTAACCTAACCAACTGGAAGTGGGACCGCTAGACGGCCAGACACTGGCTTCTCGCGTCTAGACAGAGATAACGGTAGATAAGATAACGAAACCGCAGGTAAAATATTCTTACAATGAATTTCCACTTTAAAACGATTAATAACAGTTATTTGACCTAGTTTATGGTGCTCGGTCAAAAATCAAGCTTGAAGGGTAGATTTGGAATAGTGGTATACGTATAACGGAAACGATCCGAAAAGGATGTCTAAAAAAAGTATCTTCAGATTAATAGGAGTGCTTATGTATTTTAATATAATCTCTATTATTTAAATAGTACTCGTAATAATTTAAAACTAATTAATTACTGATTATTTTACTGGTATTAAAGACTTATTCAGAGCAACTATAGGGTATTTTTCAAATTCTATTTTTGCAGTAAAGTATTTAAAAGTAGTCACTTTATTTTTGTTTAGTGCCTACTTCTTCATCCGCTGGTGAAAAACTTTGACACTTCACTAAACATTCAGTGTTTAAGAAATACATTACCTAAATGTTCCCGTAATGTGCACTGTTAAAATAAATTTTATTAAAATTAAAATATGTTGTATAAAATTAAATTATTAATATAATGTTGTAAATAAAACAAGATTTATATACAGTAATTAATATAAAAAAGTAAGATTAAATACACTATCAGGAATAGCGGACCTTCTTCTCAAATCAAGTTCAAAATTAAATCGTGGTTTGAAAAGATTTAGTGCTGCAGGGAGTTGTGTTGGTTAGTTCAAATCCACTAATCAGGGCAAGCTTTTCTCAGAAGCTTCTAGGGACGTTTTTAGAATACGAATACCACATTGTTGGGATCTGTATTATTTTTCCAGCTGAAAGTGATGTCTAATGTTGTGAATTATGTTAAAATCTTGATTGATCTTATTTGTGCCTAGGGTATTTTTATATGTAATTTTCATCTATTTCCCTGCCTCTCTGCTTGATTATTTTAATGTTTTAATTCAGCATGAGAGAAACTATCGAATTCGTTCTTTTTAGGGCTCACGTGTCTCAGTCATATCATGAAAAAAACAGAATGTTAATGAATAGCTGCAAAATGTTTAACAAATAAAGAATGAAATTCCAAGAAGTTTTACTTTATTTATTCCACAAACTTAAATGTTTTAATAAAACTATTAGAGGACCAAGAAAGTAAAAATAAATAACAATGTTATTCAGTTAAATTACGGAGTAAAAGCAATGTTGAAAAATCATAGAAAATATATATAATTTTTATTCGGTAAACAGATATAAGATTGTGTTGCTAGTTATGAGAATAATGCTTGTACGTATTTAAGTTGGCTACTGAACCTTCAGTAAGGGATAAGTACGATCAGCTCGATGACCCAACTGGGAAAACCGAAGCCAAAACGGCTTAAAGCTTTGTTTTTATCGTCGCCAAACCTATTTCCATTTTCACTTAAAGCAGGGTTTGGAGCTAACGGTTTATTTAAATCTCCATGAGACCATCTAAACTGTGTGGAAATATTTTCTAATTTGTTATCAAATGCATTTGTTTAATTAAAATGGTATCAGCTAAACCCCATTTTAATACACAAATGTTTGGAAATTTTAGACTAAAATGTGCCATAACAATGAATGAACGCAAGCTACTAAGAAAACACCGTAACCGTTTTAACCATTAACAATCACCAAGTAATTTTCATTTTAGACATTTGATTAGGACAAAAGAAAAATAAAGGCTGACGCGATTCTGTTTTTTAATGTATAGAAGCAATAAAACATTTCGCTAATCAATCCATCGTGTTAACAATAGGTCATATTATTATTGTCATTACAGTAATAGGTATTTAGAGCGTGGCCTTTACCTCTCTTTAGTCGGGACACTTTTTTTTCTTTCACTCGACAGGTGAATCTCATTAACAGTATCACTACTTATGAGTGTTGCACAAATAACCACAATCTACCACTATCTCCGCTTTCAGGATAATTACTTTTTTTAGGTAAATTAAATCTGGCCAGTTTAATGTTTGTATAAAGCATTTAAGTGTAATTCTAAATAAAAATACCCGGAAACAACAGTATTTTATTATAACAATTGCATTGTAAACTGATTTATTTTCTATTAGGAAAGGTAAAAAATGATTTTGAATAATGAAATGTCAATAAATAATAACGATTTGCCTGAGATCAAATATTTTCTTTACTGTAGGCCAAACAACAGTTTGATTTAGTTTAAACTAGAACTAGAGTTAAATTTGTGTTCCACCTAATGAGTGTATTTATTTATTTATTTTTATTACATGCATACTTTACAGGTAATCACCCAATTACAAAGATGCAGTTCACATAAATGTCCATTACTTCTCTTGGTGATGATGTGCTATAACTTTTATGTTAGTTACTATATTGAAAAGTATCACAAGAACAAACGACAAACCTTAATAATCGATGTATATATATATATATATATAATATATATATATATATATATATATATATATATAATACAAGTATAACAATCTATTATTAAATTTTCCACAAACAACAATGAGAAAATTAAACAATATTACAATAGCTGGTTACTAATAACAAACATAAAAAGATAAGAAAATTAAATTAAATTTTAAAAAGTGCCAGGGAGAAAAAGTTTGAATAATGAGACAAAATAACATTTACAACCCGCTGATGCAATCTTTTTTTAATACTCTTGGTGAATCCGAGAAAATGTCAATATTTACAATTGATAGTAGGCAATTACACGTCCTCATCATCCGGAAAAGGGGAGAGGAACCATGTGCCAGCGTCCTAGCCTGAGGTAAACAGAAGAGAAACCGACATCTTGAATTACAATTGAGAACCCGGATAGGCAAAGCTGCCAAAAGGGCAGGATCGTCGACCTGTCCCCACACCAATTTGTACAGAAACATCAACTCCAGGGCCTTTTTCCTCAGGCCTAGACTCTCCAACTCAAACATCTCCAATAAATCATCATAAGGTATCTGAGTTGTGCAGAAATTAAAGGATTTAAATAACGATAACCTTAAAAATCTTTTTTGAACTTTTTCAAGTGCTTCAAAGTAAGTGATCTGAACTGGGCTCCGTATAATAGCTGCACTCTCTAGTCTTGACCTGACCAATGACATGTGCAAATTTAAAAATGTTTGTACATCTTTAAAAATTGATCAGTTTCTAATAATAAATCTCAACATTTTATTAGCGCTCGCAATACATTTATCAATGTGATAGCTAAATGACAGATTTGAGTTGATGTAGACGCCTAAATCTTTTACCATTTCTAATCTAGATAATTTGACACCGTCAAGTAAATAATAGTAAAATAGTCCTGATTTACAAAAAATATAGAACGTCATTACACTGCATTTAGAAATGTAAACGTACATTTTCTTTTTCTAACTCCATAAATTTACTCTCAAGATCTGCTTGTAATAATTTAGTGTCCTCTTGGCTCGAAATATGCATAACAAGTTTTAGATCATCAGCAATACAGCAATAATGACGATGATAATAGTCATTCAGATAAATCATTTCTTTTATTTCTCCCTAAAGGAACATAGCCAATCCAAATTCTGGGATAAATACCCAAATTTTTCATTAATTTCCCCTAAAATGGGATTTTTTAAAATTACAATACAAACGAAATGATTGAATTTTATTTGTTCATGTGATGGTTTGATTTATTTTTATTCCTTGGATCTGAGTATATTGATAATATGTTAGCTGGCATTTATATACCTTATCAAGTAAACATTTATTATGAATAATTAGTGAGAAATAAGATCAAAATGATAAAGTTTACTTTATTTAGAGTAATATTTACAAAAAAAAATCAAAACAATAACTTCCCTAACACCTAGAATATGGCTACATATAAAAAATAAATCTTTAGAAATTAACTAAGAATGCAGGTTTGCTGAAACAAGTGATTTTAAATTAAATCATATGTTTGGATTTAATTTTTCACGTTATTATTTTATTTGTTTTTGACTGATTTGAAATCATTGATTGAATGTTTTCTTACATTTATATACTATATAACAAGAACACACTGATAAAATATATTAGACTAATAATTATAAGAATAACAAAAAGTGTATTACTGTATGGATACCGATGTAATTCCCATGATCATTTCCCTTATATCTTAAGCTCTTGAATTGTAATGAAATTTACTTTGTGCATTATTTACATAAAATGTTCGAAACATTATTTTCCCTTACATAAATTGAATAAGCTCAAGTATGAAAAATAATTCTTTAGAAATTCGCTAAGTCTGCAGGTTTGCTGCGTCGGGGGTGTTTTTAATTGAAATAAAAGAGGCGGTGAAAAAGTTTGGAAAACACTTGGCAGAGCTCCATTCAATCGTCACCGGGGGGATCAGATATCAGAAGAAAATATATAAACGAAGGCTTCCAAAGATAAAATATATTTCGTGTATTTAATAATAAATTTTCTAACATTTTATTTTGGCAGATATCTGTAGTCTAGACTCTCTTTAACTGTCTTGATTTTACAAAATGTCTTTATATTCAAATGTATTCACGCAATATATATTTTTAATTTTATATAATTTTTATTTATAGTACTGCGCTACATTTAAGGGAGAAGGAAATATATTCTGCTTCCTATGATTTCCATGTAAAAAGACGGGCATTACAGTACTAGGAATTTGAAATTCAGATATTTTGACTATACACTGTATGCATTGTATTCTGTTCTTACGAATGCAAAACGATATTTTTTGTCAGATAATTTAATAATTGCGATTTTGCTGAGGGTTGTAGGAATGTGTAGTTTTCCTCATCGAATATACAGTTGAAGCAAAGCCTGAAACTGTACAGTGCTGTGCTAGGCTAGTATACCGCAATTTTTCAATTGTTGACAATGAAAACAATTTAATTATTTAACTCAAATCGTTTATGATCATGATTTTACGAACTGTCACTTTTTAATCCTATCCCTTATTATCTCCTCATCCAACAGCAGGAATAATAAGCGTAATATAAAATATGATTATGGAATATACCTATTACTCTAGAAAATTATAACCAATAGGGTAAGCAGGATACAAATGCTAACTTATGCTGATGATGTGATTAAAAATATAAATAAGATAACTTTTTGCATTATTGTAATAAAAGCAGTAATTACATTTCTACAATTACGTAATTGAAATAGAATAAAAATATAGTAAATAACATTATTTTCCTGTAAAATATTATTTATTGTAAATTTAAAAATATTTAAATTGCTTAGCTTCAATCTTTTACCGTTTCTATGTTGAATTTAACTAAAATGTTTCCTGCAGAAAGTTCCAAACTGACAGAGTCATTAACTTGACTGTCTCATCCCTTATCAAAATTAGAGTGGATTAACTTGAGAATTTCTTGACTTTGCAGCTCTTTTCGAATTGGAAAGCCCAGAGCCTTATTTTAACTTAATGGTCCTATTAATACTTCCTCATATCTTTCTAATAGTTCTATTATAGGTCATACTGATTTTTTATACCAAAATATTTATCCCCAAAATCGAATGTTATTATCATACGTATATTCTTACCTTTAGTTAGATATTAGGTTATTCAGTTTTGTTGTGTTGGCATCATGTAGGACAAGTTGACTAATTTATTGTAAAAAATCAAATGCTAACCGTCTTTATTCTCATTCTTAAAAGGGGCAGCACGAAACAATAAGTAAATTTAATTACCACTCGTGAAATGTAAGTAAAATTAGAAAAGATTCTTATTGTATTCAACCTTGTTTTTTATTTGTAAAATCAGTGTAAATGAAAATTGAATGTAGCAATGTTAAAATAATATGATTCAAAAGATTTATTGTATTTAAGATTTTATATTTGCAAATTGTAATAATTCATGTTAAAACCATTCTCATTATCTTAACGTATCCATTCCTGATTGTAAAGTTTTTGTTGTGTTTCAATTTATTTTAAATATTAAACTTAATTTACATATTAATATTTCATTTGCTTGTTTTCAGACGTGTTCGTGTAATTATTAAAATGGCGCAGTGCTAAAAGTCCCCGT
The DNA here is from genome assembly GCA_035578135.1 of Flexamia atlantica. Lineage (NCBI taxonomy): Eukaryota > Metazoa > Arthropoda > Insecta > Hemiptera > Cicadellidae > Flexamia > Flexamia atlantica. The sequence goes on along the minus strand of JAQJVK010000142.1, from coordinate 172,276 downwards.
CTGAGAGTAAGCTATTATGAATAAGCAGATCATTGTGTAAATGGCTAGTCAATAAAGATAAAGTTACTGTATTATATCAACTATCACTCTAACTTTCACTCCTACTTCAAATAAAATTTATAACAAATCTGTACGCCAAATTGGCCTCTAAGGGTGTATAAAGTTTACTAAAGTAAATGACAGTATAACGTACATAATTTAAATACTTAGCGTTTACTCAAAATCCAAAAGTTTATCCTGCTCCTAAACGAAGTTATTAAAATTTTGAAGCCAACAATGCCAAAAAAATAAATAAATGCTAATAGTGGTTTTTTTATCCATCCAATACCACAAGCAACATGCCACATGCCACAATTCTTCTTTTCAATAACTATATATTATGTCGTATTTTACTTTGTCAAATTGAATAACTTTACCATCAAAATACTCCAAGCTTTCTTTAACCGATTCAATATTATCTCAACATAATAGATTGAACTCACACACACGGCAAATTAAAAAACACATGACACGGAAATTAAATGTACACATGAGCAATATTAAACTAGTGTAAAAATATTGATAAACAATAACAAACCTCGTTTCCCATCTTATTAAAGAATAAATAAACCAGGAACAATATGATAAACACAGTTTTGGTTTTCCGACAAAGCTCTAGTATGCCGCCGTTTGGCTACGTTCCATGAATGAAATTAAATATATTTCATACTCAAGATGCTTTAGGATTGTTTTACTGAATAAACATAACGGCCTGCTTCATTTTAAATGCCATAGATGTTTGCTCTAACTTTCGTTCTTTTACAATATGCGTAGGTATGGTTTATTTGGTGATTTCATTATTTTTTTTATTTTTTACTAAGCTTGTAATCTTTATTCATTCATGTTAGACCTAGACATCAATAAACCTTTATATATAACGTTTTTGGTTTTCTTTTAGGTTAAACTTAGGTTATCAGTAGAAATTACAATTTGTTTTAATTTTAAATTTGTATAAATCTTTGTATTACTATGATGGACTGAGCATGTTGTAAAAACCAATTTTCTTGAAAAGTAAATAAATGAAAATTCAAAAGGTTTTATTGAAAAAGTTGATATTGCTAAATTGATTTTTAAAGTTAGTTTAATTGAATTTCTTAACAAAAATAAAAATATATGTCATTATTACAAAAGCTACTTTTACAATTGTGGCAGTATAAAGGCAAATCAATTATTTATAAACTGAGTACTAGTTTCTAAAATGTATTTAAAGTTCCTCTGTGGATTGCATTACATAAAATATTGCTTATTTATTTATCATGAGGATCGTCATGCTGCAAAACAATATTAAGAAATATACGGTTTTTCATAGTTTATACATTAAGGTAAGCAAACATTTACTTACCATATATTATTAATCATAGACTATAATAGTAAATTTCACATAATCCTATAATAGTTGATAATGGGCACAGAAGATCATTGTACTAGAAAAATTATAACTTAAACTGGAAGCTGGTAGGATGGAAGTGGAGTGAGTAATAGCAGCACTTGACGTCACACAATTTAGGTAATACCCGGAAACAAAGTACTTCTACACATCATTACGGCCAAAGTGCTACCCTTCGAATAGTTATGGCCATAGTGTTCCTTATACATTCTTACGTCCAAAGTGCTACCTTATATATATCGTTACGGCTAAAGTGCTACCCTAAGAAAAGTTACGGCCACAGTGCTACCTTAGACATTTTACGGTCCTGGTGCTAAATACACACAGTTAAATACAAAGTTCTACCTTCTGTCTTGTTCGTAAGTGATACATTCTAGACATCGTTCCAACAAAAATGTACCTTCTTTCAACATTTTACCCAATTTGCTAGATTTTACATTGTCATAAACAAAGTGAAAATGTACTAAAGTGCAACTTCTTTCCATAGTGAAAATCACTACTTCTAAAAAGCTACCATCTACACATCGTCGCGGACGTAGTGCTACCGTACACATCGTCGCGGCCATAATACTACCCTTCAGAATCGTCGCGGCCCTACTGCTACCCTACACATCGTAGCGGACGTAGCGCTACCCTATACATAATCGCGGACGTAGTGCTACCCTGCACATCTTCGTGGCCGTAGTGCTACCCTACACTTCTTCGCGGCCGTATTGCTACCCTACACATCTTCGTGGCCGTAGTGCTACCCTACACATCGTCGCGGCCGTAATACTACCCTACACATCGTCGCGGCCGAAATGCGTCCGTTATATATGATAGAACATCATTCACGCCTAATTCAAACCTTTTAACAACATGCTTGAGCGTCTAAACAACATAACTGAAGAAGCGTTATTTAGGAATGATTACTCGTATTAACACGAAATTATTCTCACTTTTAAGTATTGATATGAAATAAATAAATTATCAATGCATTAAATCATTTTAGGAAAGAATATATATTTGGAAACTTGGAAAATAACATTAAATATGTGATAATGGTCATTAATTTAATAAATAATCAACTATTTGAAATTAAAAATAAAAATGCAAGTCCTAATAAAATTATATTGTAATACTTACAGCCTCAGCAATCCGATATAAATGTGGTGACGCGTTTCGCCGATTACGGCATCATCAGACGATCACACATTGTACACCTAATAGTCCATAACATAAATTTCGCCTTGCAGGTTGACAAATTGTTTAAAATAACTGTTAGGCCTAACACACATATTCGTATTTTAAATGTGTGTTAGGCCTAACAGTTATTTTAAACAATTTGACGACCTGAAAAGCGAAATTTATGTTATGGACTATTAGGTGTACAATGTGTGATCGTCTGATGATGCCGTAATCGGCGAAACGAGTCACCACATTTATATCATCGGATTGCTGAGGCTGTAAGTATTACAATATATTTTGATAAAAGCAATCTTGGTACCAGATTTTCAAGATCTAATAAAATTAAAAATAAATGCAATCTGATAGTAGTTTTCTTAGTTGGTAATTGATGTTAAATAAACTTATAACTTCCTATGAAAATGTTGTAATGGTTTACTATTTCTATCCTTCTCGAAAATCTGTAATGAATGTTGCAGCCTAAAGTAAAATACTCCATTTGAGATTTTTGCTTAACATCTTACAATAGCCGTCGAGATGCTTATTGACTCATAAGCCTTCTGGTGACATAGTGATTTCGTTATTTATTTTCTAATTATTTTTCGTATGTCTATATTACTTACAGAATTTACCGAAACTAATATTTTGGAGCTGAGGATAAAATAATACACAATTAATTTAGATTTACGAGATGAATTTAGTGATCCTTCATGTTGTAGAAAAAGAAATAGCTTTATTGATAGGTTTCAGCAAATTCAAATATCAAATGTGTTAAAAATAAGGTTAAATATACACGCATTTTTTATAGACTTAAGAGAACACATCGTTCTATGTTTCAAAGCAACTCCTTCTTATTGCCTGCAAAGGAAGTTTTGAAACTTCATTCAATAACCGTAATTTTGTTGTATAAAAATATCACAGCAATATTTGAAACTGACACACTTTCCCTGAAAGGAAAACGTTGTAGAGTGTCAGGTAGAAGGAAAATAAAAAATTAAGACACATGAAGGCACAGTCGTCTGGCCCTTTCCATCCGAACCACGCAGCAGGAGTGACGAACTTTTTCCTTAACGAAGTTTTTCGTCACTATATTGTGAGCCTAAACTGTGTAACTGGGATAGTATTGTAACTGAGATAACATGTGTCGAGGAAAAATTATCGTAACAGATAGGTAGGTTTTATTTTGTTTGGTTGAACCTAGAATCTAGAAATGTCTCGCATCTAGAGGTGTACGAGTAATGATTATTGAAGTCGAGTCGAGTTTTGAAAAATACCCACGAGTTTCGAGCTTTTTTCAAGTCGAGTTTTATAAAGATTACAATATTATAGTCATCACGATTCTACATAATCATCACCTTAAAAGTATCGATACATTAATAAGATACAAATTACAATTTTAAGGTAATTAAACTTAAAAGATTAAGTGAACTAAGAGCAGATACACAAATAAAAAAAATCTTTTACTTAAACTAACAATGATTCTTGATTTAATATATTTGCCATACCTAACTTGTCTTTAGGCATACCTGGGTATTGAAAAGAAATGAAAACTACGCCCTTCTATACCTGACTCAAGACATGATTAAAATATTTGCTTTGATTTGCTCACACAGATACATTTCTATTCATGTAATTATCAACGAAAAACCGAGTTTGTTATTTTTTTGTTATGGGTTCTAAAATATAACACAAATATTTTTTTAAGAGAAGGGATGATAAATAACCTCAAACTTCAGAAAAGAGTTCTTTAACTCTTTCAAAGAGATGGAGAGAAAGAAAATATATTCTTTAAGAAAGAAAACGCATACAGTGGGGAATATTATCAAATAGTAAACCTCTGCCAGATATCATGTTTTATTGAAAGTTATAAATAATTACAAGATTCTTTATTAAGATCCGAAAATCCGATCTTGCTGAGACGTAATGATTATTAATTGTTGAATAAACGATTGATGTTTCTATGAAACACGCAATTAGGAACTTTTATACAACGCTCACACTCTCTAGCAGAAATACTAAAAACGATTTGCTGCCCCGGGAGGCTAACCTTTAGAATCCGTCTCCACCGTTAAGTAAAAAATCGACATTTTTCGATTTGATATTAATAATCGATTTCCTTTTAAGCCATGTTTTATTGTTATTAGTGTTAAACGTGAAATTATCAATTTAGGTCACTGTTTTAACAGTTAATTAAAATGTCGGTTTCTCTTTAACCGTTATTAATTTTACCATCCTATTTCAATTAGAGAAACTGACTAACCTGGAGTCAGTCAAGCAGTCATGGATTGCAAACATTTGCTTTGACTAATTCAGTTTCATGTGGTTTTACGATGATTCTAGTTCTATACCCTGATTATCGAAAGAAGGTGAGCGGCGCGGCGGCGGCGCCGGCGGAGCGAGCGCGCGGCAGTAAAAACATTCTCATTTAAAACGCTGTAGAAACGTAACGAACGCTGTTAAAAATTTGCAGTCGACTTTATTCCAATGACAAGTTAATTAAGTTATCAGCACTGTTTTCAAATAATTTTTAACGTACATCGTTCAGTTTATACTGTGAGCTATATTACTAAAAACACGATTTGCTAATTGAAAAATTCAATTCTTTGTGTTTGATTTATGATAACTCTGCTTAGAAGCATGGGGGGGGGGAATCCTATAGAAACCCTTTATTCGACTTTCTTGGGAACAATACATCAAAATTTGAGAGTCTTGTGATTAATATTTACGTCATTATTAATTTATTTCTAAAGTACTGTTATCTCAGCTATTACACTACTTTAATGAATGAAATTCAGTAAACAACGTCTTTGAATGAAATATAGGTTAATTCCGTCGCAGTTTTATGGTTTTATTGGAATGGTTTCTCATAATCGATTAATACAGTATATAAACGATTGTATCCGTGCGAGGCAGAGCTGACAGAACAATGACTGTTGAAGTACAGTCTGGACTAGTGGACCCATTTTATTCGCGCGCCTCTGCATGTCTCAGTTTTTCTCTTATAAACAACGCCTGCTTCCAGATGTAGAATTCATTATAAAAACAAAGCCGATTTACCATCATTGAACAATAAGGAACCTTTCAGTTCCTCCAATCTGCATGTGCAGTGTGTGTTGGAAACATGTGCTCCGTTGTTGTTGGTCAGTTCGCGTCTGGATTGCGCTCGCCCGAGCAATGTTGATACTGTAATTAATTTCAATCATCATCTGATTACGGATTTATCTAGTAGTATTGAAGTAATTTATTAACTGAATATAGATTGTGGAAACTACCTAATATCATTAAAGGAAAAATGAAATGAAAATCTCAATTAACAAAAGAGTTAACAGTTCTTTAGAAATAAATTAATAACGACGTAAATATTGATCACAAGACTCTCGAATTTTGATATATTGTTCCCAAGAAAGTCGACTAAAGGTTCTCTATAGGAATTTTTCCCCTATGCTTCTAAGCATAGTTATCATAAATCAAACACAAAGAAGTGACTTTTTTAATAATTCGTAAATCGTGTTTTTAGTAATAAACGATATTACTCGTTATCATTTATACTCACAGTATAAACTAAACGATATACGTTAAAAATTATTTGAAAACAGTGCTGATAAGGTAATAAACTGGTCATTGAAATAAAATGGACCGAAATTTTTTAACAGCGTTTTTACGTTTCTACAGCGTTATGAATAAGAATGTTTTTACTGCCGCGCGCTCGCTCCGCCGCCGCCGCGCCGCTTACCTTCTTTCTATAATCAGGGTTTACGAGTGAAACTTGATAGGATATATTTGGCAGTGTTACCAACGTCGATGAAAATAAGGAAATGGTTCGAAAATTCCAATATTTCGTCGAGTAACATTGTCGTGCAAAGTGTAGGTATTTCTTAGCATTTAGAAGATGCAGCTAATTTGTTTTTACTTACACAGTAATTGCAACTATTTTTTTAGAACTATAATGGTTTATTTCGGTTAAACCCGTTTATTTACTAAACTATCATGCAGGTAAACATCTATGCTTTTAATTATCGTTTCGATTATAGTACCGAAATTTTGTTTATCTACGACCATTGCAGTAATCACCAATAACGATGTTACAACTAATGTCATTATGAGGTCCATTATTAAACCAAATACAAACCCGTTGCATAAAGTTAACTTATGCAACTGGTGTCACTTTATGATACAGGTTCTAGACCAATGGGAGCGCGGCTTTTGACGAAAGTAGTGTCATAATGACAATTACGCAATTCGCACATCAGCTGATTGTTGCATTACGATTCATGTTAGAGTTGACTTATCCCATCAGTTGATTGTTCCACAACGATTCATGGTTAAGTCTGCTTATGTGCCTAACCTCAAATTTGAATTGACCTATTCAATCATTAGTTTAGTAATTCAGTTAGTTAGTAATTAGTTTTCAATAGTTAGTAATGAGTTTTGTTTAACTTCGGGGGAAATTTTGTCGTATATTGTTGGTCGAAGTTAAAATAGTGTATGCAACGATTGTATTGTATGCCTTTAAGCCACTCGTAAGATATTTAGAACACTCGTGGCTTTAAGACATTCATAATATAATCGTTGCATTAACTACTATTACGTGTTTTATTCGATTACAGTTAACAGGTTAACTTGACTTTGGAGGAATGAAAGCCCCAGCATTGCCACACTGTTTTCAGCACACTGTTTAACTAATTATGTTTACATTTGTGCTCATTGATCAAAATTTTATCGTTTAGGCTACAAAGCGGTCAGTCAAAACTCTGCTTTTCTAAAGCGGTAAAAATTGTTATTTTTCAAACGACCAGCATTCCGCATATTTGATCGATAAGTTCGAAATAAACAAACGGTCGAGACAAACCAATAGACCGAATAAAAATCCTGTAATTTACCTGTATTAAAGGTAAATATCGACAGATCGTATGAATAACCATTTTCTGACGGGGATACAAAAACCCCGCCTCCGCGGAGCGCAATATTTTCTCTGTTGTTTGTCCGAGACTCGTTAACTTTTACAGCGTGCGATTTTATCACTTTATATCGTGGATAGGGCAGTTTATAATCCATAACAATGCACATACAACAGACTTTATGTAGTTTTGGCTGTTACAGTGTATTTAGGCAGTGACTATCGATAGATAAGCTAATATACTTATTTAATATAATATAACCATGAAGCAAGGAATAATAAGGATGAAAACCATGAGCTGTTGTAACAATTTTATTTTATTTTTGTTACTTTTGCTCTAGCTCAGTGGGCGGGGTGGGTAAGTTGAGGTTCCAGCTAGGGTGAAGTACAAGTCCAACGCTGTCCAGATTTTCAAATTTATTCAGGGCGCCACCTTGTTTCGGATGTCCGCTCAATGGATCGTAACAAGGAATCGGTCCACTCCAAGTTGGGGTACTCCACCGTGGTAAGCAGGTGTAAGGGGCCACCAAAATATACTCAAAGTCAATTGGCCGTGTGCACATATATTCTGATATACTATCTGAATTAATAAATTCTATCATTGGCTAAATCAACTGCAAAATATCTAAATGAATAATAAAAGCAAATTTATGTATATTCAATATGCAATGGTTGTAAACTAATAGTATTACACCATGAAGAAAATATTCAGCAAAGTATGTGATAATTCTCTTTAATTTACATTTAACTCAAATCTTATCAACAACAGAAACAACTTGAAAGGAATTGTCGCCCTTGGAAATCTGAACTATGAACTGAATAATAGGATTTTATCTGCGAAATATTTGAGAAAATTTACCAAGTCATTTAAAGTTCAACTAAATGTTGATTATTTAATCACTGTAATACTGGTTCACCAAGTTATTCTCTTTCAGTCACCAGGACCAAATCAACAACAACTTTAGCAGACAACTTGATTTTATTCTAACCATTTCACAATAAAGACATCATAATATCATTGGCAATCAGTTCCATAATTAATTCAGAGAATAACTCTCAACAATAATTTCAGAATTCTTAACAATAATTCAAATACCAATATTACTGGCACCTAACAATGCACATTATCAATCATTAACTACTGTGGGTGGCCACCCATACTGAAATATTTGAACACAGATAATACTTGAAAATAATTAACACAGATACATAAATGAAACATGAAGTCCTGAAATCGGGTCAATCATGAATCATGAACCCTGGCTAGGCAGGTGAAAGATAAGGACACAGACAATACTTGAAATATCACAGGTGCATAAATGAAACATGAAGTCCTGAAATCAGGTCAATCTTCATGAATCAAGAAACCTAAACTAAATATATGTGAACTGTAACACACAGCTTAGTGGGCGATGCAGGCGATCCGCAGGGATAGTCCTTCATCAGTCCGTTGATCCCAAGTTGGTTCCATATTCGAAAAAGTCACTCAAAAAATGTAGGTCACTCACCAAAGTGAAGATTTCTCTGAGCTCAGAAACACACTAGTTCGCACGAACCGGGAGCGCGCATACGATAACCCGCACAAGATGAGTCGATGGGGTCCAATAGTCGCCCACCAGTAGCATCCAGTAGTGGCTGACCCAGTAGTAGTCCACAGAAGTAGCCAGAAGTCCAAAGGTCGCAGGTACAGGGGATGAGGAAAGAAAAACCCTGCACAATGTACCACCTTTTATAGCCTAGGCCCTTGATTTATTTAAATATTTTGTTTAGCTTCAAATTATTTTATTGTTATTGAAGTCACATTAAAATATGTTCAGCTTTCAGGTGCAAAAGTTTTTGTAAACTACATGAAAAGAGAGAATCAGTATTACAGTTGAAATACATTATAAATATTCAAAAATAATTTGCTTAAAAAAGAACGAGTTTAACAACAAAGTTATTCCTGATAACAAACACACAAGATAATATTAAGTCTGATTTGAAATAATGATCTATTAAAATACAAAATATTTCTGAGACAAATCATTGAATCTGTTATCTTGCTCAAAATATTCTCACTATTTTATAAATTCACTTTATCCTGTTCCAGATAAAATAGGCAAGATAAACTCTTAAAATAATATACAATATTGTGTCCATCAGAAAAGGAATATTTATTATTTTGGCTATCTTAAAATATGTAGGCTATTCTCAGAATAAACAAACTGGTGAGAGAGAGAGCGAAAATATCTAGGCCTACTGTATAGAATAAACAAGGAAGTATGAGAACAAAGACTGACAAAACAAAATAGTCCAAAATAAAAACACTAGGCAAGGTTGCATTCCTTTATATCTCACAATCTATTTTACTACTTGCCACTTACTGAATAAATTACTTGACACAGTTACTAATCAGCTTTTGAGGTTAACATTATTACTGGGATAGAAACATTTTTATATTATGAGACAACATTTAATATCTTGACATTTAATAGAAATTTAGGTGCAAGAGGAATATTGTTATTCTAAATTTATAAATCTACCAATTTGAAAAACAGACAAGAACAGTACACTTTTATATTTCACTACTTTTAACCTTGGCACTTCAGTTAAAGAAGCTAAATATTTTAATCAGCCTACTTCATTTATGAATATATTTTTATAAACTCACAGTTAATGTATTTCCCAAGAAAAGTATTTGCTATTTTCTTGCAACCAAAATCATTATGGTTCTGACATGAAAGATGATGCAATAATTGCAGCTTGTAGAAATGCCTTACATAAATTACATAAAAAGAACGAACATACAATTTATGAACACATAAAAAGAAATCATTATTTAGGTAAAACAAGGTATTAAAATACAATAATTCATATTCTGAGCATATTTGATGTCTGAACATATTATGTTTTATGATCTACCTCATGTTAAAACATTCACGAACTGACACGGCAAATTGACTATTTCGACGGATTAGTTTTCAGTAATTATTTAATCAGGGCCAAAAACTAACATGATTTACTTCATTTCTCACCACTCATAGCAATTTTTAATTACGTTAAGGGCACCTGCTTACCTCTAATAATTTATTCCAAGGAATGATGTAAATCCACCGCAGTGTAGAGGGTCTGTCTTCCGTCTTCCATCAGTGCTGGTCACCAACTCACAGATTTCCACGCAGTCCATAGTCACGGGGTCCCTGGAAGTTTCCTTATCAGACGGCAGGTTCTAACCTGGGACGCCGGAACTAGTCTGTCGGCCGACCGATGAGTCACTCACGGGCAGTAACTACGACGAAATACCCTTCTTTCAGGATTTCCAAGGCGCCTGACTTGGCGGTTAGGCAGTATGCAACACATTATTGACTTGATTTTGGCATCCAAACGCCGAAGGCTAGCACTTCAACTACGATAATTCCATGGGGTGATCAGGCCCATAATTGGATTTAGTGGTCAAGCCGAAAATAATGTTACAAACACTCCCCCACCAGAAGAAAATTTCCCAAATTTTCTACATCTAGCTGTTGTAAGGCTTCAGGTCAGCTACATGCCAGTTTCCGATTGACTTGCCGTTCAGATCTTGAAGGTGGTAGATCAAAGGTGAAATCTTTTGCTTAATGACAAAGGGTCCCACAAACCTTGGTGACAACTTGGCTGAAATAAAGTTGGCGGCATCCGACTGGACGAAATTCCTCTTCAGTACTAAACTGTTGACTCTAAATTCCTGTGGTCTTCTTCTCAAATTGTAGCGGCGGGCATTACTCTGATGCGCCTCCTTCAATCTGTCCGAAACTTCCTTGAAAATGTCTTTAAGTTCCTTTAGTTTTTCACTGTACGGCTTACAGTCCTCAACAGAAGGCAAGAGGTCTCCTGGTTGAAGCATATCAAATCCTGTGCCACTGACAGCTAACTCACGTCCAAAGTTGAGAAGATTCGGAGTGTACCCAGTAGACTCATGGACTGAAGATCTCATGGCAAATCCCAATTGAGCTAGGTTCTGGTCCCACTTCCGATGATGGTCGCCAACATAAGCACGGATCATGGTGATGACGGTTTTGTTAGTCCTTTCGGTAGGGTTGGCCTGAGGGTGACGGCTAGCATTGAGTAGTACTTTAACCTGGTATTGCTCAGCAAGTTTCTTAACAGGCTTTCCGATGAATTCTGAGCCATTATCACAGATAAGGTACCGAGGCACACCGAATAACATAAACACATCCTCCTCAAGATGTTTGGCAACTGCACTTGCCGTTGCAGCTCTCAAAGGTTTCAACAAAGTGAATTTTGAAAAGGTGTCAGTAATTACGAGAAGATATTTATTCCCTTTGAGTGAACGGGGAAAAGGTCCCATGAGGTCGGCAGAGATCATCTGGAAAGGTTCAGACACCCCACGAAATTCTCCCATCATACCTGCTGGCTTCTGATTATCATACTTTACACGTTGACAAATCTTACATTTGGAAATGTAAGTAGCCACATCTTTCCTCATTTTCGGCCAATAGTACTTCATTTGCATCCGTTGGTAGGTTTTAGCAACTCCCTGATGTCCAGCAGTTGGTGCATCATGACACTCCTCCATCGCTTGTTGTCGAAGGTCCTTAGGTAGAACTATCTTCCAAGTATATTCTTCTGTTAAAGATGTCAAGTTGTTACCTATCTTCTTCCAAAGCTGATTGTCCTTGACACGCCACTGTCTGTAGCTATCACTATCTTGTTGTACTTTCTGCACCATGTTGAGGTACCATTTATCTTTAATTTCTCCTGGGAGTATTAAAGCACACTGTTCGTTATTTTCAGTTTCTGAGAGGGTAGCGCGTGATAAAAGATCAGGAACCACATTTTCTTTCCCTTTCCGGTGAACCAATTGGAAGTCATAGGGCTGCAATCGGAGCGCCCATCTGGCTAATCGGCCCTGGGGGTCCTTTAAATTGTTCAGCCACAACAGACTGTGATGGTCAGTGACCACAGTAAACTTAGTGCCTTCAATGTATGGCCTAAATCTCTCTACGGCCCAAATGACCGCCAAGCATTCACGCTCAGTCGCTGAATATTGCTGTTCCTGTTTTGTAAGTGTCCGGCTGCCGTATGCAATTACTACTTCACCTCTTTCATCAGTCTGGCTCAAAACAGCTCCCAAGCCAACCCCCGAAGCATCGCATGATATCGTGAATGGCTTCGTAAAATCTGGGCATGATAAGATAGGTGCAGTGACCAGGCAAGATTTTATATCTTGAAAAGCCTCTTGTGCTTCTGGAGTCCAGGAAAAAGATTTTCTCTTTTTCGTTAACGATGTTAAAGGGTATAGTCTTGTAGCAAAGTCCTGGATGAATCTTCTATACCAAGAAGCAGTTCCGCAGAAACGTCTAACTTCCTTTTGGTTACGTGGGACGGGGATATCTACGATTGCCTTGACCTTATCTGGATCAACACGCAAGCCCTTTTCACTGACCATGTACCCAAGGTACCTAAGTTCAGGAATGCAAAATTTGCATTTCTCCCTATTCAATGTCAACTTGGCTTCCTTGATCCTTCGAAAGATTTCTGAAAGAACCTCTAAGTGTTTCTGAAAGTCTGAGGTAACTACAATCACATCATCAAGATAGACAAAGACATTTGGTTCTAAATCTGGCCCTAAAACATTGTCAACAAAACGCTGCCATGTGGCCGGAGCATTACTTAACCCAAAAGGCATGGTTACAAACTGAAACAGACCTCGTCCAGGGATGGTGAAGGCGGTTTTCTCCTTGCTTGCAGGATCCAAAGGGATCTGCCAATACGCACTCTTTATATCTAAACTGGAAAGATACCTAGCATCTCGAAGTCTATCCAATATGCTAGTAACTTGAGGAAGCGGATAGGCGTCTTTCTTTGTCACCTGATTGACCTTCCTAAAGTCAACGCAAAACCTTTTTGTTCCATCGGGTTTATCAATCAGAAGGATCGGTGATGACCATTCACTGTGAGATGGTTCAATTACTCCAAGTTGTAGCATTTTGTCCAACTCCTCATCCACTAGTTTTTGTCGAGCTGGAGATATGGGATAGTATCTCTGCTTAATAGCCGGGGCATCTCCCGTATCGATGACATGTTTCACCTTATCAGTCCTCCCAAGGGTGCTAGGTTCATTCCTAAAATGTTGTTCGACCAAATCATGAAGTTTCTTCTTCTCCTCTGGTGTTAAATTTTCTTCGGATTTAATCCCATCAATAGCAGAGCACAATATCCTAGATTGTTTTGGGGCAAAATCCCACTGACGGTGATGTACATCGGCAACAATGTGCATACAATCCCAAAAATCAATTCCCAGGATAAGGGCGGGTTGTATTGAAGAAACCACTAACACATTCAAACTTTCGGTCTTTCCTTTCAGAGTTATTGGAATATTGATAAAACCTTCCACCCTATGTCGTTTGGCATCGGCTGTTTCTACGTACTTCCCAGCGCTATTCTGAAGTCGAACTGGAAATTTATCCAAAATCCAAAGGCCTTCCTTGCCTAACACAGTTTGGGACGCTCCTGAGTCTAAGAGGGCTTTTATTTCTTTACCAAAAACTCTGACTGTGAGGTATGGTCTTGGATCATTATCACACTTATCAAGTACATAAGATACAGGAACACAGTCATTAGTTATCTCTTCCATATGTAAATTACTATGTCTCATCACCTGGGAGTCACCTACTTTGTTGTAGCTGGCTCCCTGCTTAATCCGTTTTTTTGGATTGCACTTCGAACAATTGGTTTTCAAAATTTCAGGGGCACCACAACCAAAACAAAAACGTTTGCGCTCCTTGTGACAAAAGTTAAACCTATGACCGGTTTCTCCACAATTCCAACAGGTGAAAGAAGATTTGGATCTGGAATCTTTGACCTGCGCACTTGCAACTCTTCCAGCAGGATAAGACCGTCTTCGAGGATTTTCAGAATAAGCCAAGTCTGGCTCTAAAGTTTCGTGTTGGAATGCAGTTGGCCTACTAAGGGATCTCAATCGACCAGCTTCAGCTTTTCTTCCTAGTTGTCTGAGTTCTTCTACAGTCTTTATCTCAAATAATGCTAGGCGATCCTGGAGATTTGGGTGGAGATTGTGCATCATCTGTTTGAGCCTAGTTGATTCAGGGACACATGTAGCCAATCTTAAATAAAGTCCCTCTACTGCTGCAATAAACATGTCTATCGGTTCATTTTCACCTTGAAGCCTATTAAAGATTTCCCGTTGCAATCTGAAATCATAATCAGGGACCTGAAATACCGTTCTCATCTCCTTGCAGAGGTTCTCCCATGATGTGATCCTTCCCAAAGTTGACCTATACCAAATCAAAGCAGGACCCGCAAATAAGTCTACTGCGGAATCATAAAGCTCACTATGTGTAAGTCCTCTCGCCCTACACAACTCTTCCACTCTTTCCAGAAAAGCCCCGATACTCTGACCAGGTGAGTTATCAAACTTGAGGCCCCATTTATAAACTGGAATGGACTTGCTCCGATTAGAGGTACTGCTCCGATTAGAGTTACTATTCAAAAACTCTTGAAAAGCATCTTTTCCTTGTGAGAGTGCAGCTAATGGTTGGTGCTGATCAGTTACAATATCTACAGAGGAGTTACGTGGCAGCTGAGGTTGAATATTACTATCAGAAAATAGCATAAGATCAGATTCCGTACAAGTTTTGTTTGGTGCTGAAATATTTTGAAAAGTCACAGTCTTCTCTGATGTTGATTGGTTTGGGTCGGACACATTCTTAGAATTATCTGGAAGATCTGGAGTATTGAAGGAATCTATTTGTGCCTTTGTGTTTCGTTGAAGTTCATCTTTGCGTTCTTCCAACTCCGGGTCAGCAGAAGCAGCAGTTGGGATTCTCTCAACTCTGTGGTGCAGATGCCATAACCTAGCATTAATTCTTTGGAATTCATTATCCTTACGATTCCCCTCGTAGTCCTTAACCATAGAAGACAAGTCAGCAAATTTAGCCTCACATTCCTCTAACTCTGTCTCAACATCCAAACTATTTACAACAGTCTCATCTACTGGAACATTAGAAGTAAGAGCCTGGGACAATCTCCTTCTTAAATCTCCGGCATTACCCTCCTCTGAAAGACCTCGAATTTTCAGCTCATATTTGACTTCGGTTTGACGCAAGTGATAAGTACCCATATTGATGCAAAAATCAAATTAAGTATCAAATTAGATAATCAATTAATACTAGTATGCCCCTTGGATTATCAAAGTCCAAAATTATATTCATATAATACAAGAAAATAATTCCACAAATACTCAAGGACAAGTAACATATATACACTAAGCAAGATAATCAATTCATATTGCTCAATACACAAATATTTCTTCAATAACCAATACCTAGGCAGAAAATTTTCAAATATCACTTCAAAGTACAAGTTCAAATGCAGATTCCAAGGATAAGTAGCTCAAATACTAACAGGTTTACTATCATCTCAGCAGGAATAAAGGCACAGGACAGGACACAGGCCCCACGTTCGAGGCGCCATTTGTAACAATTTTATTTTATTTTTGTTACTTTTGCTCTAGCTCAGTGGGCGGGGTGGGTAAGTTGAGGTTCCAGCTAGGGTGAAGTACAAGTCCAACGCTGTCCAGATTTTCAAATTTATTCAGGGCGCCACCTTGTTTCGGATGTCCGCTCAATGGATCGTAACAAGGAATCGGTCCACTCCAAGTTGGGGTACTCCACCGTGGTAAGCAGGTGTAAGGGGCCACCAAAATATACTCAAAGTCAATTGGCCGTGTGCACATATATTCTGATATACTATCTGAATTAATAAATTCTATCATTGGCTAAATCAACTGCAAAATATCTAAATGAATAATAAAAGCAAATTTATGTATATTCAATATGCAATGGTTGTAAACTAATAGTATTACACCATGAAGAAAATATTCAGCAAAGTATGTGATAATTCTCTTTAATTTACATTTAACTCAAATCTTATCAACAACAGAAACAACTTGAAAGGAATTGTCGCCCTTGGAAATCTGAACTATGAACTGAATAATAGGATTTTATCTGCGAAATATTTGAGAAAATTTACCAAGTCATTTAAAGTTCAACTAAATGTTGATTATTTAATCACTGTAATACTGGTTCACCAAGTTATTCTCTTTCAGTCACCAGGACCAAATCAACAACAACTTTAGCAGACAACTTGATTTTATTCTAACCATTTCACAATAAAGACATCATAATATCATTGGCAATCAGTTCCATAATTAATTCAGAGAATAACTCTCAACAATAATTTCAGAATTCTTAACAATAATTCAAATACCAATATTACTGGCACCTAACAATGCACATTATCAATCATTAACTACTGTGGTGGCCACCCATACTGAAATATTTGAACACAGATAATACTTGAAAATAATTAACACAGATACATAAATGAAACATGAAGTCCTGAAATCGGGTCAATCATGAATCATGAACCCTGGCTAGGCAGGTGAAAGATAAGGACACAGACAATACTTGAAATATCACAGGTGCATAAATGAAACATGAAGTCCTGAAATCAGGTCAATCTTCATGAATCAAGAAACCTAAACTAAATATATGTGAACTGTAACACACAGCTTAGTGGGCGATGCAGGCGATCCGCAGGGATAGTCCTTCATCAGTCCGTTGATCCCAAGTTGGTTCCATATTCGAAAAAGTCACTCAAAAAATGTAGGTCACTCACCAAAGTGAAGATTTCTCTGAGCTCAGAAACACACTAGTTCGCACGAACCGGGAGCGCGCATACGATAACCCGCACAAGATGAGTCGATGGGGTCCAATAGTCGCCCACCAGTAGCATCCAGTAGTGGCTGACCCAGTAGTAGTCCACAGAAGTAGCCAGAAGTCCAAAGGTCGCAGGTACAGGGGATGAGGAAAGAAAAACCCTGCACAATGTACCACCTTTTATAGCCTAGGCCCTTGATTTATTTAAATATTTTGTTTAGCTTCAAATTATTTTATTGTTATTGAAGTCACATTAAAATATGTTCAGCTTTCAGGTGCAAAAGTTTTTGTAAACTACATGAAAAGAGAGAATCAGTATTACAGTTGAAATACATTATAAATATTCAAAAATAATTTGCTTAAAAAAAGAACGAGTTTAACAACAAAGTTATTCCTGATAACAAACACACAAGATAATATTAAGTCTGATTTGAAATAATGATCTATTAAAATACAAAATATTTCTGAGACAAATCATTGAATCTGTTATCTTGCTCAAAATATTCTCACTATTTTATAAATTCACTTTATCCTGTTCCAGATAAAATAGGCAAGATAAACTCTTAAAATAATATACAATATTGTGTCCATCAGAAAAGGAATATTTATTATTTTGGCTATCTTAAAATATGTAGGCTATTCTCAGAATAAACAAACTGGTGAGAGAGAGAGCGAAAATATCTAGGCCTACTGTATAGAATAAACAAGGAAGTATGAGAACAAAGACTGACAAAACAAAATAGTCCAAAATAAAAACACTAGGCAAGGTTGCATTCCTTTATATCTCACAATCTATTTTACTACTTGCCACTTACTGAATAAATTACTTGACACAGTTACTAATCAGCTTTTGAGGTTAACATTATTACTTGGATAGAAACATTTTTATATTATGAGACAACATTTAATATCTTGACATTTAATAGAAATTTAGGTGCAAGAGGAATATTGTTATTCTAAATTTATAAATCTACCAATTTGAAAAACAGACAAGAACAGTACACTTTTATATTTCACTACTTTTAACCTTGGCACTTCAGTTAAAGAAGCTAAATATTTTAATCAGCCTACTTCATTTATGAATATATTTTTATAAACTCACAGTTAATATATTTCCCAAGAAAAGTATTTGCTATTTTCTTGCAACCAAAATCATTATGGTTCTGACATGAAAGATGATGCAATAATTGCAGCTTGTAGAAATGCCTTACATAAATTACATAAAAAGAACGAACATACAATTTATGAACACATAAAAAGAAATCATTATTTAGGTAAAACAAGGTATTAAAATACAATAATTCATATTCTGAGCATATTTGATGTCTGAACATATTATGTTTTATGATCTACCTCATGTTAAAACATTCACGAACTGACACGGCAAATTGACTATTTCGACGGATTAGTTTTCAGTAATTATTTAATCAGGGCCAAAAACTAACATGATTTACTTCATTTCTCACCACTCATAGCAATTTTTAATTACGTTAAGGGCACCTGCTTACCTCTAATAATTTATTCCAAGGAATGATGTAAATCCACCGCAGTGTAGAGGGTCTGTCTTCCGTCTTCCATCAGTGCTGGTCACCAACTCACAGATTTCCACGCAGTCCATAGTCACGGGGTCCCTGGAAGTTTCCTTATCAGACGGCAGGTTCTAACCTGGGACGCCGGAACTAGTCTGTCGGCCGACCGATGAGTCACTCACGGGCAGTAACTACGACGAAATACCCTTCTTTCAGGATTTCCAAGGCGCCTGACTTGGCGGTTAGGCAGTATGCAACACATTATTGACTTGATTTTGGCATCCAAACGCCGAAGGCTAGCACTTCAACTACGATAATTCCATGGGGTGATCAGGCCCATAATTGGATTTAGTGGTCAAGCCGAAAATAATGTTACACTGTAAGTAATTGTATCATTGTAAATAAATAACAGAAAGCAATTTTAAATATGTTTAGTTATAAAAAATAAATAACCTATAATCATTACATATTTTCATTCAACCGCTAATGAATGTTTCAAACGGTAAACCCAGTGGAAATCCCGCATTTGAATAAAGAAACTGCAAATTGCGTTTAGTCCGTAAGCGTTTCCCTAAAGAGAGGTTCATTTTTAATATGCAGATTAGATTCAAGTTTATCGCAAAATATGTTCTTTATAATATAGCTCCATATTATGAAATACAAAATGAACCTAAGATCATTATATTCAGCAGTTTCAGGTCTCAATTTGAATCTACTGTGTAAAAATTACCAACGTTTTGTAATTGTTTAAAAGTTTACATGCATCAAATAATGTCATCGCATATTGAGTCCTTTCTTCAAAGTCTTCAGAGTCTTTTATTTAATTAATAATATCTTATCATGTTCTGATAGAACAACGTAATATTATTTTAGCTGCTATGACGTAGGGAATTGTGGTGAAGCCTTTAATTAAAGCTTCTAGTCCTCAGCTAATATCGTGGATTTTTATGATTAGTTTTTTTAATCATGCGGTTCATGATTAGGTAATCTGCGACAGACTTTACTCGTCCAGATTAAACGCCTAAGGGATATCATGGAGGTGGTTGCTGATTTGTTTTACCTCCGGCCTGAATAACTCCTATGAAATCCAAAAAGTTGCCAAAGTTATCTATTAGAATAACAATACTATTAAAAGTTAATGTTTATATTTAGAAATTAAATTAATACTAAACCTATTAATTCATTGTCTAAGAAGGTTTGTTATTTCATCCTAAAAAATTCAATAGCTACTCAACATTTGAAGCGTAAAAAAACCTTTTTTGGAGAGAAAGAAGAAAAACAACACGTTCAGGCGGGTTACAAAAACTGGGACAGAATGACCACAAAAACGGTGACATATTAGTCTCTCGGGGACACCCTTGTCTGTTTTGTATCGCGTTGACAAAAACCATTGATGTTAAACTTAACACATCGTTAAAGGGTTTGCAATTAGACCAATTTAATTCATTCGTTTCATCTTCTCAACCTGTCATCAACTCAAGATATTTTCTATTACGATTTATTTTCTAAAAAGTAATAATGTAAATAAATTTTAGTTTGAAAGCTCCCAAAGAATTCAGGTTCATAATGAATCGAGTCACTTCACGGGTTTAAATGTACCCTTATAATTAACGTTAGGAACGGTTTTTGACGAAAACATCTGTAGAACAAAATCAGCACGCGATCATTGTTCTTGTTTTACTTTAAAAATCACTCAGTGTGACTCTTGAGTTGTTAATTCAAGCTTATGGAGAAGAGGCGATGAAGAAATCCCCGCTTGGGGCGATGGGTGAAGATCAGCATCACCCAATGCGCTCGCTGTTCATGTAATAACATTTTTCAAAAATCCGACAACGTAGACTTGCAGGTACACGAAAAGCGCTTTCCAATGCTGCACTACGGCAAGTCAGCTATGCCACCACTACCGATATGCCCTCCCAGGGAGTCGTACCAACTACTGCAAGACAAATTTACCGCTGGCGATCGCGCTATATGTCTACAAAAATTCATTCCGGGACCTTTTTGACTGTACCTCGTAAAAGTAGTAAATGCCATAGGAATAGCAGTAGTATTAAACTTAGTTTTGCATTTTTAAAACCCCCTTTCGTGTACAGTTTAATCTGAACAGACGTAGCTTGTTAGTTTTGTTAGGCTGCTGTTCGCCTTTCCACCCTGGGGACTCTTGTCTCATTTTCTCCTTACTTTAAATTTCTTTGATTTTGCCAACTAAAATTGTAACTTTTTACCTTTTGGAATCTTAATCAATACTAAAACACCAAGTGTATTTCTTAGGTTACAAGGGCGAACGCAAATTAAAAAGTTGGAATAAAGATATCATAAAATATAAAATGTTAATCTATGATACTTAGTTTAAACCAGTGTTTACGGCACAATCTGAAAGGCTAACTTACATCTCACTCGTGGCTTAAAGACATTCATAATACAATCGTTGCATAAACCACTATTTGGTTACTATAATCGCGATTGTAAATATCAAAAATGTAGATTTTTTACTTCGATTTTAATGGTGGAGTCGAATTCTAAAGTTTCACCCCCTAGGATTTTCTTTTTTTAATTTTTGTCCAATAATTAATAACTATTTTATTGTTTAGCCATCCCGGCTCTGTATTCAATAAACTAGCCTCATGTTCTGGCCAAGCGCCTGTAATCCTTACAACGCCGCACTGCGTATCGTATTAATTTTCTAAGCACATGTTTTATTCATCGCGTTGGGTAGGCAAGAAACGTGGCTAATGATTATGTTTAGGAGTGTTTATTGTGTTTGTAATACAATATTGTTTTTACTTTTTAAAGGCAGCTTTGAAAAGGTTTTATATTTTTTACTGGTTCAATAATATTTAGGAAAAACTCCATAAAGATTCTAAATATAAACCACTTGGATCTTTTCCGTTATACGTATACCACTAATTCGGGTTTGTTTTCAAGCTTGATTTTTTATGTTAAATTAACATAATCTGTAAGATAACGAAAGATAAGATAACGAAACCGCAGGTAAAATATTCTTACAGGGAATTTCCACTTAAATCATTTATAACAATTATTTGATCTAGTTTATGGTGATCGGTCAAAAATCAATTCAATCTTGATTTTAGTAGTTTAGGTTAGGTTAGCCTAACCTAACTTACCGAAATCAAGATTACCTAACCTAACCTTACCTAACCCAACCCAACCTAACCTAACCTAACCAACTGGAAGTGGGACCGCTAGACGGCCAGACGCTGGCTTATCGCATCTATACAGAGATAACGGTAGATAAGATAACGAAACCGCAGGTAAAATATTATTACAAGGAATTTCCATTTGAAAACGATTAATAACAATTATTTGGCCTAGTTTATGGTGCTCGGTCAAAAATCAAGCTTGAAGGGTAAATGTGAAATGGTGGTATACGTATAACGGAAAAGACCCAACCACTTAATGTTCAAATAAAAAGACGTATTGTAAAATGTTTCATTGCTATGAAGATAAAACCATTATAAACTTTAAGGTCACTATTTTCACTCGTGTTTTTTCTTATAACCACTATTTCTAAATAAACCATATGATTTTAAAACGATGTTACGTTAACGCTCATATTTATGTGAACTTTATCACAGTTGGTACCGTTGTATGTAGATAAACTCCTTTGTTCGTATTAATTTATTTTTGTATGCAAATTCCGTAATAATAAGTTCGTAATCGAATTTGTTATGTGAAGCAAGAAATAAGAAGTTTCGAAGCAAGAAATTTTCTTTGTCTTACCAAGAAAAACAATTATCTTAATAAAAAACACATCAAATTTAATGCTGCTGACCACGTAAGCGATTATTTTCTTATAGCGAGATTTTATTTAGACTAGCAGAAACAGTCTGTCGCATAGTTAATAGGCCACCAGAAACTGTTCCATATAAAACTCTTAATTGTTGTTGTTTTATTGAATAAAAATGTCATACGTATATTGTTTTAGTCAGCGTTGTTTCGTTTCTATTAAAAGTCTATAGATGTATTTATCAAAGTACTGGAATTGGATTGTTTCTTAAAGTAAAATGATTAGGGCTACTTACTTTTTTGACGTGTCGATTTTAAAATAAAACTTTTGACTATACATATTTAATTCCTGAATAATATGTTTTTTTTATTTAAATGTAAAGATAAAAAGGCATTTTCCAAACGTAATACCATATAATTTTGTCAACAAGAAAAAAAGGAAAACTATTATCCTAAATCACACAGCTACATGCATGAGATATCGGAGGCATTCATCTCACTAGACTATCGGTAACGTTTAGTACCCGGCCCCTCAAAGAGTCATAAATTACCTCGCACAAGGATCTTTTACTCTTATATTCATCGTAAGGTTTTATTTTTTTCTGCCACCTTTGACCTCATAATATATTAAAATAACATAGCATGGCAAGTTCCAATGAAAATATAATTTATGAAAATTTAATAAAGTCGATCTGTATTAAAACTCTTCTTCTGGAGAAGTAAGATTTTCGCGTAAAATTGAGAAATCTTGATCCTTCTAAACTGGCCGAGTGTCAAAGATATCTCCGCTTAATATTTTATCCGCCACTTTTTGTTAGTGGTTTCTTCACATGTCTTGAACTTTTAGCCACAGAGTTAAGAAAATATTATATTACGTTACTAGGCCGGTAAGTACTGTTTTGCCGGACGGGCATGATAGTTTATAGATATCAAATAGATACATAGTTTAATTTGTGTAATTTTGCGTTTTAACTTTGAGTGGATGTAAACACTAACGGTTTCTTAAATTTAGAGGAACGTCAAAACAGAAGTATTTTTCCCGCTGTGTCTCAACTCTGAGGTTGACAGAACCCCCACCACAGGCTTGGTTGGCTGGCAGCTTTCGTACTTGAATTTTAATGTCATAAAGAATTGCTTATTTATTCCAACTAACCAGCATGCTTTATATGTTATTTCTTGTATTTCATGAGTGTAATGTTTCGATGTAAAATTGGTTTTTACGGCTGATAAGAAAGTATTCCATGAAGAGGCTAATACAATACAATTATTAATACAATTGTTAATACACTTTTTTATTTACAAAAACTAGTTGATATTTTCAAACGGACCTATGCATTTTAGTTTATAATTACATAAGCTACATAACGCTCAAAAGGGGCGTGGGAAGTTGGTTTTTTTTATTTGGGGGGGGGGTAAAATATAAAAAATACTACAAAATAAATGATTCACTGCCAATTTGATCGTCATAAACATCGTTAAAAACATTGGAAAAATTTTGCATGAGAGAGCAACAAAGAAAACTGCTTTATAAGGAGAGTGCTCTTTCCACTTGGCCATTTGCGTGGTGACAACGCAAATACAAACCTAGTATTGCTTGCATAAGAGCTAACCGGAATAATAAATGCATCAATACAGTATTGGGTTTATACAATGGTACGGTATTTGGGCGCCAGTTTATACAGTAGACCGCCCCAGTCAACGGCTTACACGACGGAACCGTTCCGTCCAGTGATTTGTGGGCGATAACCGCCTATTCCCCCGAGCATTGGAGGCGGTGTTCCCTAGGGGACTTTGGTAGGTGTAATTATGTCTACAGAATATAAGTGATCGATGATTGTGGATTAAACTGCTAGTAAAGTTGTTTTTTGTCTTAACAGATTACGGAAGGAGGAGTAAAGCAACTAATCATATTGGATGAAAAAGTGAATTTCACCAAAATTTTCGAAATAACAACATTTGCTCGTAACATATTTTATTTCCGTTCGTTTATATTTCGTTCTGATCGTTGTATATGGGTACCGATACTGATTGGGTCAGGGAGAAAATATGAACCGCGAGTTGAACGATCTGTTGTTTTTTAGCACTTCATCCAGCTCCTGCTCTCCCAAGAAACGAACTACATAAATAAGGTCTTTTAATCTGGACCAACGTCAAAAAAAAAAACTCTTGCCCTAAAAATAAACCATGACCCATGGTATAGCGATACAAACATTTAGAGAGGGTCTTTATCATGCACACTCTCATCTGT
Organism: Flexamia atlantica; assembly: GCA_035578135.1. Lineage (NCBI taxonomy): Eukaryota > Metazoa > Arthropoda > Insecta > Hemiptera > Cicadellidae > Flexamia > Flexamia atlantica. Next base: position 147,543 of record JAQJVK010000142.1, on the reverse strand, counting down.
TTACGAAAATACTATATAGAAATAGTAACAAAAAGAATCAACCAGATAAAGAAATAGGAAATACATTTTTCTGATCATAAAAATTTAATCATTGCATTAGAGGTCAGTGTTTGGAATTGGTTTCAATTTGGTATTTCTAAGTAGTGTAAATTAACGCTAATGGATGTTCAGCATCGATCAACATTCAAATGCAATTTTAATCACAAATTGCATTATATTATAATAATAATTGAGGAACCCAACAATATCTAACCATTGCATGAGTACTAACAGCTGAATAATTAATTGCTCATCAAGTTCATATTTCCATAAAAAATATAGAATAAGCAAGGATTCATTTTTGTTGGTTTTGTCTGGTGTATAATAATAAAGGTTTGTGAATATTTCAAGTAAACTTTGTTTGTTTCTACACAAATAATATTTTGTAATAAGTTCAATAAGTGTACTTAAAATGGGCGTAGCATTCAATTGATTGTAACTGACCTCAGCACCTCTTAACGGATTTTGGTTACTTATCACCTATATTTAAAAAATTACAATTAATTGGGAAATATGATCAAGACCAACGATCCACATTCTCGAGGAGAATCTAAAACTTTTTAAAAGCATCTGGACTCATTAAAGGGTGCAACTATGTCATTCCAGCAAGAAAAAAAACCAAATATAATAACCTCACATAACCTATATTTGAACATTTTATACCTTATACGATGATATGATAAAACAATGTAATTCACACTTTCGACTGTGTACAGAGTCTAGAAGATATCGATGTTTTGGCAGAGGCGGCGGAAAAATCAACATTGAGGTCACATTCTACGTAAATGCGAGGTGAAATCCACTATTTGTGCATCATGATAATAATAATCATACTATTAATAGAATAGTAAATAGTAGTATTTTAGTAATTTTAATGGTCGTCATGAACTCTTATATACCATAAATTATGAAAGTCAGAAAGAAAAACCACGTTGTCAAAAATACTTACAAAATATAGTTATTTGGCTATAAAATAAACTTTAAAATTCAAATAAATGGTGGTTATAATAAGATACTCGTATAACCTAAGCAAAGCCTTATTGACAAAGCCATTTTATATAACCACTTTAAGTTTATTGAAAAGACGATTTGCTTGAAAATATAATTCAAATAAGACTTTAAGTCCAGTACATGAACATAATTCTTAATAAAAAACCAACTACAGCTCATAAAACAACCTGCCAAGCCAGTGACCGTGGAGTGAAGGATTATGAAAGATCACTGTAAAATATTCTCTCGGTTTGTTTACTTTTCATACCAAAAATTACAGACAAGTAAATGTTATGGACTACCATGATACATCGTGATATATTTGTTTAAATATACATATCTTGATACTTTCGCTTACGTGGAATATGCTTAAATTTTGTTTAATGAATCAATTAATATATTGCTTATTTATTTAACGAATGCCGGCGGAGTTATTTTTGTACCGTGTGGTTAAATTAAATGCTCTAATAAAGAACGCATATTAATTAATAAATTGTTTAGTAGGTAAAAGAAATATTAAAGAGGGTTATGTGAAAGAAACTCGTTACAAAATAGTTGTTTGCCTATTTAAAGCTAATATTCTTGCTAAAAATTTTCATTTTTCCAGCGTCTTTTCCTCAGCACCTACTGAATCTAGATCTAATTCGGAAAAGCAGAGCCAACACGCAGACACGTCACGTTGTTACCCATTGTTTAGTCTGCCCACCCGTGTCGCGACGCGTGTACCGTTTAATACAGGCCTGTTTATGTGTTTTTATAAAGTTATTAGTTATTTAATGTTCGTGCAATGTGTATTGTATTTTGTAAACATTTAACGAAGCCTTCTGATGGATCAAGTTTATTATTGAGATGCTGATGATGATGTAATAACTTCAAAACATGTACATCTACAGTCTAACCACCTGACACAACAAGTTGAGCACAGACGTAAGTAATACAGTCTTACATGTCACGTTGGTCGACATGTAGGCCTATAAGTCGGGTAGTGTATTGTGTGTGGGATTATATGCTCGTACAATTTTATTCGGCTTTGAGCTATTGTCAAATAATGGTATGAATTTATTATTGATTATTCATACAGTGGATGCTCAAAACCCTAAAATGTTTAACAATATCATGCAAAAATTATCATTAAATTATCCTTTCAATAGCAAGGTTTTGTCATTAAGCAATTTAGTTACAGATTGTTTAATTCAAATGATTTTGTTCTAGGTGCAAATTCTAACCTAAATATTTGACAAAGCTGCTTTGATAGGTAGTGTGCTGCTGTACAATCTAAACTGCTCGCCATGCTTACAATATATTCACAGGATAAAAGGGATAAAATTACACGTCGTAAAAGCTAACGACTTTCAAACAAACGACGGACAAAATATTGTGTTGAAGGGAGCGACCCGCGTGTCTCCGCCTACACGATCGGTTTGCAATAATTTTCACTCCACGATCTGCTTTTTGTTTCTAATTACAAACCATTTTTTCATATTCTACCAATATTTATCGTATTTTTATTTTAATCCACTTATTTCACGACTATTTTTCATTTATATATAACTTAATTACTTAATAAATTTTTTAAGGTAATCAAGATTTTACTATTTTGTAATTTTAGTCAATGATGGTTGTTGCGTTTTTCTATGCTTCTTTTGTACACATACAAACGTGTGTACAGTATGTATATGTGTAAGTTTCTTCAACTAACAAAATACGCTGGCTAATATAAACTTTCAGTATATTTGTAAGTTTCACTGACTTGAATTGACTTGATTGAATTTATTCATTTTAAAAGAGTTTATAGATCATTTAGAGGGAGAAGTATTATTTAGCGTCTTATAAGCATGGAAACTTTAATGAAGTATTAGATAAGAGAGCCTAGCTCTTCATGAGCATGCTTTCAACGATGATTGAACGATAATGATGAATCCCATTTTAAAGAGTATATTACTAATATGTTTTATAGCTAGATTAGAAAGCTTAAGTTCTCTTCAATATTCATTCCTGAATACCTTAATCTTTGAAGGAGATTAAGCGCGATTGAACATATTTTTATCAAGAATCTTAATGTTATAAAATTAAAAAAAATCATTCTTAAATACCGGTACCTAAAGATTTTAAGTACATCAAGCTAAAGTTATTTAAACTTCTACATAATTAAAATAGGTATAGGTATGTTGTTAGTGTTTTGTATTTTAGGTCAGACACTTCAATATGTTCATTCATATACCATCACACAAAGTACGAATGAAAATCTCTCCATTGTGGTAATTTTAGGACAAATGGAAGGTATAACTTAAATAATTATTGATATTTTATGCATGTTTATATCTGAAAGACCTGCCATTTTATAGATAACCAATAATTATGTCAAAAATTATATGAACAAAACTATAAACCAGATTTATACAGAATATCTTTAGTTTTTTTTACAAAACAAACAATTAGAAAAATCAATATTAAAATTTCCTCTACAGAACTGTAAAATGTTTCGGATGATTTTTTGTCAAAGTTAAGTAGTTTTCGTTTATGAAATGCAGACTTGCCTAACTTAAATCTGCTCATTAAATAATATTAAAACTGAAGTAATAAAACCAAACAGTTATTTTAATCGACGGGTACGAAAATACGTTTCGACACTGTGTCTGATTAAAGAGTGTCTGCTACATCGCCAAGGCTAATTAAATCAAACAAGGATGCCCCCTTGTATACATTACATTACTGTACAGTATACACCAATGTTGTAAGCGGGCTGCTTACATGGGTCTCATTACATGCATACACCTTACGTGGGTCTAATTAACAGATAGATTACATCTACATGATACTGAAAGATACATTGAGAATAATGTGATTTAATATTTTTGAGCATGTATATACCAACCGTTATTTTTTTTACATCTTGTTTATTACGAATGAGCATGATTTTATTTTTCAGTTAAATGTAAACTACAGGCATAAAATGGCAAAAACATCCATTTTAAACCACGTTCATCCAGATGATTGACCAGTTGAATTGGTTTGTCAAGTTAATAGTTTAGTGACCTCGAACGTTCGACCAGTTGTTATTTATGGAGAATAAAGTATGGGTAGATACTAGGTAAAAATAATCCAGCCTTGGAACATTCAGCTTGGTTTGTTTTTACTCAAACAATTTTGAAGTAGTAGTTTATGCAACGATTGTATAATGAATGCCATTAAGCCACGAGTGAGAAGCGAGTGTTCTAAATATCTCACGAGTGGCTTAAAGGCATAATACAATTGTTGCATACACTACTTTATCTAAGACCAAAAATATACAAGGTGTCCAAAAACAACTAATTAACTTACCGTTTTTAAATTGTGACTGCTATATAAACTGTTCCCAAGCGGTGACCCATCCAAGTAGTGACCCCGCTCGACGTTGCTTGACTTCGTAACACAACAATTAGTTTTTGAGGTTAGGAACAAAAACATTAATTTCTCTTTTACTGATAATAACCATACAAAATAGTTGAATTAAAGATAAAGTGAGCTAATTAAAATTTGAGAAATGTTGATATAAATAAATAACTAACGTATTTAAGGACGTTTGAGGTTAGGTACAATAGAACACTAAAACCGGAATTGTATGGATGCAATCAGCTGATGTGCGAGTTGTTTGATTTGTACTACTTCCGCCAAATTCCGAGCTCTCATTGGTCTAGAATCAGTACTCTAAAGTGACTCCAGTATCATAATGTCGACATTATGCAACTGCTTGGTTTTTGGTAATTTAATGTATATCATTATAATGTTTATTGTAATACCATAATTGGTGCTTATTGCAATGGTCGTAGATAAATTCAATTACTAAACTGTTTTAAAAGGTTCATGTATTGCTGATTACCTAAAGATTTTTGAAAAATTTGTACCAGCTTTTATTACAACGTAATATAATCTCAAAAATTTTAGGTTTCTTACATATCAATTCATTAAATGCTATAAGTACGGTATATCATTTTAGTAAGAAAGAACCTAAGACCCTAATATAATATTTGAACAAGATAATAATTCAATTACTTTACAAGGCAATGTAATATACAGTTTTTCCTGTGTACAGAGTAAAGTAGCTGTCGATGTTTCGGCGGAGGTAGCAACCAAACAAACATATTGAGGTTATGTTCTGTCGTGAAGGTGACCTAAATTTAAACCTGTTTATACATCTAGAAAGTTATTTTATGGTTCCTATGAACCACATATCCCATGAATTAAAGATGGGATTGGCATAAATTAAAGATGGGTTTATCCTATACGATAAATTGTAGAAATACGAACCTCAAGGTCAGAACAACCAACAAAATAACAAGCATAAGATTTTTTTTCATGGTAAAACTCTATCTAGTTTTGGTCACAATAAATGCTCATAAAATCAAAGTAAATCTTTAACGACGAAGCTGTTCCATAGGAGTACTATGAATGAATCTAAAAGAGGATTTTCTCGAAAATATAATTCAAATAAAACAACGTTAAGTACAGGATATAAACATCGTTTTTAACCAAAACACCGCCAGAAGTTTATAAATCAATCTGCCAAAGTCGGTGACCGTGGTGTGAAGGATTATGAAGGATCACTATGAAAATATTCTCTCCGTTTGTTTGGTTTTCATACCAAAAGCTACACGAAGGTAAATTTTATTGACTGCCATGATACATCGTGATATATTTATTTTAATAAATAGTCTAGATGCAGATACGCCACACATTGTGCAAATCTGTAAATCGTGTGTGATCATGGACTTCAACGTGTTGTAATTTGAAATAATCATACTATCATAGTTCCTACTAGCCATTTGTGAACTGTTTCGTCCAATGATTTGTGGGTTATAAACGTCTATTGAACCCATCGTGCATTGAAGGCTGTATTCCGTAGGGGAATTTGTTGGTGTAATAATTATTTTTCCACAGTATAAGTCATTGAAGATTGTGGATTAAACTGCTAGTAAAGTTTTTGTCGAGTCAGATTGCACGAGGAAGTGTACGACAACAGATTATACTAAATTAAAAAGAAATGTTGACCAACATTTCTGAAACAAGCGGGGCAGTTTGCTAGTAAAATATTTTATTTCCTGATGTTTTTTGTCCTCAAAATGTTTACTTATACTGATACTATGTATGAAAATATGACAGTGGGGGTAAATGAGCCGTGACCTGAAAGATTTTTTTTACCTCTGGGGATTTTAGAGTGCGAACGAGGCGAACTACTTAAATTATGTGTTCTAGTTTGCATTCATATAATAAACCTAGTCCATGTATAGAAATACAAAAAAATGTAGATAGGGCCGTTAATAACTTATGTCTACAATCATTCTGTTTTCACATAATGTAGAAATAGCTACAAAAATAATCAAGCATAAATAAAATCAACAGAAATTAATTATACTTGTGATAAATAATGAGACAATTGCATTACCGACTGTTCATTTTTCTTTTAAATTGTGTTACTCTAATGAATTATGTATTCAAGCTAGTGCATATTGAATAACGATTAACAATCCAATTAGCAGTTACAACCAAACATTGAATTATTCAATGTCGTAGGAAACTGTTGATAATTAATTATTAAATGGCTACAAATAGCTGAATAATTGCTCAACACAATCATATTTCCTTCAAAGTTCAACAGACTGAAGATTAAGCAGGGATTAAAGTTTGTTGGAATTTTAACGATTGGTATTTAATATTAAATGTACTAAACCATGTTTCTTTCCTAAACCAATGATAATTTGTAAGAAATATAAAAAATGACGTAACGTTTAATTTTTTCACCGTCCTCAGAAACTCTTGACAATTTTCTGGTCAAGCATCTGCTACAATAATAAATTACAATAAATGGGGGAAATTTCATAAAGATTACTGGTTCTTTATCAAATAGCTCATAAAGTAGCTCTTCTCAAGTAATACCTAAAAAACTTTTTCTTTGCATCTGAACTTATCAGTGGCTATAAGTTAATTATTTTAACAAAAAAAAACATTACCCACAAAATATTGGAGCAAGATGCTCATTATACATAGAAACTATAAAGTAATGTACTATACACGTTCGACTGTGTACAGAGTCAAGAAGACATCGATGTTACGGCGGAGGTGGTAACAAACAAAACCAATATTGTGGTCACATTCTTCCGTAAAGATTCAACGCTGTAAGATTCAACCTGTTTCTTTATCAAGAAGCAACGGTCATCATGAAGACCAGCAGTTAGTGGTAATGCAATAAATTATGATAGCATAAAGACAATTCACAGAGACTAAAATGCCAACTTTATTTTTGAACTGTTTAAGATATCGAGATGTTATGTATTGTAAATTTCGAACAAGGGCTGATGATTTTACAATACTCATAAACCGAATTTTAAAACTAAGCCTCGTCATCAAAGCTGTTTACATGACTATATAGCTTCATTAAAAAGACATTTTGCTCTAAAGTACAATTCAAATAAAACAACGTTGCAAAGACGATGCAACACAGAGCTCATAAATCAACCTGCCAAAGCCAGTGACCGTGGGGTGAAGGATTATAAAACATCACTGTTGAAATATTCTCTCGGTTTGTTTAGTTTTCATACTGAAAGTTACACAAAGGTAACTGTCATGGATTACCTTCATACACCATACAGGGTGTTCAAAAAATGTGGGGCAATAATTTACGTAGTGATTCCTTGGGTCTAAAAAAGCAAAAAAGTTCATATAAACATAGGTCCTAAAGTGCTCCGTTTTCCGTCTGTCTGTCTAATTACGATTTATACATATTTAATAATATCTCACGGACCAATTAACGGATAAACTTCAAACTTGGTATATGGATAACCCCTATTAAGTAATATTTTTGTGAGAAGTATCAAATTTATACTTTGTACCGATCGAAAATGGCGACTGTTTTTTTTTTCAAAGTTAAATATCTTAAAAACCGTAAACTTTAGAAAAATTATACAAGAGACAAAAAAGTTACGAAATTTAATCCAATTGATGCTGATATTAACATTATGGTAATCAGACTACTAATAACGGAGAAATTTTAACTTTTCTGCATAAAAACAAGGTTTCTTCGAACATTCTGGTCGAAAATTGCATGTTTTTATTCGGAAAACTTAAAATTCCTCCATTATTAGTTGTCCGATTGTTATGATTTTAATAGCATCTTTAATTAGATTAAATTTCTCGACTTTTTCGTCTCTTGAATTCTTTGTCTAAAATTTACAGTTTTTAAGATATTTAGATATAAACAAAAAAACAGTCGCCATATTGAAATGGTACAAAATAGAAATTTGATACTTCTTACGAAAATAGTTCTCAATAGTGGTTATCCATATACCAAGTTTGAAGTTTATATGTTGAGTGGTGCGAGAGATATGATTAAATATGTAAAAATCATAAACAGACACACAGACGGAAAACGGAGCACTTTAGGACCCATGTTTATATGAACTTTTTTGCTTATTTTGACCCAAGGAATCACTACGTAAATTATTGCCCCACATTTTTTGAACACCCTGTATATTCATTCAAATAGACATGTCTTGCTACAGATCCGTCTCATATTCTGCAGATGTGTAAACCATTGTTTCACTTTAACATGATATAGTTCCGACCATAATTTTTTCATTGAATCTTACCGTTCTTCTACCACACATCTTACAATAATACCCTTACGCAAATAAGTACAAAATAATAAAACAGCTTACCTTTATATTGCTGTAAGATACGTCTATGTTTACTGTTTAACTTTATCAAGAAATTTTTTAAAACAAAATCTGTCATGGTAGAACTCCAAAGTATAAGCATGTGGAACCCAACCGAAAGTTGTGGTCAAAGGTCCTTCGGGACTGGTGGTGATTAGGTCGGTGGTGATCGGAGGAGGGGGTCGCTCCACGGAGGGGAAAGGGGAGGGGGTTGGGAGTGGGAGGGGTTGAATGGAATAATGTATAACACTGCTTAGCTCTGACCTCCAAAAACTATCTATTGAAAAATAAAAATACTTGTAAGAAACTTTATATCTAATTATACAGAATGATAACTGTCCACCGGTTTTATGCGTTTTCTTTTATGTGAAGAAGGAAATATATGAAAACTCGATTGGTATTAAGTTATAAAAGAGTTAAACCGGAATTTTTTCATCTGCGCGGATAAAATATTTTTATATACACTAGATATAATGTGTTTGTTCTTCTTCTTCGAATTTAATTATTGAATTTAGTTAATTAAAACACTATCCGTCAACTTTACGTTTTGCCATGGGAATATAATTTGAGAGATGGAATAAAAAATAAATTTAATCTATATCAGAAACCTTACTTGTGTTATGAGATTCAAAACTTTACAATAAAAAAATCAAGACTACTCGAACTACTTTACCGTCAATACTAAATGTCAAACACTAAGATATTTAGTATTATTTTATTAATTAACTCTTTCTTTATTTGGGGATAAATAAAAACATAAAACATTAACAAGAGTTTAAACCATAGACAACGATTTTTTTACATCTGTTACAAGAAAGTATTAATAAAAAAGACTGGAAAACCAGAAACATTCTTATATTGCAAAGTTTCTATTACATAACAATCAAGTATCATTGGAAATTTTCATTTATAAGATATCAGACTTTGACGTTAACAAAAACAAAGGTTTCATTTACAATTCTAGGAAAAACGGTCATTTATTTTGACGACTATTCCTGTTCAGAAACATGTATTCAATATTGGGACCATATCAGTGATAAAAGAAACCGCATGACATACATGGAATGAATTGCACTTTATTTCAGAACTGAGTGACATACATGACATAGAAATGCTTTTCATTTTATATGCAAACAACTGCATCCAAACAATGAGTGTAGTTTGAATGTGGAGCAAGTCTGTTACAAACAAAAGATTTTGATTACATTTTAAAATTCTTATCTTAATCTCTGTTATAACACACAAGTTATAAGTTATCAGTTATAAGTTTTCAGTCATGATTGTTGATTTTACTATATTTATAGCCACTACAATCACAAAAGTTAAACTTGACGCAATAAGAGTATTAAATTTCAAAATTATTTATTACAAGACACTTTAAATATTTGGTCTGTTCGATACATCATTAAGGCTAGTTAAATCAAACAGGTAGACCCCCTTTTCATAGAATACCATTACATACAGTATACACTAGATCTGTAGGCGGGGGTGCTTACATGAGTCTCATTACATGTTACACAAGGGCCTAGCTTACACGGGTTCAATTCACCGGGAGATTATATACCGGGTGTCCCATAATAGTCCCCCCCCTAACTTTTTCCTATATTTTTTAAAATATCAAGTCCACACCACCCCCAAATATTAATGGGTAGCTAGTACTTCATTTTGAGGGGGTTCCCAATTTTGGCCGCCATCTTGGATCCGCCATATTGGATCCAAAATAATTTTTTCAAATGTAAAATTGGTGTTGTGACCCATCATTTCGAATTAGATTTTTTCACTGATTACAATGCCGCAATCCGTTTTTTAATATCTCGATTGGTTCTCAAGATATGGGTACTTTTAATTTATTTATTTTCAACCGATTTAAACATTACAAATTGATAAAACAGGCTTATAACCAGAAAATAATGCTAGATAGTGACGAATAACCACCATCAGTCATTGTTGTGAGATTTACACTTAACTTTCACCAATGTAAATTTTTCGGCCGCCATCTTGGATCCACCATTTTGAAATGAGTGGATATTGTAACCATATTGTACCATATTGTAACCCATCATTTCAAACTAGTTTTTTACGCCGAATTCAATGCCGCGACCCGTTTTTAATTATAGTGTTTAGTTTTCAAGATATTGACATGTTTTCAATACAAATCTAAAAAAATATGAATTTTTCAAAAACTAAGTTTTACAGCTAAAAACGGGTTGCGGCATTGAATTTGGCGTAAAAAACTAGTTTGAAATGATGGGTCACAATACAAATTTCCTATTTGAAATAACTTACCTCATTTCAAAATGGCGGATCCAAGATGGCGGCCGAAAAATTTACATTGGTGAAAGTTGAGTGTAAATCTCGCAACAATGACTGGGAATGGTTATTCGTCACTATCTAGCATTATTTTCTGGTTATAAGCCTATTTTATCAATTTGTAATGTTTAAATTGGTTGAAAATAAATTAATTAAAAGTACCCATATCTTGAGAACCAATCAAGATATTAAAAAACGGATTGCGGCATTGTAATCAGTGAAAAAATCTAATTCGAAATGATGGGTCACAACACCACTTTTACATTTGAAAAAATTATTTTTGATCCAATATGGCGGATCCAAGATGGCGGCCAAAATTGGGTACCCCTCAAAATGAAGTATTAGCTACCCAATAATGTTTGGGGGTGGTGTGGAACTGATATTTGAAAAAATATAGGAAACGGTTAGGGGGGGACTATTATGGGACACCCGGTATATATATATATATATATATACTATTTCATATACATCAAGAATCAGACGAATATTTTTTTATAAATATTTGTGTGCGTAAATGTACAATTCGTGTGTTTTTGTTGGATTGGGAGAGATTTTATTTTGCAACTAAATATTCAATTTTGAAATGAAATTAAAAGAGCGACAATTTTTAATCCACTTTTACTAGATGATTGATCGCCAGTGTAATTGGTTAGACGTTTTAATCGTTTATTGCCCTCAAATGTTCGAATATTGTTTGTTAATTTGGAATGAAATATAAGTTAATATTTGGTAAAAATAATCCCCTGGACCGTTCAGCTAGACTTGCAGTTAACCTTGTAATGCAAAACATATTTTAGAAAAGTTTAACAGCATAAACTCTAAATATCTAATTAAAACATAAACATTTATATAGAATCTTATCATAAAAAAGTATTTAAAAGTCTTTCTTATAAATTAAGTAAAATTGTATTACAAACTTTTGAACTATAGTATTACAAAATTACATTTTGGCATTTATAGTTTTATATGTAGCTGATATTATACTCGGGGCACTTTTTCCGCAGTGTTAGAACGTTCTATTAATCAATGACATAATATAAATATTTTCTAGGAAAAAATAAATGACATATTTTACTTAACGATTTCCATAAAATATTTAGGTGAAATGATAATTTATCGAATTAAATATTGCTTTTCTCCGAGATGTACATAAATGGGTAAAAGTCAGTGATAAAGGAAACTGCAGGGAATCCTTGAAATGATTCGTACTTTATTTAAAAACTGAGAGAAATGCATGACATAGAAATGCTTTTCGCTTTACACTCTAACCGCTGCATCCGGGCAGTGAGTGTAGTTCGAATATGGAACGACCCTGTTTTTTTTTCAACAGTAAATTCAAATCATATTATTGTATGTAGAGCTTGATTTCGACATCACGCCATTCATCAGTTTATCGTTATGATTGTCGGTTTCATTATAGTTACATTTGCAGGAGTCAGCACGTACAAACAGTTGTAATTGTAACTAAGATTAATTCAATCAACCAGAGCTGTGGACGTGAGCTATAATGTCACTGTAGGGTCTCCACATATGCCTCATTAACTGGTCATTGCAACTACTGTCTCATTTATAATGCTTTATCAAGCGTAATATTAAATTAAATATTAAATTTCTTTTCCAACTATAATTGCTCATATCTCCTTAACTATTGGGTTTAGGAGAAAATGTCAAAGAAAAAACTTCCTAAAATTAAAGGTAACATATTTCTACAATAATATATTGTACGTTATTAAAAGTGTAAGTACGCCTTGAAAGACTAACCCATAATAAAAATCAAAGTTTCGCTCAAAAATCAAAGTGGCGGTCATTTACAAGAAAGTAAAATTCATATTTTAACGTATTAAAAAGTAGATGAAGTCCCATTTTCTCTACATCTAATAGCTTCTGAGATACCAATAGTGGTGTACTTAAGTTGGATACCCTGTATGTAAAGCCCCATTCCGGGGCTCGATAGTGTTTTACTGTACGACTGATCGGACCTTTTAAGTTGTTCCCTCAACCCCTACATCCTTAGTGTCCTTTTTACTCTTATAAAGTGATTTTTCCGAGCTATTAACATTGGATTAAATTGACGATAAGAACCAACAGTATAGAAAACCTTCGATCGAATAGTTGTATTTTATGCAGAATAACTATTGCAGTGAAGAATTTTGTAATATACAACTTGCAAACATATGTTTAGAGTCTACTAATTTTACGACTAAAATTATATTGTTTTATGTTTTATGTTTCCTCTATCTCTCTCTCTCTCTCTCTCAATAGTGTCAACTTTTTCCACAACAATTAATTGTTTTGTTAGTATAGTACTTTGATGTAAATACTAATATCTAGATGGTCAATACAGATTGGACTCCACCCAAATTAATTATTGTATTGTGCAATTTAATCATGTCATGAATATATCCTTCTTACACAACAGTGTAGCAGTATAGATTTTTGCATAATGTTATGTTCGATCACAGTATTTAAAGTCCTATAATTACGATTTAACGGAATTCTATGATTACATCAGTTCTAAGTTACAAATAGAAAATATCTATCTAAACTATTTTTATCTCTCACTTAGCTTCACTGCTTGAAGGGTAAATTGGCGAATTGGAAGGTAAGTTGGCGAATTGGCTTGGGAGAGTCATTATTGTAACATAAAAAATCGGAGAGAAATGTCTTTGATGTTTCATCGACTTGAATCGTTTGAAAACAAACCATCACTATGTAGGCACTTAATTTGATTATAAACGTTTCAAAGAAGTACGCAGTGAAGCTGAAGATGGTCCATCACTATTTAAGAGGGAGCTAAAAGCCTTCTGCATTTAAAAATTTATTGTTTCTCCTGGGGATCTTTAAACTCTGCTTGGTGGTGATTAGCATTCTTTACGTTCATTATAAGGCTGTTGGATGCTAAAGTTATACTACAAGTACTACGAAAAAACATTTTATCAATCTGTGTACAAAGATTGTCCGTCCCCGTACACCTGATATCTATGAAAACCCTCGATTTCTTTACATAAAAAAAATGATCAGCTGATTTTTCGGTACCCAAACTTTGCATTTCCGAACCCAAACATTATTTTTCCGTACCCAAAAAAACGAAGTTCCTATTTCGACAGTTCAACCAGCTGACTCTAAACTAAAATTGACAGTTCAGCCATATAGTGTTTGCTTATAGAAAAATGAATAAATTATGATATTTTGGATGATTTTTATAGGTTTAGCTACTTAATTGCATCGCGATGAAAAGTATTGTTCACAATTCGTCACAAAAATCCCATTCCGGGGCTCGTTAGTATTTTACATGCTCAGCTTACGCCTAGCAAATAAAACATTATCTTGCCCCGAAATGGGCTACTTTCGTGACTAGTAGTGAAATATATTATCTATTTTATTTTATCAAAGTTCTAACTTAAATTTTAAGGATGTCATGGTAGTTTTTTCAACAAGAAGTTTACACAATTTTCGTAGGGTTCTTTTCAACAACCTATTTGACATCGCACTTTGCTAAAAATGCCACTCCTTTTATTATTTAAGGACAGTTTATAGCAGAAAACTATAAAATGTTTAGGTTTTGTAGGAGGGAAACTAGTTTCCAAATTATACTCCTGTTAGACGAGTTATTTTAAAATTACAATAAATAAGACCATGGACAAAGATTACACCATAAGATAAACCATGGAAAAAACTCAAAACAGCTCCATTCAAACATCACCACAGGCCACGAGGTTTGCGGGGTGATTTTCGACAACCGTCGAGTTTCTCCAATAAAATGTATTTGATTTAATACTAAGATATATTTGAAACAAAATTATTATATCTTCTATTTTGGGTGAATAAAAGTGACCTCTAGTCTCCTAATTTAAGTCTCTTAATGAATAATAAACATCCATTTGAAAGTGTATTTAAGCTAGATATCCTTCTAAATCCTTAAATTTCATTTAATTGTTATTTACCAATACTGAGTTACGTTTGAAGGATGACTAAATGTTTTTTTTTCTACCCTTTATAGGATTTTCAAGTAGGAAGTCTAGTATTAATATTCTATGAAATCCAAATTGAGGTGTCTAATTGTTAAAGTGAATAAGTCATTAGTTTTGATTAATATATATAGGTAGTGATTATATTATGCCAATTTATATGAATAATCCTGCATAAACAGTAGTTTTCATTACTAGGAGCGAAAGTGGCTCTTTTTGGTACGAGATCGTAATTTACAGGCGAGGCGCAGCCGAGCTTGGAAATGCGATCGAGTACCAAGGAGACACTTTTGCTCCGTGTGATGAACAACTATTTTCATCATTATGCATAAATAACCATTTAATCGTTAAAAAATTAAACTAAATAATTTTGAGGTTATCCAAAATAGTCATCGTCATTTACACATCTGTTAGTTGTTTACAAACACAAGTTAAGAAATCTTTCAACCTTTCAAACGTAACATAAACAAATTTTGACATTAGAGTACGGCAAAATTTACCATATGTTTTTCCAGTACTCCTATTCGAAGTGATCCAAAAACGATCATTTTGCGTGCGATTTAGACAACTAAAAACGGCTCTTTTCGGGACAGTATGATGAAAAAAATAAAACGCTATACTGGATTATTTGTCAATTTATTCACATTGTTATTGTAATAATAAAATATTTGAATCATGCAATTTAATAAAGCACTGAGTGCGTTTTAGGGATGTTTCACAATGGTACCTCAAACTATCCTTATCAGACTAAAGGAGTAATAATCGCCGTTCACCATATCGTTAGGGGAAGTATTCATTATCTTAGTAAAGTAGTAACAATTACGTTAATAGAATGCAAATGCTGACTTGCGTTGATAATGTGATTAAAATATATAAATAGCTTATTTTTTCGATTTTTAAATCCAAGCAATTCTTTATTACATTAGTTAAAATGAGATGAAAATAAATTTTGTACGCTAACATTTTTTCTTGTAAAGATTTAATTTATTGGAAATTTTTAAAGTTATATTTAAATTGTACAATTAATTGCAGTTTTTGAGCAATTCTGTGTTGACTTGAACTAAATCTTTCCAGCAGAAAGTCTTACACTGACAACAAAATCATTAGCTTGACTACCTCATCTTTTATCTAAATTAGAAAGGATTAACTTGAGGATGTCTTGACGTTGCAGCTCTTATGAAAATTGGAAAACCGAAAACCTTATTACAAAATTATTGTTCTATTAATAGTGCCTTGTTATAATTATTCAGGTTATATAGCAATTTGACGAAGTCAATGGACATTATAAAGCATATTTGTAATTTATATACTTACCACTTTCTCTAGTGATTTGGACTCATATGTACCAAACTAATATTGATGTTTGCAGAAAAAATTTTTAAATCTAGCCGATGCATTTTTTTAAGAATACAGTACAAATATTTGTACACTAAATAAGTAGTTTTCTAAAAGTAATTACTTAACAATATAATAATCTCAATGCATCGCACACATTATGAAACAAAAGAAGCACACCTCTGATGTTTCGTCGTAGTTTTTCAATGGCTCCCCAGTTACAAATAACAGTTCAAACTCGGTACGACATTTGGCATAGCACCATGGCAATTCACATTTGGTAACAAGATTTACCTTCGGTTATGCTGATTGGTCTTATTCTATTTTCATCTGGGTATTAAGATATGGATGGTAAAGTACATGCATTTTAAGTTGCTATTGACGTGAAATTATCGATTTCATCGATAATTTAGGGTCAAAGTTTTAAGTATCATTTAATATTGTACATAGACAAAAACATTTGCAATACGGCTAAATAAAAGGTTATTAAGGTTTGAAGCGTTTTACAAACACATAAATAGCTATATCGTTTAGAGATATACATTAAGAGGACTAAATTAATTGCAGCTATTTCATAGTCATTATCATGGACGGATACATTTTATGGATTACAAAACTTTTCATAAACCAATTAAGTGGTTCGTTTGGACGGCGGGTGATCGAATTTGTACAATTAACTTCATTAGTTCTCAAAACTACTAAGCAAACGAAGATAATACCTATTGATTTTTGAGAACACGATAATACCTTTTATCCAAAAGCTTTAAAGATATAAACTTAGAATTAATAAGCTGATTGTCTCCCGCATCTCTAAAGTAAACGAATAATTGTAAATAAAAACAAATGCATCAGCCGTCTAGCCCTTCTCTTTATATTAGAGACCTTAGGAAAAGCTTCATCAAAAACTATAATTTTTTCTGGGATTTTCTTACCGAGACCTCTCATGCAAGCATTGGTTTTGATGGGTGTCAGACTTATGGTTTTCTCAAAAGTTACGAGTAGTTTATGCCTTTTATATATATACCTATTCTAGAAGCATTAAAATTGACAGCCTATAAACAGTAAATATTCTTGAGGCAAAATATTATTATTTTTCTTCTGTAATGAAACGCTTAATGGTACATTAGTATTATTAAGTTGTCTAATTTTCAAATTTAAGTTATTTCATATTAAATTATATCGCTTTTTTATTAACATTGTAAATTACACATAGCCACACGTGTTCCTCAAATAATTATTATTTTTTACGATTTGTGACGATCAATCATGCAGTATTTAAAAATTGTAGCAATTTTGTAAAACATTTTAAATCGAAAGTAAAGTCAAAATATATTCATCCCTCGAAACGCACACCTCGGAATCAATAATTGTTCAATATAAAAGTTTACATCCAAAATTAGTTTTATTGCGATGAATGAAATATTACACTTTTCACTATACTTAAATTAATACTTTTAATCCTATCTATAATTTTTACGTGGTATTGAAAAATGTAATTGTAGTTTAATTTTAAGTATTTTTTAATGCTGACCTTAACACGAATGGTAACACAATAACCTTTCAAAATTTAATAAACGTTTGTACAAAGATTCATTGTTAGGCTTTGTACCTAGCCTCTTATTTTTATAATTATATACATTATATACAAACAGAACAGAACTACTAGTCGGTATAAACGTTTTAGTCTCTAAAATTATTCTGAACTTTTAAGATAGTTTTGAAAGTCTTACGATTTCTTAAAAAGCATTATTTTTATAAACTTAACCTCTTTTTAAGGCTTAATTGGAGAGAAAAATTATGAATATTAATATGTTGATTTGATAAAAATGACTCTTTTTTCATCAATCGTTAAGTTAAAAAACATGTAAATTCTAATTTACTTGATCAATGCCCCAAAGTTTGCCTGAAATAATATGCCAAGTAATTGTAATACGGAAGGAGGGTTTAATATGCAATTTGAATAAAAGGTACCTCATTACTTAAAAAGCGTGACAAGAACTACTTTAATTAAAACATAACTACTTTGCTCTCACTGAGAAAGACATTTATCTCAATTTTATAACAGAAAATTGTAGTGCTGCTGATCATGTGAGCGAGTAATTTTCGTAAAGTGAGGAATTATTCAAATTAGAAGGTGCAGTTTGTCACATAGTTACTAGACTTACAGAAATTGTATTCATATAAAATACGAAATTATTTATAGTTGTTCTATTAAATCGGAATATTTTGTGTGTGTGTGTGTGTGTATATATATATATATATATATATTGTATTTTTAGTCAGCGTTATCTTTTACATTAAAACTTTGTAGTTGTATTTTTTGAAACACTTTAATTGGATTATTTCTTTCCCTGAAAATAATTAGGGCTATTTACAATTTTGTCTTGTCTACTTAAAAATAAAACTTTTGATTATAACTTTTCAATCTTGAAATATCATGTCTACCTATTTTTCCAGTGGTATAAAGATAGAAGGTAGGAAGGCATTTTCCAAATATAATACTAAGTTATTTGGTCAACACTCTAAAAAGGCCATCTAAAAAATCCTAAAAAAAAGAATGAAGTCAAAAAGGCACATTCTAAAGGGAAGCTCACCTAGCTCTATCCTAAATCACTTATGTACGTGAGATATCGGAGGCGTTTATCTCACTAGACTAAGGGTAACGTTTAGTACCCAGCCCCTTAAAGCGCAATATATTACCTTACACAAAGAATTACCTTACTCTTTTATTCATTATAAGTTTTGTATAACTTATTTTCCTTTTATGATTGACCTCATAATATATTAAAATAGCTAAACATTGCAAACTTCATAAAAAATTTATTCATTTTAGAAGTATTTGTAGAAATCATGTAAGATGTATCTAGCGTCTAAAGCATGGAGAATTTAAGCAAGGATTCAATAACTTAGTCAATAATATCACGGTTCATTGTTTCAATGCGTTTACAGTTCATGAGTGTATCAAAATTAATGAATAAGCAATAATGACGCAGTCCTTTGTAAAAGAGTGTGTCATTAATATATGTTAAGGTAGATGAGAAAATTGTTTTCAACTATAAAAATCGATTGAAAAATTCATCAGGATTTTAGTAGATCAAGCTAACCCAATTAAAGCTACCATATACAAAAAAGATACATCGTTAAAATTTTTTTATTTTATTTCAGACACTTCAATCCGTTCTTTTACTACCGTGACAACATTGATAAAGCATATGAATGAAAATACTCTTTTATTGTGGCAAATATTTGGACATTCCAGAAGGAAAAACATAATCCTCTAGTATCCGGTAAACCATGTTAGATAAATTTTCCTTACAGTCTGTTCAAAACTTTATTAAGATGTTTTTGATCCGTGATAAATTATCTTTCATGTTATTCATGTTTATTAATGAGAACCTACCATTAATGTAAATAACCAAAATTATTTAAAAGAATATTCAAAGAAAACCATTCATTAAGATTTCAACACAAGATCTTAAAACTTCTAGTCAAAACAAAAGCTTTAGGAAGAACCGACATTAACATTTCCTCTACAACGTGGAGGGGTTTGGATGATTTGTTGTTAAAGCTAAGTAGTTTTTGCTTTATAATAAATACATTTAAAACTGTCAGTAATAAAACCACCAATTGTTTTGATCGACACAAAAATGCTTTTAGGACACTGAGTATATTTAAGTAGTGTCTGCTACACCAGAAGGGCTAATTAAATCAAACAGAGAGACCCGCTTTGTATTACTGTAGAGAATACATTAATGCTGTAAGGGGCTGCTTATATGGGCCTCATTACATGTCATTACAACTTACATGGCTCTAATTAATAAGGAGATTATATCTACATGTTACTGTGGTATCATGGAGAATCATCCCGGCATTTTCCAATAAATCTTTGTTTGTTTAGGTTGTATCAGCTTACAATGGGTGATTTTATTTTTAAACTGAACAAATAATTGTTGACGTTAGTTAGCGAAAGCATCAATTTTAACACACGTTCATCAGATGCCAGATTGGCAGAGTGATTAGTTGGATGATAATATCGTGTAGTGATGTCGAATTATCAGCAAGTTGTTTTTTTTTATGTGAGGAGGTAAAATGTTAGTTAAGACTAACGAAAACAGCTCGGAGCACTTGAGGAGTTAGATAAACAAAAAATATCTAAACTTTGCTTATCTGCTTTACTTTGATAGGGTGTTTGATATGTAAGTACACCATTTTAATTTTGAATTGCAGCTTAAATTTTTAGTGTTTTAGGACATAAACAGAACTAAATGAAAGCAAAACCCTTAGGGTTTTAATGGTGTAAGGGTTCCCATCATAACTTAATGTGCACTTGAGTTTTAATGTAACTGTCTTAAGTTTTTTTAATTAAAATCAGTCTTTGTCTCCGAGTGTTCACAATTAATATCAGATACCGTAGTCGTTCAATAAACGATTTTGCAAACAAATGTGGTTTCAGGAGTTCAAAAGAACTATTTTACCTACAAATATTTGAATGACATATCGAGGAGTCCAAGATACTCCAGGATTAATAAGAATTTATTGGGCCGCTGCAAAAGCATAATTTTGCCTTGAGATGTTTATTAAAGAGACAAAAGATATGTTCTTAAATTTGAATGCTATTGACAGATTCAATGTTTTTTCGTAGGTTTCGTGCTAGGAAAGAGGGAACTGACACATTTCACGATCATTTTTATTTTACTGATAAACCCAATATGAAACCTATGCACTTTTCAGCAGATGTATCATTCTATTTCAATAGAAAAAAACACCTATGCAATTTCGGCTAAAAATTAAGGTGTTTAATAACTTTCATAACGTTAATCAACTGTTTCAATAAAATCCTATTAAATTTCCGTTTTTTTGTACCTGGTTACGTCTAGCTAGTCCAAATAGTCGATGATCTATCGAATTAAAACTGTGAACTTACATATCAAACACACTGTATATGTATTTCTGAATACCTAATGCATTATGAATATCCACACCAGTTTTATAACAACATAGTTGATTTTTTCTTAAGCATTTATCAATGAATGCTCTAGTTTGTAACCTGCGAGCACTGAAGTACAAAACCCCGATTTCAGACGTCGTACTCAGTGTAATATAAAACCTAGCTATCTGTAATTATTTTATTTGTATAAACGATCACAAACCTAAATGCAATTAAAATTTTAATAAGTATTCAATGAACCCAATCCGCATCACAACATTAAAACCTTAAATCTTTTCGAGAAGTAAGAAAGAAATAATAACAAAAGAGAGAAATAATAATCCTTCCAAACTGGTCGAGAGTCAAAGATGACTTTGCTTTATATTATATTTTATCCACCACTTTTTTTGTGTGATTTAATCACGACATGTATTAAGCTATAAAGCTATAATGCGCTTTGCAGCTAATAACAAATCGATTTCGCATTAGACATCTTTATTTACGTTTTGATATTATACAGAAAAATTTACCAAATCTGAAAGTCAATATGGCCTTTGCGTAGAGGCAACTAAATATGCAATAAATTCTAAAATACTATTGCTTTCCTCTTTTTATTTTACACAGCCCACTTATATAATATTAAAGTCACGACAGTAATAATCATTCCTAATCAGAAAACATTTTCATTTACCAGAATCGTATTAAATAGAACTGACTTACTTACTCACTGACTTAATTACATTAAGTACTACACAATCACTACGTAGAGTAAAAACTGAGCTCGGCCAGCATAAATTATTACTAATCCTTCTCAAAATTTATAAAACCATTATCAAGATTATCTTTGGTACATAATTTAATTTAGTTTTAAACGTTAGTTTAAACTTAAAGCGGAGTAAAACATCGAGTTTTCCTTAAACTAAGAGGGAGAAACGTCAAAACAAAAGAATGTTTCTCGCCCAGAGTTTAACTCTGCATTTGACGGTTACTTCAGCTCAGACTTTCATAGCTGAAGACAGTATTTTTTTTTTACTGAAACTGCACATTTATCAAAAATTGCTAATTTATGTCAAAGAACCGACAGCTTTATATTTTTATGACCTGAATTTCATAAGTGTACATTTGTCGATTTAAAATTGGTTCTTCATATTGTTAACAAACTACAAGAAAAAAGAAACATTGACTACAGCAATCGTGTGGCTAAAGAAACGTAAAAATGAACCTAGTATTCCTTGCATAGGGGTTATCGGGAATAACGAAGACTTAACCACAGTCTAAAAAAATACAGCCCGACAGGTGGTCATAAAAATGTCCACAACCCTGGTGGCACCCAATCACAATGACTACGTCCATAAGCAAATCACATATACTATCTATCAACAAATACAGTCTGGTTACTCAAATGAAAAGAGTATCCTCCCAATGCGATCCTGGTGGCTGGACATAAGTACAATTACAATTAGATGGTATCTAATTTTGTTAGTAATTGTGCTTGCGTGCCGCTTGGAACGCTAGAGTCGCCCTGCGGAAAACATAATGCATTACAAAACATATGGCAAGTGTCGGGAATGTATTTTTCAAAGTTTCTAGGAGTTGTATTCAAAACTTTGACAATCTGTCAATTTTGATAGAAACACGTTAGAGACCTCCAATTTTCACCATTCATCTACTTTTTGAAAACTCTTTAAAATGAGGGGTCACTCAAAAGGGGTTTGCATTTGAAAATTTTGAGTTGCCCCCAAAATCCTCCATTTTTGGGGGACACTCAAAATATCTGTAATGTCAGAAAATAATTTGGGTTAAGTTAGTATCATTCCCCAAAGGTTAATTAATTGTTCTTCTTAACAAACAAAAAAATTAAGGAGAGGGACGGACTTTTTTTACACACTGTATAAGTGTTTACTATTTTGTGTTTCCTTGATGTGGAGCGATAAAGTTTAAACCATCGTTTTATTATTTATTTATTTTATTTATTTATTTATTTATTCCAACGGCATAACCATATTACAATAATACTTACATATATTCATTGGTTTGATTATAACTAAATTTGATAAAATTAGGATTTATGGCAGAGACATAGTGCAACAACAAACAAAAACAGCAAAAACAATAACAAGAAAACTGGTGCCATTAACTAGAAATTTAAGAAAGTGTAACAACAAAACTTAAAATAGGTGGTAACAGTAATACTATATATTATAATGCAACAATAGTAAACTCTATAAACATGCTCAGAATATAATGAGGACAATCACTTGTGCAACAAACATGCGAATTAGAATCAGTACTGTGTAAAAAATTATTACTGTTTTTTGTATTATTTTAGTATTGATACTTAGCTGTGGAAAGTAGATTAAAATTTAATGTCAGTCGTTTATCATTAAGGTTAGTATTACTCAAGTATGCAGGTTTAATTTCTGGATATAAATAAGACTAAAGTAGGAGGATTTTCATTGAATAGCTGACCTAAATTAAGTAATTAGCTGGATTCGCATCAACCTTGTCGATTGGTGTTTGTAGAAACTTGAGAATAGAGTCAAACGTTTCCAATTTTATCAAATTACAATTAAAATTTGATTTTATCTTTTTTTGCTATGATAATCAATTTGTTATTTTTAAACCAGAGGAATATATTGTAATATTTCATCCTTTAAAAGCTACTTTTCTAAATTAAAAATGAAAGCATTTCATGTCACATGTCGTCAATCAATCAATAAGGTGCATTAGGGGAATGGAAGGCAGTGCGAGAGGAACAGAAAGCTTTTAGTGACACTAAGGGCTTCTAAAAATTAGCATTCTACATTAGGGGATGAGTTTTTGATGCGCCTAATTTTATTATATTAATCTTGTTTGAATTTGTTCATATGCATTCTAAGAAAAGTATATCTGTTAAAATATTATATAATCTATTACTCTTTAGTTTAGAGTATCTTCAAAACTACACACAATATAATACTATTTGTAAAACGTTTTTATTGATTTCCTTATTCTAAATAAGCCTATTTGTTACAATGTTATTTTTATTGTTCGAAACGAAAATAAAAAAAACTGCCCTTATAATTAAATTTTAGTTTGCTGTTATTTTAATATTTTTATTTGTTGATTCTATCATCTTTAGGCTGTTTTCTTTCCTAACGGTTAGTTTTTATCAATTTGAAGACGCCAATTCTATCAAATAACTATTAGGATTCGTGTATTTTTCCTGCCTTCCGACGCTTTTCACTCAACAGCCTATTGTTTGGTGAGTAAAAATAGTTGAATTGGTGATTTACTCAATGTATATGATATCTATGTTAAAATTATGATTTTTTTAGAATAAATGCCTATTCAAACGGTGAAAACATATATTATGGGGCTGAATTCATTAAGATAGTTAGGATCATTGTTATTTTCATCCGTGACAAGAAAACATTTTATAGCATGAAACAAATAACTTGAGGGATGAGTAACTCATTCACTCGCCAACTCACTTCTCACCATTCACTTATCACCCATTTCAAAAATAGGGTCCCTGATTAGAAGGACTTTGCGGAAAGTGCTTGCTTTTATCAGAGGCCACTAAGAATTCCGTGGACCTCCCCACAAGAAGGGAATCCTTTTCAATATAAGCGTTTTGAAGGGTTGTTTCTGGAGCCAGCTGCCATTGGTTGTTGGGCTATAAATTAACAATCCTGTCTAAGGAACATGCCAACCTTAGTCAGTAACAAGGCTACAAGATCGCGCCACTATCATCACGATCATCACACTCATCCTTCACTCATATTCAGGGTAACGTCCTTCATGAGGTACCTGTCTTATTAAAGTGATTAAGTGATTCTTATTTAGGAAGTGCAGTGAGAAAGAAAAAACCGCCTTCCACGTGCTATTTGAGAGCCCAACCTTACAAGGTCTGTTTAAAAAATTCTTGTTTGGTTTTCCAGTAGGTGACCACAGAGAAGGACAGGTAACCATCGTCAAGAGGATCTCATGTTTCGTTAGGAACCGGGGTTTGACGGAGAATCAAGACCCGCGTCTGAGGGCAGCGGTAAGCTGATTTAGCTGTGACGCACTCCCATGTTTAACAAAGAATCCTGGCGCTCTATGGAATAAAATCAAGCCCTTTGTATGGATCTTTTCCGTTATACGTATACCAGTGCTTCGGGTTTGTTTTTCAAGCTTGATTTTGGTAAGTTAGGCTAAGATAGGTTAGGTTAGGTAACCTAACCTAAACTAACCTAACCTAACATAACCTAACCTTACCTTACCTAACCTAACCTAACCAACTGCAACTAGGACCACTAGACGGCCAGACGCTGGCTTATCGCGTCTAAACAAAGATAACGGTAGATAAGGTAACGAAACCGCAGGTAAAATATTCTTACAAGGAATTTCCACTTAAAAACGATTAATAATTATTATATGACCTAGTTTATGGTGCTCGGTCAAAAATCAAGCTAGAAGGGTAAATTTAGAATGGTGGTATACGTATAACGGAAAAGATCCCTTTGGATGTTTTAGTTTAGGCCTATATGAAAGAGTAAAAGCATTGATTTTATATTCTACGAATGGTAAAAGTAATAAAAAAATATTCTCATCATGGATCTTTTTACATCTTATTATACTGAAAAGGACGAATAAAACCAGAACAGTCATTTCAAGTAACAAGGAATGGATAAAATTAAAGACACTAAAATGTTTGATATTAAAGCGTTAACCTAATGTTCGGTTTTAAACAAAACCCTCTAGGTACAAAGTCTAAACATATTTTGGTCAAATAGATTTTTTCTCAAATAGTTAAACAAATATTATTAATAAAGATTAAATGTTAAATAATTTCACTGCTTTCTAAAGACGATAAAAACAATGTAAAACCCTAATAAACCTGACATTAAAACCATATTTTGCTAAGAATTTATTAATACTAATTCTTATTCCCAAACTATGATTTTGTTTGACAGCTGGAATGAGTTCCCAAAGTAGTGCTAGTAAATCAAGTAAAGTCAGCTGTTTTAGGGCAAGGTAATAAAGGGATTTTCATAATTATTAAAACTGTAATTCTTTGGATGCAAAAGTATTATCAACAATTATATTTACCGTATAAATCATAATAAACATTTTACCTAATGTTAGGGAAAACCCCAAAATTGATTATATTATCGTTCCTCGCTATTGCGTTTGCATTTATTCACGGAGAAGCAACGTGGAACAATTTACTTTGATCTCTATCTAGCTTTTAATTATGCAGAGGATGCAGGATTCTGATGTAATGTGTTTGTGCTGCTTCTTCTTCATTAAACCTCATTAATAAACCTCGTTAGTTAATGAAAACACCTCTCGTTAATTTGCCATTCTGCCTCAGGAATATCATTAGTGGGATATGAAAATATACAATTATAAGAGAAGCCTTAATTGGTTTATTAAGATTCAAATTCTTACACATCCAAAATATAAATGTAAATAGAACTATTTTATCTACCTTAACTTCAAGATTAAAACGGGAATTTTTTATTCAGATCCTTTTTCAATTTGGAGAATGATAATATGTCTTAATTACATCACCATGATTATAATACAAATACAGATTAAGTCTGCCTTGTGCCTCGACGTTTTATTCTTCGTAGGGAGCTGATATTATACTCAGGGAAAGTTTGCCGCTTTGCTTTAAAGGACCATTTGGCGAATTCTCCGAAAAAAAAAAATTTCTTTTACGAAATAATTTCTTTGAAATTTCTACATGAAGGATAAATTATGGAGATATTTATTGCTTGTCTGGGAAATTTAATCATAAACGGGAATTTGTCAGTGATAAAATAAACTGCATGGCAACCACGGAATTATCACCCCATTTTAACCTGGCCTCCACAAACTTAACAACATAATTAAAATCGCCTTCAACATTCTTCAAAATTCACCATTAACCCAATCGTTATTTTCAACACCTCCAAGAATTATATTCAGACGGCCACCAATACTGAAAGAGATGTTGTCACACCCAAAACTCCCAACTAACTGAAGAAAACGTCAAAAGAATACCAGGATCTCGCCCATGTCGAAAGCCTAGATGTTTGGTATGTAAGCAAAAAGAAGATTCACCTACATTTGGCAGTAGTTCGACATCAAAAAACTACAAAATTCAGGGGTGTTTGTCATGTGATTCAAAAAATATCATTTACCAGATACAGTGCAAGAAATGCCCTAATGATTACATAGGTTCCACGACAAACACCCTAAGAGTTAGAATGACTGGCATAGGTTTGACTACAAACATCAGGACATAACAAAACCTCTGGTTTTACATGGGTTAGAACACAAAGAAAATTTTGAAAACACATATAAGGTAAAACCAATACGGCAATTGAACAAGAATTTTAGAGTGCCATCTCTAAGATGTCTAGAACAAGCGCATCAAATGATAACACGTTAAAAACTCCGCATGGCCTCAACCTTCGATAAGATAAATCTTCACATCAATTTCATTCATATATAAAAAAAAAATTTCCATCCAACTTTACAAGTAATCAACACCTGACATCAAGATAAAATACACATATGATCTCATCAAATTTACAACACAACAAAGGTTATCTATCAGTTTTTGTTTTGTTTTAAGTCAATATGTAGTAGAATAGTAGTCTGATGAAGGAATTTTTTTCGAAATATTTCTAATTATTAATGTGAGTTGGTATTTTTATTTAATTTATTTAAATATATATTGAGCCGATTAGTCGAATCGGCTCAATTGATTTTATGTCTCAGTAACACATAGGCCTTATCCCAATTTTCAAAATCCCTTCGAGCTCCTGTTCATATGATTATAATTATTAATGTAAATTTTCTATCCTAATTTAAATAAGTAAATTTAAATATAAACAATCGTTTTAGTAAACGTCATATTTATATGTGATGAGTTATGTCACGTGATAAGAACAGGAATGATATCGAACAATTTTTTTTAAAATTGTATATAACAAATAAAGATAAATGAATATATACATCAGCTTTACAATTTTATTAATTTACACTTTCGATTTTGTTATTTTGTTATTTCATTGTTATTTTTACTCCATGATCGAAAGCTAAAATGGTTTCTAAACAGAGCTAATTAAAAATGTTTTCTATCATCAAAGACCTAAAATGAATGAAGTAAACATGATTACGATTCACACTTTTCCATTCAATTGAAAAATTTGACGTCTAGTCTTCATTAATGTTGATGAAACAAATTTAGATAACATTTAAACATAATTTAGTCCATTTTATAAATCTACAACAAAATTTCATTTTAGCCAATTTGTTTGTTTGAGGCTGATAGACCATTAACCTTCAATCAAGCCAAATGGTATTGCTTTATTGGTATTTCGATTACATTGATTCGAAATATGTTTACTAAACGCTCGCCTCAGTTCAAAAATCACTCATCAATTTGTACTCGTCCTGTGAAATTAAAAGCATAAATCCGTGATGACAGTGTTGTGCTAATAAATCAGATCAGTTGAAAGGGTTAGTTGCATATTAGATATGTTAGTTCATATAATATAGGTGATAGGGATTATCAGTCAGGTTTAAAAGTTGAAAATTTTAAAAATATGAGATTAAAAAAATGTTACGATACATTAACAAACCTGTAATGTCCCGTAAAACAGCTGTGAACTAAAAAATATGAAAAGCTTCTTTGGATACCATTGAATTACCATCAGTTTGTCCTCAGAGGACATAAACTAATAATACGATCTACTTGCACATTTATTCAGTTGCGTTATTATTATTACCCAATCAAACTTAACAAGTCATTGGAAAGTTTGTATGTATTTTACTATAAATAATTCCTGAGGAGAATCACTCGTCAGCCTTGGTTTGTTGGGGGAATAATAATCCTTATTATTGTATTATATTGTATTGTATTGTATAGTGTTTATATTATATTATTATATTATATTATATTATATTATATTATAATATATTATATTATATTATATTATATTATATTATATTATATTATATTATATTATATTATATTATATTATATTATATTATATTATATTATATTATATTATATTATATTATATTATATTATATTATATTATATTATATTATATTATATTATATTATATTATTTTATTTTATTTTATTTTATATCAAATTATATCATAACATATCATATCATATCATATCATATTATATTAGATTATATTATATTATATTATATTTTATTTTATTATATTATATTCGAGTAACGAAAAGCAGCTGTAGGCCCGTGTGACGAAATATATATTTGTCGTTTTACGGCTCAATACAACAAACTAACTGCTTAAGAAAACGAAAATATTACCTTTGAAAATATCTCCCAAAGAGTATCTCATATTGCTCTAGCTATTTAAAACAACCAGTTGATTTTTTATTTGTGTTAGGTTAGAATGACAACAATAAACAACTATCGATATATCGAACGCAATGAATTATATCAATTGATGAAATGAGCGAGTTTCACAAATCGATTAAAGCGACAACTGAATGCACAACTGAATTACAACTGACAACAAAATCCGTTAACCATTCTCGATACAATCGATAGCTCACCATCGACACTGACGTAATCACGTTTGCAGTTTTAGTACATTATAAACAAACAGCTGACGTCTTTACATCAGCTGATTTTTTTCTCCCTTGCGCGAAAAAGAGCTTGTCTAGGTTCCCAACACATTGTCAATTAAAACTGCAGTTTTCGCCGCGGTGTAACGAAAAATAAATATTTTATAAATATATAAATAAGTATATAATTTTTTATTTAAAAAAAAAAGGTTGGCGGCCTCTTTTTACCTTGCATTTGCCCCCCTCCCCCATAAAATCCTCTGGCCTAAGTATAGAAGTCATCAAGCAAAGCAAGGAGGGAGCCGGTACAGTACTGCTAAAAGGATGCGACAAAGCTGAGATTCACACCTGCGACACTGCTGCCACTGTTTCGAGGCCGAGTGCGATACTAACTGCGCCACCGGCTCAATAATAATGAGAATTAACTAACCCAATTTCTGATATTGAAACTTATTATTATGAGTAAAAAAAATGACTCAGTTTTATTCGCTTCGGACTCTTATTGATGATTGAGAAAAGTGAAGTTTCCTTCTTATCAGGTCTTTTCGTGATGTAATTAAAATGATTAAATAGTCTCGACGAACCTGGCCTTAGCTGTTCAAGCACAACTAGTCGTGTATATGAATAGCCTCACCTTCTCCAAAAGCACTTTTTCGGGCAAATTGTGAAATCGAGTAAATGCTTATATCGAACGAGAAAAAAACTAAACATGAAAGGGCATGATTACGCTAATAAAACGTTTACAGATCTAGTTCTTTATGAAAAATAAAGACAAATTCCTTTTTTATTCTTCCTTCGCCGTTCTTTTTCTAGTCAACTTTCAACATATCGCTTTTTTAATAATATTTATAAGGATCACTGATTTTAATATGAAAGGTTTTAAGTAGTTTGTCACAGAACTTGGGATTAAGGATAGTTTCAAACCAATTAGAGTAACATCCCTCGTCGTGGAAACATGATTCCCTATTTAGAGATGGCAAATATCTGCTCAAATCTCATCTTATTGTTTGTTTTAATTAATTTTTAATTAAAGGACACCTTTCTTCTTATTATATTTGTATTTTTCCTTAGTAAACTATTTTTTCTTGGATTTAAGTGGAAAATGAAGTCTAACTTCCCAACAAACAAATTATATCGAACGAATCGCACGATATTTATTGTTTATTTATTATTTATCACACAATCACTTTGATATTTAATACTTTAGTTTGAAGGCGACCTACCTAGTTATGGTTCTTTAAAATGATGCAAATTTTGTCGATTAATCAGTAGACTTTTGTAATACAGTTTTCTCGGTTCGTGTTTATCTCTTTGAAAAATACAAGCACACCATCGCGTATACGTTTTATCCTGTAAAATCAGCCATCCTCAAAATACGTACTTCAGGTTTTGAAAAATTACAAGAGGTTGATTGAAAATAATAATAAAATACAGATCAAGCCAACATAGCGAGATTTGACATGCTTTTGTAAGCTCCATAACAACAACATAAGGAATGAGTATGCAGGTTTGCTGCAACGAAAATTCAAATATCGGAGATTTCAGACTATTAAACATTAGGTATCATCTAGATGAAGCCACAAACCAAGTTTTATCAAGATATGTTGAGAAATAAGAAAGATATAGAATTTTACTTATTTCCCTTAATGTTAACATTGGGACAACGCACTGTGTTTACCACGATCAATATCTCGGTAGGCAATGGACATAGAGCAGTGATTCAAGATACTTAAACTGCTTATGGTGCCATTAAAAATTCGATATATTTTATTTTTCTATATAAAAAACTCAAAACCCCCATTTTTTGGGGGTTTATTCCCCTTTACCCTCCCTTCCGGTGGTCCGATCGGGCTGGTTCGCGAACTCGTCTGAGTGATAACTACTTTACATGTCTGTACCAAATTTCATTAAGTTCGGACCATATTTACGGCCGCTATCGTGTTAACAGACATATATATATATTCGAACGAACGGTGTTTTTTGCTTCTGGGGGCCCCAAAACGAAAAGTTATCATGGTCTGGGTCTTAAGTCTTACCATGAGTACTACGGTAACAGCTTCTTCCCTATGGGGGAAATTCGCTAAAACAAACATTGTACTTTTTTGCTTGCCGTTTGCGGAATAAAAAATAAGTATAAACAAAAATAGTTAATTCTGTTATTGCAGCAAGGGATTAAAATAAAATATAGATACTCTTTACTTAAATTTTGATGGGTTTGAGCACTTTAGTACTACCTATTAAAAAAGAAACTCATTTATTTACAAATCGTTCAATAGTCATATCAAATAATAGTGAGATCTAAGTAAGAAAGTTCATCTTCACTTAACCTCTCTTTGAGCTTGTCTCAGCAAATCTTATTCTATCAACATTTTAAAATAAGATTAAATATTGACAAAGGAAGAAACTCGTTCAGACTCAATTCATCTTACCTTGTTACCATTAGATCAAGGTATTTGCATTTTAATCATGGAATATTTACGACCACGGAATTAATGTAGGGTTTTCTTTAATCATTGTAAATGCATTAAAAATCATGAATATTATATTCACGGTTTGAAACTACTCGGATATCCAAACTACAGGTGTTTCAGTTCTATTGTTGGGATATTCAAATGATTTATTTATTGTTTACAGTTTTTTTCAAAAAACATCATAGCTCCCTTGTGTCGCCTTGTGTTCTTAAACTTACATAGTTTTATTCTTTTGTTCAGCAAAGAAAATTTTTCTTGCATTGCAATAATATCAATAGTTTTTGTATGAATTTTATTCGGGAATCATTTATTATTTGGGAAATTTTGTTTCTTGATTTTTATTCTTATTAAACATATTTTACCATGTTTGACTAATTGCTATTAAAAATCACAGTTCAATAGTTTTTGCATGAATTTTATTCGGGAATAATTTAGTATTTGGGAAATTTTGTTTGTTGATTTTTATTCTTATTAAACATATTTTACCATGTTTAACTAATTGTTATTTTAAATAACAGTTTAGTTGCAAAACTTTACCCAGACATGGTAAACATGAAAACAAAGAAAACATAGTTTTTAATCTTTATTATATCATGGGGTCAAATCTAAACTACACACTGTTTCACATAAAAAATTATTTCCTTGAAAATTTAAAAGAATTCTACGGATTCACATCATATCTAAGTAAATTTTGATTCACAAATTGTTACTTACAGACTTTAGAGGACTTAGGAGGGATTAACGTTTTTTAATGTTTAAATAACATAAATTGAACACAGAAATTTTAATAAATATGTTATAACATGATTAAATTAACACAGTACATATTTCAATAGCGTATAACCTCCAAGGGTACTTTGGTATCATACGGAAACCACTATTTTTAGACAGGGGTTTTTAACTGTATACCAAAAATAACTACATAACAGTATGAGAGGACATACTTTGATTGACTTACTGTCCAAATTTGACATAATTACGATGAGCTGTCTTTGTGTTCCGCCTCCCAGAAGGCAGCGATGTCGGCCAGGTAAAGCGTCACCGCCGCTAGCGGCAACACCAGATCGCCGACCTTATACAGCGCGCTGCGGTGGTTCTGTTAGGTTAGGTTATGTTAGTATGACTTTCCTCGTTTCATTACAAATCAAATGATGCCGGATGAGTCATACTTTCGCCCGCCAAATCCTGTAGGCAAGTGATGCACACACTCCGGTCAAAAACCTGACCCAGGCCTACTTGGAGGGGATTTGGACGGCGAAGGTATGACTCATCTGGTATCGTTCGATTTTTAACGAAAAGAGTCCTACTAACATATTTATGATAACCTAACCTAACATAACTGCCGCAGCGCGGTGTATAGGGGTGGCCTCCGTATAATACCAAAGTACCCCTCCGAGTGCAGGTATTCCAGTAGTAGATATAAAGCTATTCCATTGATTTATCATATTAACCTGAGGGCCTTAATTTGTCCTTTATATGCCATCAGTATGTATATAATTTGTTAGCCGGGTTGATTTCCGTAGAAGCTCTTATAATAATAACTTTTGAATGAGATGTTCACAACAACACAACAAAGTTCATTATAGCGAACTATGTATCCATTAATCGATAGTTAATTTCAAAATGTTTTAAGCATCTCTTATATAACAAGACAAGGAAATAGGTCTAGTAAAAGAAAAGTTTAGTTCAGACTCAAGTAAACAACATAATCAATTGTGTGGTCTAATGATTAATGTTTATTAAATTCTCCTTCCTCTAATAAGAAGGAGACGAGTAGGAAGACCAAAGGCCAGGTGGTGGGATCAAGTCCGGTTCGATATGGAAAAAATGAGACTTATAGAGGAAGATTCGAGGAACCGAGAGAATTAGCGACAACGTGTTGGCGAGGCCAAGTACCAGCTTGGGTACAAGTGGCCATGGCAGTAAGTAAGTAAGTAATGATTAATGGATATAATGAGTTTTTCCCTTTACACCCTTTTATAATGAGTTGGCAAAAAAATATTATTTAATTTGATAAACAACTATTTATGAGAAACCAACATTTTCAAAACATAATAACTCCAATTCTACAATGTTGAGTTGTCTCATGCTTCAAATGTTCATTTTAATCAGATTCAACGTTACCTGAAAGTATCTTCTGAAAGGTTCCCCATGCACTGATTCTCTCTTAATGTTATTTCAGAAAAAAAAATACCGACAACAACAGCAAGAATAGCGTTTGAGATTAGGAACATTCTCGATTAAAACAACAAACAAATCTCGAACATAAATAGTAAGTACGAATTAATAGATCTTTAACTCTTGCGCAATAATAAAATCAATCGTAATTGAATCCAGTCGTGATTCACTTTCGCAGATCTTTTGATATTAGAGTTTTACAAATTATTACTTTTAACACTTCTTGCGAATATTCTTTTCAACTTTTATGCCTGGGTTTGGCAACTTATAGTGAAACTAACTTTGCAGTAAAGCAATTGATTTATTTACAAGTGGACGAACCGATGTATACGTTTACCATCAGGAGTATGAAGTACGATAAGCTTGAAATCGGGATTACTTTGTGTGCATTTCTGTAGGTGGACTGGTTTTTGGAATCCTCTTCTTACTGTAAAATAAAATATTATAATGCTAGAAAAATCCAAATACAGGGTGTTTCGAAACTTTCTCCCGAAACTTTGTGTGTACAAAATATATTTCTATATTTGATCCTAAGGTCAAAACAAACAAAAAATGTCATAGAGGTATAGGGTCTATCTCACTCCGTTTTTTTGTCCGTGAATCAGTTTGTGTTCTTCAATTAGATGATATTTTCTGTGCCACAGAAAATATCATCTACCAGCTACAATGGAAAAAATGTGAAGCACAATATGTGGGCCTATCTACTAACAGCCTAAGGATCAGGATGAATAACCACAGACAGGACATCAGAACAAAATACAAGGAAAATCCGGTAGTCCAACTTGCTATAAGCCACAACTAATCTATTTTTAACAACTGTTTTTTTCCACCAAAGTAATAAAATCTTTGCCACCTCACCATAATCAATCACAGCTTAGAATATGGGAACTGGCCTACCAG
This sequence comes from Flexamia atlantica, assembly GCA_035578135.1. NCBI lineage: Eukaryota > Metazoa > Arthropoda > Insecta > Hemiptera > Cicadellidae > Flexamia > Flexamia atlantica. Next base: position 112,166 of record JAQJVK010000142.1, on the reverse strand, counting down.
TGGTTCACGAAACCCAGAGAAACACCAAATCTAAACATGAGATAAACTCCTTTTCCCAACCATCCAACCCACGCTAAAGTAGGCTTCAATAGTATATTTATATTACAGTGTGAATAGTGTAAATATTTTTTAAGTGTTATATGTTTGTCAGTGTGGTAACACTGCAAAGCACAATCTCAAGCATCCTTCCCTATTCAGTCATTGCCTGGTTGATAATGGTGCCAGTGGCACCGAACATTTCTACTTGTGTCTTATTTATTTGTGTGCTTTAACTTCACCTTAAGTATACTTTATTCAAGTAAGCCTGCTCTCCTTTTTAAAATATTCTATTAATTCTCAGTTTCCTATATCTCGGCCTCATTTTATTTCGATATAATATAATAATTCTTACTGGTCTCAAGATTTAACGTACAATGAACCTTAAATACAATGATGTTCGGTGATCAATATTGGAATTTTACAGATTAGCTTTAATATTTATTAGTACGATAACGCAGACGTTAATAATTTTTAAGACCAACTTTCCTCGTGAAACCTACAGTTTTCTTCAAGAAATTAGTAACAAAGTTCATGTTAAATCCTGTAGCTTTGCTGCGAAAGATGTATCTGCAAAGGTTTCTTAGTTAAAACAAACGTTTTTCTCTTCATGTTACATTTATTTTATTCTTCGTTCATTAAATGTTGAAAATGGTTTTGTAGTTTAGCTATATTTTGTGTAAGGTCTATATGGTACATCAATAATTAAGTTTGCTCTATTTTTGGTAATAAATACTCTAAAAACACTTTTATATTTAAAAAAAAGTAGTATATTTCATTACCAGTACCGGAGTGGCATTTACAGGTATAACTGGCGCCAATTCTTGGGGCGGGGAGTGGGTAGGCTGGGAGGAGAGGGGAGTAGTAGCGGCAGCGGCGGCCGACATTGTACTAGCCTGGCTGCGTACGTTCGGCAGCTCGCACATAGTTACTGCTTTTCTGTCAGTCGTTGTTCAGAGTAACAAGACGCTTCAATAAATACTAATGAAATATTTTATATTATTGAATAGAATTAAAATAAATCATTAATCGCCAGTAAGAGTCAATGTTCCGTAGGTCAATGTTTTTAGGACGACATGTAGTGGGACGGTGTGGTTGTTGACGGCTGAGAGCAAAATGACAGTGCTGCGCTCTAGCGAGGCGTTGTCGCGCATGCGCACTAGCCGTTTTTGCTACCGCGCATCCACCGCACTGGGCCCCAAAAATTGGCGTCAATTATACGTGCTCGGGTTTCATATGTGAGGCAGAGCCGCTTCACGTCCGAGGCAAAGCCGAGAATGAGAAAGTTAGTATCAAGTACGGGGCGTAGCCGAGTACGGAAATAATTGGAGCAAGTGCTAGAAAACCACTTTCGATACAAGTTATAAACAGTACTTTTTTATCAAACGACGCAAAAAAATACATACATACATACATACATACATACGTACGAACGTAAAAAATCAGTAAAAACAGAAATATATTTTTCAGTTTAAAAATTTAAAATGTAAAATGTAAAAAAATGGTAAAGAAACATTAGTGAGCGTAGCGGACGAATGGAAAACTAACTGAGAGCAAGGGGAAGTAAATTTAGAGCGAGGGAATATCAGCTGATCGTTTTTCCCATGCTCTAAATCTTGGAAAACGATCTGATATCTTGATCATTTTCGTTGTTATCAGCTGACATCGAAAATAGCTACTTTAGGTACGGAGTGATGAGAAGTATTGTTCATGACTTGTACTGGAAGTGATTTTCTGCAATTGCTCAAATTATTACTGCACGAGGCATGGCCGAGTACGTCAAACAAACTTCCACAAGCTAGGCTCCGCCTCGAACGTGAAAATCGATGCCCCTGTGTTCGGCTTCACCTCAAACATGAAATTTGAGTGCGCACCTGAAATACCACTTTCTTTACCAGCAATAAAATATACAATTCTTTTATACTTATTTTTAGTTGTTAACGATTATTTATGAGTATTAACTGTAGAGGTATTTTAATGCCTTTGAAATTAAATTTACAATGAATCTTCTCAGTCAAAGAAAGAAAGTAAATGTATGGATTTTTAAAGGAAAACCAGAAAAATTATTATAATCGAAAAAAATGTTTTGTAAGACTAAATGGCAATTCCTAATGTTGTTATTTCTCGAAACCACTCTTGATTCTCATTAAAAAGTCAAGTTTCCATCTTTCAAAAGATATGTTTTTATATGAAGTAAATCAGTCAATCTCGTTAAGGTATATATTATTACAGTGGTTAACCTTTATTCAGTTTTTTCATGAATACATGACAAACATAAGTCACTGTAAAGCAATTTTTCCAAATGGTATTAAATTAATGTTGAAATTAATCTTCGATGCTGGTGTATGTAAATAAGATAGTAAGATAGTTCTTTCATGTGCTAGCCTTTAAAGTTGATCTCGGATGAATACAGAGATTGCCAATATTGATAGCAGGATGGGTTTTAGAGCACATAAAGAATATAAGGGGTTCTTAATGTAGAGAAGGGACGTGCGAAAACATTTACCTGGAAGTAATAACGAGGAATTTACTTTCTTAAGAGCTATTTTATATCGCTAGGATAGTGGTTGATTTAATAGGGAAATATAATTTTATGCCTAACGACTCCATGAAACCCAGAGGTGAGCAATTATTCATAAATACATCCATGCTTTTTAAATTTGACCTTTATAATTTTATTTCTCATGATATAGTTTTCATCCATAAAAATTAATTATTATTCTTAATAGAGATTTTAATATTTAGGGAAAGCTGTAACAATCTTTTTTATAGTTATAAATGAATTTTAAATAAAATTTACTATTTGAACTCTCATTTGAACATTTTTTTTATTTAATAAAAATACTCTTTTTCTATTTGTCAACACGGTCATCATGGGCTAATTTGTGCCTTTTCGTGTTAGGATTACTACTGCATATATATATATATATATTTGTGGTGGTCGAATATTAATGATTAAATAAATGTACATACATTTAACTACCAATTCGTTAATATTTGGTTTTACGTTTATTTTCGTAGCTGAATCATGTTTTAGCATCAATAAAAATCTGTCAGAGTTTAAATGAGTGTCCAAATCAAAATTTATTCTCATAAGTAAGTTTTAGGTTCTTTTCCACCTGAAGACGAGATCAGGTACCACAACCCGAAACATCGTAAAACAAGTTTTTATTAATAAGTGATGGCAAAAGTCCGCAATAGTCCAAATCTAAACAATTTCGCAATCACCAACAATGAATTTCTGTTATATTATTGAAACTAGTTAGTTGCAACAGTAACAACCAGTTACCAGTTACCAGTATTAATTTCATTAACTACTTCGGAGCTATTCGGTTTTTTACTTACGAATATTTATTAAAATAAGGCGTCATGCACTTTGGCGTATATGCTCTGATAAAACTAATTAATTTTTTTACAACTGTTTTTTTTATTACTGTAAATTATACATGAAGCTGGACGCGAATCAGAAACTATTAGTTTCACTGTGAAACTATTTCAATATTTTGGACATAAAAATACGTAATGAAATTAATTAAGCACATATTCATAGCGTTAACATTTTGTTCCATTGTAAAAATGAATTAGGCCTACACTAATCTACTTAGATTAATGACAGTCTACTCACAATATCCTTATAGTCGATAGAGACGGAAAGCTAAGCAATAGTAGGTAGTTATTATTTATTTATTATTATTTTATGGCCAGCATTGGACCACTTAAGTCAATATAATGGTCAGGTTCTTCTTAAATTCTGTCTCTTCTTCTTGTCCGCCCAATACTTCTTCATTCTTTCCGACCGTTGTTTTCTTTCTTCCCCCGAAACCACTCTTCCTTGTCTCTGATTGTTTGCTCCTATTGGCAGGATGATATTTTTGTCTTTGAGTACTGCAAGCGCCCCTGACTTATTTTCCAAATCTTCAAATGATATTTGCAACCTTCTCATGTCCTCCTTAATCTCTGTAATCCACCTAAAGTCACTCTTCCTATTCCACAACTTGTCAATTATTTTCTTACTTATTCTATTTTCCGGTGTCCTTAAAAGATGTCCAAAGAATGAAATTCTTTTCTTTTTAATTATACTTGTCAATGGCTCTATTTCCTTATATACAGTTTTATTTGAGGCCAGTCTCCAAATTCCATCTCTTTGATATTTTTTGTTTATACATGTTCTGATGATTCTTCTTTCTATTTTCAGTATTTTATCTATTGCTACAGTGTTGGTTGTTTTAAATATAGTTTCACTTGCGTATGTTATTTGTGGAATTAAGTAGGTAGTTAATGAAATAATAATTACATTTCTACTGCTGCTAAATTCTAGTTCAAGTTTTAATTCACTGCAGGAATGTTTCATATAAGAAACTGACTGACACGACTAATTACAATTTTTTAATTCTGCAACGCTTCCCACTATAAATCTTTGTTTTAAAAAGTTTATCGCCCGAAATTTATGGCACAGCCAGACTACACTCACGTGTGTAAAGGGTTCAACCCAATTAAGTTTATCCAGCTAAACTAAAAAATACTCATTTTCTCTGTTATTTTTTAACTGTGTTTTCTAATAACTGGTTTAGCTAATATTTTTTTGTTTATTGTTTAATTCACAACTGCTGCTAAAAGTATTTGTAAAGTAAAAATAATAATGAACTTGAGCATCCTTTTATCATTATTTTATTTAATGATGAAATACATACTTATAATCAGTTTTTTGTTTAATTATTATAATGCATAGTAAACTAATGTTGAATGACAAACCTTAAATGCAAGAACGAATAAATAAAGACAAACCTCTTCCAAAATTATTGCTGTTGCACGATTTTTTTCTGATTAAAACATAAGTACAACCCATATTTTTATGAATGTTTCAAATAGTGTACACCTAGCTATTTAAAAATAAAAATGCTCCTTATGAAGGTACTGATTGTTTTGAAAACGAGTTCCCTTTTAAACTTTCTGGTCTCATAAAGCAGTTTTGTTGCGATGCATTCTCGTGGTACAACAATTCAACATATATTTTATGTTCACGGTCGTACAATCTGTAATAATTTTTTGTTTTAATCATTTTGTCACCTTGAATCAGCTTCAACTTTGCAGGCACATGGCTAAAATTACTGAAAGACAACTATCCAACCCCAAATAATAAAGTTTTTTAGAGAACGTAGTAGGCCTATGCTGGTTTTTTAGTAAACATAACTAACATTGCTATAAATTAAAAATGTATCGTATTTAATATAATTTTGTTTCCTTTTTAATAAGGACCCTATTAATAAGACAATTTTTATTTACAGGGTCATTTCTATGACGTTTTTAGGAAATAAAGGAACTAATTTAAACGACTGTGATTGAATTCAATTGAATAAAAAGAGTTGTTTGCGAACTTATAAGCTATACTTTGACTAGGTGCTTTCAATAGTTTTTATTTGAGAAATATTTTCATTAATATATATTGTAAAAAATATTTTTACAATAACAATATTTGAAACATATCCGTACATTTGCTCTACAGTTGGTTTGAAGTAAGAAAATTAATCCTCTAAGCAGTAATCAAGAACACCTGATGAAAACTAATTTATTCTTTTACACTCAAGTTTTTAAAGGTTTCTCTTGAGGCTTCCTGTTGAAGTTTTGCGAAGAAACTTCGTTAAGGGTGATTAATGTTTAAAATAATCTTTGAATAATTGGTTTTATTGGTTACGAGTAAGTTTGCCAGCTCGGAGAAAGTTCTGGACTACTTATACTCAGAGTTTATACTTATTTTTCATCTTGCTCTTTCCCTTTTTCTACACCATATAATTACTTGTATAATAATTATATCTTGTAGATTAAACGTTAAAATTTACTGAAGTTTCAATGTTTATTAAAAAAACGATAAAACGCTAAACAATTCTATTAATATTTTTCTAATTATCTAAGTAAATTTTATTGCCATATAAGCTGTCAACATTTTTATTTCTTCACGCTGAACGCGTTTCAAACGAATGCCCGCCTATCCTCAGCAGCAATGAAGATCATTAAAATCAGTCCATTGTTATTCCAACGGTTGTCAAAACGCACGAAAAATACATACACATAATCGTCACAAAACACATACGATACGGACGAAAACAGTGAAATTGCGCCATTTCGATACAAACAAAAAAACCCCCGTTGCAGCAGACCTGCATACTCAGCGAATTTCGATTGCAAAATAACATATTTCAATCCATGACATGTGATATACCATGGTTTTTGTAAGCTGCATAAGATAAGATGGGAAATGAGTATGTAGGTTTGCTGCAACAGGTGTGTTAACTGGGAAGTTTTAACTAACAGTTTAATAGATCTGAACTAGAAGAAGCCATATACTAAGTTTTATCAATATATGTTAACAAATAAGGAAGATATAGAATTTTGTTTATTTGCCGTAAGGATAACATGGGGAATGAGTTTGCAGTTTTGCTGCAAAAAAATGGACATTTCGGGGATTTTATACCAATATTATATGTCATCTAGATGAAGCCTGGGACAACGTACTGTGTTTACCACTTTCAATATCTCCGTAACCAATGGACGTAGAGCAATGATTTAAAATTGTTTGTTTTTTTGAGCTTAAATAAATGGTGTTAACAAAAAGCGGATTATTTTTATCTTTCAATGTAAAAAAAATTAAACATTTCATTTTTGGAGGGTTTATCCCCCGTTACCTCTCCCTTCTGATGGTCCGATCGGGCTGGTTTTCGAACTCGTCCGAATAATAACTACTTTAAGTTATTATTCGGACGAGTTCGAAAACCAGCCCGATCGGACTTTCAGAAGGGAGAGGTAACACACACACACACACACACACACACACGCGCGCGCGCGCGCGTGTGTGCGTGCGTGTGTGTAATTTAAACGAATGGTGTTTTTTGCTCCTGGGGACCCCAAAACGAAAAGTTATCATGGTCTCGGGCTTAGGTCTTAACATGAGACCTACGGTAATAGCTTCTTCCTTACAGGGGAAATTCGCTAAAACAGTTAGAGGTGCTACAGTGAAGCTACGGCTCTACAGTAAACTTTGTAACTGATTCTCTTACAATGTATTTTAAGTTTCACACGAACACGAAGAAACTTCGTTTCTTTTGATTAATATAGGAAATTATGTATTTACACAAGCTACTGAAAGTATTTGATAACAGTACTTTTTGAATTGTCCTTGTTATTATGCATTTTAACCTATGAAATGAGAGTTAAAATTTCAACGTCAAAATTTATTAAAGGTCACAGAACAAAAACGGAACCTTTGAAATAATTACTCTTGAGAAATAAAAATTACTTTATATCCTACAGATTTGATTTTTGTAAGTTTTTTAAGGTTACCTAATCAAAATATTTTTTTTTACTATAAGCCTTAAGATACTTTTCTTCAAATTTAGATAATATATTACAATAATTTGACTTGCTCTGAATGAACTTTAAAATTTGGGTGTTGTTTAAAAGTTATTTGAATGACCATTATACACACAGGCAATTTTTTAACTGATATTTCACATTATTTCAAGTCATGTAATTTTTACTTCGAGTGACGAAACATCTTATCTTATTTCGAAGAATTAAACACATCAAAAGCAAACTATTTAAACATTTATGATTGACAGTAGTAATTTTAGCGCTTCAAAACCTTAAAAACGTTCCCTCATAAAGCAGTAATCTAATACCTCTATAATTTATTTTCTAGAATAATTAACTACAACAACAATTAATTATAACAACTATTATGTTTATTAGTCTTTTAGTTCAAAATAAGTTGAACAAACTACAAACTTCCTAGTAGTAACAGGTGTGCTGTGAAACTTGCTGTATGATTTTATAAGATTTTAGGTAATTGTAAGTTTGATCAAAATAGCATTATTAAATTTATTTAATCCTTGATTGATTGTGTTTTAACATAGCGCTTTAGTTAACTGATCTAAGATTATATACAAATCAAATAAAAATATAGTTAAAGCATAATAATTCTTTGGCATATAAAACCTATGGTGGACCGAGTCTTGCTCGGTGTTCTTTCATGTTACCAGTTCATCCAATTACTATAAATATTTCAATGTCATAAAATTGATAAATAGAAACCTTTTTTATTGCTTCATGAACTCTTCATCCCATTCACTGTATTTTTCCTTGATGGCTGCAGATTAAAACAGCTGTTGTGATTACCTCATTTGTTTACACTTTCCTTGTCTATTTTCGTTGCTATCATGGTAACTCATAAGGCCAATGTTAAAATTTTACAAATTTAAAATTCGTTTTATTACGCTTTTACATTTTCTCTGGCCAAATAATCTGCATAAAAGACGTTTTTGAGTCATTAATCGGTGATGCGGAAAGTGAAAAGGGACCTTAAGTCGCTGGAGTAAATTTTACAGTACAGGCATTTTAGTCGAAACGGGTCAAAAAAATCGATTTTTAGGTTTCGATTGGATACGACTCCTTAATATTTCCTGTACATATTCATTCGGTTATTTTAGCAATAAGAATCCGAGAAATATTAAAAGATAATCGATTTAGCAGTCTATGTCATAAAGGGACCTCAAGTCGCTTAAATGGGAAATAACATGGTGAGCGACTTCAGGTCCCATTTCTCAAATGTGCAAGCCCACACTGACAGAGTCGTCTGGTGCATTACAAACTAGTCTCTCCTGACATCTATCGGCGGGTAAGTGAACTACTTCAAGTTTTTCGTTGTAAAACAATATTGTCTGAGTCCGAAAATCACCATGTTGACTGTGTTTTTCTCTTTTATCGCTCGGTATTCTGACTTCCGACATGAGATCCCTTTTCTAACTTCTCACTTTTTTGTTTTTTTAACAATAACATTATAATTATATCACGTCTGTTTTATGTAGATTTAAAGATCTAGTTTTCATCTATATTTTGACACCTAATTCATTTCTTAAATACAAATAATAAATATTCTGTGAACGTTTGAAGTTTCGGGCCTTCATTTCCTAAAATGCCCATTTTAAGTAGTTAAAATTCAAATGCCAATAGCTCAAAGACAAAAGATCATAGCTCCATAAATTATATGTCAAATTGTTCGTAATTTATTGCTGAATTTCAGAATGTTAATAATTTAAAACCGGAAAATTCCGACTTGAGGTCCCTTTTCACTTTTCGCATAACAACAAACTCTGAAGGAAATCCTCGGAGCCGTTTTGAGATAATTGTGCAAAGAAGCAAGCACGATAATATTGCTCATATAAGAGTATAGGAGATACAAAATTAGAAACGCACGGCAAGAAGATTAAACTGTCTAACTTTAAGATGAAGTAAATAATTAAAAGGTAAATGTGCTGGATGTTAATTATTCCACGTATTCTCGTAACCTTTCCTCTCCCGCCTCATGGACGAGACACTCCAGTACATTCACTGAGATTTGTGTTTTATACATGTAATAGTGTTGTGTACATGTAATATTAGTTCTGTAAACGTAAAATATTTTCTCTATGCTTATTTAATACTCCTGCTGTGTACATGTACTAATCGTGATGTATGTGCCGTTTTCATGTAGTGTTTGTGCTGTGTACGTATAATAATCGTGATATATGCTTGTAATATTCGTTCTGTGGTATAAGTGCTAAATTGTGGTATTTATGTGTGACATTGTGGTGTATATATGTCAATGTGGTATAAGTGCTCTGTAGATGCAATTTGTAAAACACTCGGCCCATAACTCAAAGAAAGTTTGTAATGAAATACTGCAGAAGATTTCGATCCTCATGAAAGTTATAGAAAATCATCCATGTTAACATTCGTTACAACATAAAATCACCTGTGTTTTCAAAATTCATTATAGCCGAGGATTTGTAAATCCATTGTGAGTCCTTGGACCGGATAAATAAAAATCATCATCACTAATATAATTTAAAAGGTAGCCTACGATAAAGTTTTAAAAGAGCCAGACTTTGTTCTGTTTTTGACAAAGCAGACGAAATCTCTTAGAACTGAACACCAAAAATATGAAATGAATATTTCTCTAAATTCTCTTTTATAAGGAAATTTGAAAAACCCATAAGTATGACACCTATCTGCCGTACTTGAAATGTCTTGGTAACCAAATCGGAGGAAATGTTGGTTTATTAATATTCAAATCACAAAAGTTATACTGTCTCTTCAGTCTCTTCTATCATCATAGCTCAGCTTTTAATTTTTTTCTAGAGGTGTTTTTTCTAGAGGATGCAAACCAAAATGAAAATTCTATACTAAAGGGCATGCTGTATTTTCACGGGTTACGTGATAATTAACCAACTTAAGCATTAGCTACTGCTTCCAGAAAGTTTGTATATAAAGGTTTAAAAATACTCAGTATCAACATTTTTTGAACAAACTATCGAATCAAATAGCTTGAATCAATAAGCAACTCTTAGGTATATGAATTATTAAAACGAGGTAGATACTACAATTAAAAAATGCCATAAGATGGAGCAGTCACCTATGGTAACAATATTTCTTCGATTTATTAACTATTACTTTATATATAAATCAATGTTCCTGATATGATCAATTAAAAACGCTATTCCAAGGTATTAGGTCGATGAAATTTTTCAAAACTTTGACCACAGTTATTTCACCCGAAGTTCGCAAACCACAAGGATCAGAGTAAATAGGTTGAATAGAACTTTTTCAGTCACTAACTCGCACTACATATCTCAAATTTCTTTTCAGAAATCTTCCTGCTCACCTTCAAAATTTCAATAGTGTTCAATTAGCAACCTACAAGAAACATGTGTCAAACTGGTTAATGTAAATTGGAAGGGAGGCATCTGAGGCGGTCATCACATCCGGGTATAGATAAGACTTGACTTGACATGTAAAGACTTGACTCATACTAACTTGACAAACTACTAGCAGTTCGTCGCAGTAGTCATTCTCCAAAAATTCCCTGATCGATTTAAAATGATGCTTCGTCTATTATTTTTCTTGCTCAACATTTTTTTATATAAATTTGCATTTTTTAATTATCTATAACTCTTAATTATCAATAACTTATTTATTTATTTATATTGCCAAGCCAAATGATATCTGGCCAAGACTAAGTTTTTTACCGGCTCGTGCCTACGCACAGGATTTCACTCCTATGTAGAACTTTACACTCCTATGTAGAACGTCCTGTGGACGTGGACGTGTGGACGTGCTCTCTCCTGTCTGGTGATTCTTGATACTTGTGATTCCTGTGTTATTGTGTGTTATTGTTTTTCTTTTCAGCTTAGTGTTTTCGTGACTGCTTTTACAGTTCTCTGTTTTAGCTGTGTTTTTGTCCAGGTTTTCCTGGCTATGTGTTACTAATCTTGTTATGTTCTAGGTTTTCTTCCACCTGAAGACGGGATCAGATTCCAGATCCCGAAACGTTGTGAAACTTGTTTTTTACTAATCAGTGATGGCAAATGTCCGAAAAAATCCTAATCAAAATATAAAAAAAAGAATTTGATTTGATTTGATTACGGAATCCATTCAATGGTATATTTCACCATTCAATGGGATATATACACGTAAGACTAACCAATCAATCCAAACCCTGCAAACTGATTCTCATCTGGCTTACGGTTGTTAATGCGAACAGATGGAAACAGTTAATTAACTGAAATCCCGCTTATCAGATTTAATAATTTGCTGCGTGGATTATGTTTAAATATTGCGTATTTTTGAGGCCGTAATTTATATTGACCAAATTAAGACATCATTAATATATGGATGAATATCATTGCCGGGACCTTGAAAAAAGTGATAATAGAATTTTTTGTTGCAATGTATCCACAATCACATACAAGGTTAAATGTTTTTAAATTGATTAAATTAGTTTGAATATTAATTCACAAAAAAAGTTAGAAGATTTTGATAAAAACTGAGTTTATCAACTTTATTCCAATTTACTTTTACAAGAGATCCTTGTTACTTACAAATCAAGCTAACTTATTGACATAATTGTTCAGTTTTACTGTACACCAATAAAGTATTTTTGATTTGATTTTATTTTTATCTAATTTAAATTTCTATTACAAAATCAGTTATATAGAAAATAATTAAAATTAATTTTAGTATAACCACTCGAAAAACTTCATTTAGGTGTAATTATTCAATACCGTACTTTTGAAGTTTTTAGTGGATTTAATTGACTCCATATCTTGGGTAAATCACTTTCTGAAATAATCGTAACTGCACGGTCGTATATTTGTAAGTGTGGAAATGAAAATATCATATGAGTCTCTGTTAACAGAAACATGAAACATGAAGGGAATGTCAAGTATTTAATATTGGAGAAGGATTTATCTAGCAATCGTGTCCAAGTATATTTCCGCGAATGAAGAATCATGCAGCTTCAATTTCTGAGGACAAGTCAAAAAAAGATTCACCCTCATCACAAAGGGAATGCTTTATTTTCTTTTAGTGGAAAGAAAAGTGTTTACATAATTAAGTATTCATTAAAAAGCAGTTAAATAACTAATACACTCTTTAAGAATTGTAAAAACTTGTAATTACAATATAGTTACCTTTACTTTTATTTACATTTGGTTATCTTTGTAGGTTGTGTAAATTTTCATTGAAGCAAAACTTTTAGAATACTGTTTCCATTTGGAACATTTTATGACCTCTAGGTTTTAAAGAGTCCGCCATCTTCATATTACCAGTCTCTTATTGGTCTTGTTGATGATTGGCATAGCTATTTCAAATGTATTACATTTACCATCCTCTTTGTGGAGGAATATTTTTGGACCTCCACAAGGCTGACAGCCTCGACCGTGACATACAAATTGGAACAACCCAACATAAAAAACTTAGCTTTAAAGTGGATTATAAGTTATTTCACCGACCATAGACAACAAGGAGGAATAGAACATCAGCACAACAATTTTGAAATCAAAACAAGGTTTAGAGGAATTCCCCATGGCTCGATACTTTGGCCCCTCTTTTTCATAGGATAGCACGATAATATTGTTTGAAAATGTTGAAAATCTAACCTTTCACAAATTAAACAGACAATCAGCTGATTGTTTTTAATAGCAAGAACAAGATGAAAGCATCTTTGGGAGATATCATTAAGGGTAAACAAGTTGTAATATTTTGGTTTTCTTAAGTATTTGGCGTGTTGTATTGAGCGGTATAACGAAAAATATAGTTCATCACAGGGACATAAATCTGCTTTTCGTTTTTAGTAATGAAATATACTATTACTTGGATGAAATCATTATTTAGAGAAAACGTTGCTAATGGTAATATTATGTTTAAGGTATCTATTTTTGTTTTCATTAAAAGTGTTGTCACTATCAAATAACTGTCCTTTTTGAATAAACAAATATTGAAGAATACCCTAGAATAAAATATAGTTCTCTGTTTGAAATTAATTTTTAGTGATGGTGAGTTTGTGTTTTGATTTCAATTTTTGCGGGCACTTGCCGTCATTACTTAGTGTAAGCAAGTTTTACGATTTCTCGGGATCTAAAATTTGATCCCATCTTCATTTGAATATAAAAAATTGTAAAACACTTAAAAATTGGTTACACCTGAAAATTGGTTAAAATATTTCAAAAAAATCTAATCAGAATTTAATTTACTCTCATACCCTAAGGATCTAACCATACGTGGTTTTCTTAATAAAATGTTGTTAAATTTATTCACACACATTAAAATTTACTAATAACGCAGATGAAGAAACTCACTTTATACTTCATAACATTATCCTTTGCGCACTTCCACGATTCATTGACAATACCCACCTTCCTTATTAAAAATACATTAACGTTTGAAATAAAAACATTTTTAAATTGAAAAAGCACATAGAAATTACACAAAAACTGAACATAAAGGGAAGTAAAGTAATTAATTTATTTCACCAGGGTCTAATTTGAGGTGGGTGCAGGGTGCAGTGGTTAATTAGGTGTACGCCCGACTAAGCCAGGGCTACTGTAACAATGTTACGCCTCGAAATTGATGAAGGGTGTAATATAGGACGACGTCAATGTGATGAAGTATCGCAAAGGCGAAAATCGAAAGGTGTCTTGTCAAATAAGAAACTGAATGTGCGATATTTATATGTTAGTGTACAAATCCTTAATCTACTATATATTTGTCAAATACCACCCACCTATAATCGGACAGCCCGTTCTACTTCACCTAGAACCTTTAGAAATTTGCCTAGACGTTCCTCTTTGAGCGTGGGCATCCGCTAAGAAAGGAATTTTGAAAAGTTCCTCAGGGCTAAGCCATATGGTGCCTCAAAGTTCCAATGTTTAACTATAGGGAAGCTTATGAAGTTGTTGCAACGTGATGAAGGATGGCAAATTCAATTAAACATTAAATCACGAATCTGAGGAAGTTTTTCCGTTTTCCCAAGGGTGGAACCGTATGTCATCTAGTAATACTATAATTTAAGTTATATGCCACAAAAATGTTACCAATGGTAGAACGTCGATTTCAAAACCTAGACTTAAGCGGTTTTAAAGTTGATTTTTATCTGTTTTAGAAAAAAGGATAAACATGTTTTTTAGCTACCAAATAAAGTTATTAAAATATTAACTTAACTATGGAATATTTACGAACGATTCCTGCACGAAATTTTATTGAATTCCTTATTTCCCTATACAACGTCATTTTCTATTCAATATATTATTCCATTATTGTATCATGTTTAATATAATAATATTCCATGTTTTTATTTAATTACTATAAAATTTAATAACCATCTATTAAAATTCTATATTTACGATGGATTAGTTACAGTATTTAAGTTATGATAGAATTGATTACGTTATAACATTCATAGCTAATTAAATATAAACTGCAAATCTGCCTTTTTTTAAAGTAGAAATAAACTATCAGGACTATATCGTATGTAAAAAGTATCACTCCGTCGAATCCCAAAAATACAGCTGTAACTTGAAGATTCTTCTTTCTTTGATTTCTCTTTGTTCTGCCAAATCGAACGTAAACTTGATTTACCCCATTTTGAACCCGAAATCCTTTTCTAATGTAAAATTTAAAGGTAAATTGTATTTAAATGTATATATATAAAATTATTAATTCATTTATTTATTTATTTTTCTAGAAAACAATAATTAATCGGGCAGCATTTAAAAAATACATTTGTCTTGCACCTATTAGTTATGTGTATTACAATTCATAAGCTTAAGTAAGTTCTTATGCAACAAATTAATTTGGTTATAATTAAAACCTGACAAAATTAATAATCCAGAAAAAACGCAGTTTAACCTAGAACAAATTGTATCACGAACGTTTTTAAAGGAATTTCGATAAACTTTTTTTGTATTAAAATATCCAAAATCGGACCAAAACGATCCACGGGAAAACCCTTAATGACACTTTAAAATGGCGGTTTTTTAACATTGGGATTTTTTAAAGCCACTCGACTGCATTTTTATCTACACTTTTACAGATTTAGACTTGGGACCACCGCGAGTAATTTTGGGTGGCTAGTACTGGATTTTTACAGGGAACTAATTTTCAGCCGCTATCTTGTATCCGCCTTAATGGATTTAAAATATTATTTTCAAATGTAAAGGTGGTCGTATTACACCAAAATTTAGAACTAGATTTTTATGCAAAAACAATGCTGAAACCCGTCATCAAAAGTCTTTATTGTTTTTAAGATTTGTTAAATTGAAAAATTTTCTCTGTACTACCTTTATGGGGGTTAATAAATAATACGTTTATATGATTATTTTTCCTATACCTCCAAATCCAAAAAAAGCTTTCATTTTGTTCTGGTCTCAAATATTATGTGATTTACCGGCTTTTATTTGAATTGTTAATCATTCAAATCGGAAGAGTGATGTCGCTAAATGCGACTTGAACATTAGTTTTTCCGAAATTTGTTGTTTTTCGAACATTCATACCTCAAGTCCTAAAAAGTTCTCTCTAGTTTCAAACTACTCAATAAATTATAGGCTTCCATTTGAGCTGTCGCCCATTAAAATTTGACTAAGTAAAATGGAGTTATGATCCATCGTCAAACATAAAATCGTTTTACTTTCGTAATTTTCCTCTACTTAAAGACCTATAACTCCAATAGTAGAGACTGATCAAGGTCTTAATTAACTCAGGACAATACGGGCTGTCATTTAAGTTCTTAACAGTTTGAATCGGTTGAGATTTATGTGAGTTATAAACTCAATTCAATCCAAAATTTCCAGAAATTTTTTATCTGTTAAGGATTGGTACCTCCCTTACGAGAGGCATTTGAAAATATAAATGCATAGAAATTTCAACAGACTGTTGACAGAAAATACACCTTTACAAGTAGCAATACATTCGCAAGTAGGTTGTTGTGCGATAAATCTCTTGAAATCAAAGTATTACTAAACCTCCAGCAGAGCTCTGACGTTCTGTCGCAGTTATTTGTCGTCAATCGATTCTGTAACATAGAAAATCCTTCGTAAAGTTAAAAGTTAAAAAGTAATCTACTTCCATAAGGATAGCAAATAAAATACTGTATGTTTCAATAACGCTGCTTTATAATGTTCCAGGATTATTTTTTTGATACGAGCTTTTATCCATAAATTATCCATAAATTTTATACCTAAATTTCTCATTCGTTATTCGAGATAGTGAAAATATTTATGTTTCTGGACACGCTCATTTGAATTGCATATTTAACAGGAAATCTATTATAACTATATATGTTATAAAAAGAAACCAACAAACCCTAACTTTTAATTTTAGAGCTGAAATAAACATCCAATTCAGGTTCCAAATTATACATTCTCTAATTCTATTTTATCAAACATTACCTCTAAAAGTTTATTTAGTCTTATAAAGAGATTGAAGATTTATAATTTTCCAGTATGTGCTGGCCACGCGTTTTTGATAAAATGTGTATTTTGAAAGCTCAAGTGAAACGGCGAGGATATATTTACCATTGCTTTTAACATAAGTGCTTGAAGATGTAAGATGTAAGGTTTGGTTAAACCGAATGCGCCAAAGTACTTTCCAGGATCATAAAGTTCCTATATACCAGGTCATGAATATTACCTGTTTTGTTGCATGGCAAGTAAACATTACTTTTCAATCTTAGTTTTTTTTCTTAATCATTCTTAATAAGACAGGTACCTCATGGAGGACGATACCCTGAATATGAGTGAAGGATGAGTGTGATGATCGTGATGATAGTGGCGCGATCTTGTAGCCTTGTTACTGACTAAGGCTGGCACGTTCCTTAGACAGGATAATAGCCCAACAACCAATGGCAGCTGGCTCCAGAAACAACCCTTCAAAAAGCTACTAACTTTTCTCGGGATCGATCCGGCTACCTACAAGTTTGTAGGCGGGCACTATAACCACTACACCAACCAGCCACTATAAGCTTACAAAGTTAGTGTTAATGACGTATACTGTAGGTGGAATAACGAAGTAGCAAGCAAATAACGAAGTAAGGAGTAACATTAAGTGACGGAATAGCTGAAGTAACCAAGTAACAAGTAAGTGATTGCGTGACTAACAAGTGAGAATGCCTGGTAACAAAGTAACAAATAAGTATTAATGTTTCAAGTAACAAATAAGTATCCACGTAACAAGTCACAAATGTGGAAGTAACTTAAAGGGAAATGGTGAAACGTTCTATATCACATTTTTACTCGATTAGGTAAAAGAGAGGAAAATCCGATGAACTGGAACCCCTTAGATATAAAGTTATACGTTGATCTGTTTATGGTATTGTGTTAGGCCTATCCCACGCTACTCCGTGGCGAGTCAGTTTTTTTTGCTATTTTAAGGCCCAAATTATTTTGCCAACAGTACTATTCTCATAATATGCTTATTGTTATGTTATATCTAAGAAATATTGTATAGAATATTATTTAAATAGAGATTTTAAAAAATTGTGCACTAATATGTCATTATGAGCAGCAGCTAGAGAGTTTTTAAAATATTTCTATAGTTCACTAGTTAAAAAAGAGTGAACTTTTTTTTGTAATCTATATTCCATTTATATTTTAACATTTCTTAACAATATTTGTTATATCCTTGAATATAAATTTTAACGTGTTTTTCTGGGCACAGGTTAAAATATCCTACACTTGCCACCGGGCTAGAGAAAAAGTGGTAATAATTTATTCTATAAAAGTCAAAACCGATTTCTTAGTACCATTTCCTTAAGCACTGATAATAACTTGCTTTCAGTCAATAATACAATGTAATACAACGTAAATAAAAAGAGAATTGTGTGTCGCTATAGCACGCGCTACAGCCAATTCTACCTGTGATAGAAACTTGATTTTGGTGTCAAATTAAGTGCATACTGTACTGAAATTGAGCGAAAACAGATAAATGCTAGAAAGTTATTTGTTGGTATTTTTTTGTTTTTTAGGCCCTAAAATGCCAGAACAAAACTTAAAAAGCATGTTTCAGCAATATAGTGGCAAAAAATGCATATACCCAAAATAAATAACGCTGGGATGCATTACTCGTGTTCCATTCATTTTTTCATGTTTTGAAACATAAAAAATATATATATCTAGGGAACTAATGAAGGTACATATCATTCAAACTTTAATACAAAGTTCAATAGATGTTTTCCTTCATTTTTAGGTAGATTATTAAAACCAAACAGGTTAGTTTGGTAGTTAGTAGCCTACTTAGATTGTAGTTGCAAGTTTAATTTTGGAAAAATACAAATTTTCTAAAAATGTGTAATTTTTCTAAAAATAACTCTGAAAAGTAATTCTGATTTAAAGAAAACCCTTCTCTTATTGCATATCAATTAATTATGCAATAAGAGATAGTTACATAACTCTAGCTAAATTCGAAGTTTGGGTACCTCCCCTCAAAATAATGCCAAATATAAGAAAATCCAATCAGTAGTTTTTGTAGGATATCAGTTTTAAAAAAATCGTCAAATTCATCAAAAAACAGACAACATTTTTTTCTTGCCTGACGAAAATAAATGTAAATAAATTTATTTTTTTGTATTTTTGTTACATTATTCTACATAGAAAAAATTTTTACATTCATTTTTTACATAGTTTAAAAATGCTCCTTTCCAGTACCATTTCCCCTCAAAGCTGGAACTGATGGAACGTCATGATATGTACTATTATGGTGGGGCTTCGATACGTTTTAGGGCATCACCCACCGTAGGGACCTTTTCAAGAACATTTTTTTGTCTCAAAACGAGTGGTCAAATTTTGGAATAGTTCCAATGATCACCAAAAATTAACTAACTACCTAAACTAATTTTCTTTACACGCTACAGAACATTATTAAATCAAAACTGCGATTTTTAACTATAATTATTTTTCATCCTCAACAGTTAATTACCGCAAAATGAGTTCTGTTGTGAAACACTCTGAACTGAAGAAGACTAATAACTCAGTGGTTCTGCGTTGGAGTTTGTACAAGTTTCTCCGGAGTATCGTAGTTGGGGTTATGAGGAAACTTCGTTAAAGTATAAAGAATGTGGGAAATAACAGTTTTATAGGTTGAAGGTGAGTTTACTTAGTAATAATGTCCACTACTTATTTATACCCATACATAAGGTGTTGAGTTTAAGTAGTTTTAGTCTTTCTGTTTCTGTTTTACTGTATTTCTCAATACAATATATTTGTATGACATTGCGGCTGTGCAGAAAGAGATCCTATACTAATAAATTAATTAATTAAATTTAAAATAAACTTTGTGTTAAATTTTGCTCTTTCAAGGTCAAGATGTTACATTTATGTGTTTATTTTCAGATTATTTTTAAAACTAATGGAGTCTCTATAAAGGGCAATTGGTGTATAACCTTAACCTATATTTTACTGGCTGCATAAAAATTAACTAGCCTTTAGAATTTTCTACAGCCTTCTGAAATTTGTATATCAAAAGGTTTAATTTAACTTAATTTTACAATTTTTTCACGCGGTATGAATCTAAATTGTTTAAAGCAATTTAGTTCTGCCTCTTTGGTCCTATGAATTAAAATCAAGGTGTATACCACATCTTTAAAAAAATTCTTAAAATGGAGCGGATACCCATGGTATTAATATTTCATTTATATTTAATTCATTACTTTTATATAAATTTGTGTTAATCATGCGATCAAATTAAATATTCATGACATTTGTATCCTATAACATTGCGGAACCCATTCAATGGCATATTTTAGCATTAATTATATACACACGTCAGATTAACCAATCAATACACAAATCCTGAAAACGGATTCTCATCTTACGGGCATCAATCCAAACGGATGGAACGCTTAATTAACTGAAATCTCAATTACCTGATTAAACAGTTTGCTGCATGGATGTTTAAATATTATGTATTATTGAGTCCCCTACCTAAATAAATTATACCTAAATGACCTAAATAAGACGTTATAACATATGGAATATTGCCAAAAAAAGGATGTGTGGCAAAAAATCTTAAAAGTAAGTGATAATAGAATTTAATTTTTAATAAAGCCTTTGTGTACTTTTAGATCTGACTGAGATGCCGTTAAAAAGGTTGGCGGAACAGATATGTATTTTTAAGGACATATATATGTATGTATTGTTAATAAATTAAGTAGGGCCTAAAATATTGTTTTTAATGAATATAATACTTACTGTATTTATCACCAACAATAAGAAACAAAATAGATTTAATTTGAGTTCCCATTATAAAATAAACAATAAGTCAACATTACTTCCTGAAGTAATTGTAATTTTGTCGGCGTGTATTTGTGATCAAGGAAATAAAAATATCATAAGGGCGGCTGTTGATAGGAACGAGATACATGTTAGGGGTAACAAGTATTGAATATTGGAGACGATTTATTCAACAGTCGTGACCGAGAATATTTCAAATCGAATGCAAATGAAGAATCGTCGACTTAATTTTTCAGAACAAGTTAAAAACTATTGACCCTCAAAACAGAGGAAGTATAATTCTTTATTTATTTTACGGAAGATAATAAAGTTTTTGACGTGATCGTATTTTACTTATTACAAGGATGATAAAATAACTAATACACTCTTTAAGGAAGAGACAATGTTTTATATCTTATTAAAAAATTATTACTAATAGTTGTATTTAAATTTGTCTATATTTATAGGACGTCATTTTTAAATTGATTCCCATGAGTAATGCATTCACACATAAATGATAATATACAATAAAAATTTTTTTAATAATATGGTTAAAAAAGTGTTTTCATCATACTGTCCCGAAAACAGCCGTTTTTAGTTCTCTAAATCGTACGCAAAATGATCGTTTTTGGATCACTTCGAATAGGAGTACTGGAAAAACATATGATAAATTTTGCCGTACTCTAATGTCAAAATTTGTTTATGTTACGTTTGAAAGGTTGAACGATTTCTTAACTTGTGTTTGTAAACAACTAATAGATGTGTAAATGACGATGACTATTTTGGATAACCTCAAAATTATGTAGTCTAATTTTTTAACGATTAAATGGTTATTTATACATAATGATGAAAATAGTTGTTCATCACACGGAGCAAAAGTGTCTCCTTTGTACTCGATCGCATTTCCAAGCTCGGCTGCGCCTCGCCTGTAAATTACGATCTCGTACCAAAAAGAGCCACTTTCGCTCCTAGTAATGAAAACTACTATTATTGTTTTAAATGTTTTAAATTTATTGTTATTTATTTATATGTACGGTTGACTATGAATTCTTTGTTTGAAATTCATTGTTGGTGATGGTGATTTTATATTTTTATTAGGATTTTTGCGGAAATTTGCCATCACTGATCAGTTTTTTTACTTTTTGTTTTTTACTGATTAGTAATGGCAAATATCCGCAAAAATCCTAATCAAAATATGACTATGAATGTTTCCATAAACGATAAAAAATGTTTCGGTACACCAGCTGCATTATTTAGAAGGATTCGGTAAGTCATAAAAGTGGTTTATCGATTTTCGATATTGTCAAACGATATTTTCGTGCTAACCTATTTTCACATGTTTAATCCCTCAATACGTTGGCTACCGATCGTCAATCTAGCGACACAAAGTAGGCGTAGTTGGTACACCTTTTAAAATTTCCCTCTGCCCCACCCTATAGACCACTCCCGCCCCCTGAATACAGTAATTTAATCCCTAAACCTTCCTGCAGACACCGACATATTAAATTCAAATCGAAAATATGGACAGATGAGCAGTTATAATCAATTCAAATACAATATTACAGCGGCTATAAAAGGAGCCATTGTGCTATAGTTACGGCTCGGTATAGCTCCTCTGTCTGTGGCACGGAAATACCCTGGCTCATGAAGGGGTTGTCGGTCTATTTTGTGATGGTGATTTTATATTTCGATTTTGGCGGACATTTGCCATCACTGCGAAAATCAAAATGTCCTCCGAATCCGCCAAAAATCAGCCATGTCCGCAAAAATCAAAATAAAAAAGAAAAGATTTTGATAGCTTTAGCTTAAGACACTATTTCCATGAGTATTATACTAGATCTAACAACTTGATTGACTTTTGTAAGATAAAATAAACCTCAAGTTCGGAGCCAAAACTTATCTCTAAGCCTTTTTAACAGACTGTCATGTGATTATTGATACGAGGAATTTAAAAAATCCAAACTCAGCACCTAAAACCTACCACTGGCCAATCCTTAGAACTCATGAAAAGACTTTTTTGAAATACCAGCAGTATCCATAAGTACCAACTTTTGATCGTATATTGTTTTGATGAGTATCCTTTTTGTTTATCTCCTCTTTTGCATGATCACTGTAGCCTATTAGTATTTATTAGGATTCTGATGTTTTTCAATCTCCAAACACGTCCAATTTCTGGCGATTCCGAATGCATTTATATGTTTAGGAAAATAAAGATTCTTATTCCTATTTTTATCGTTGGTCTTGCCAGACTCTCATTGGGTATGTTGGCGATCGGCATAATCCTTCGAAATTAATCACCTTTTCCATATTTTTTCATTTATCGTCCTGACGTAAATGCAGTGTATGCTTGAATAAATTTTTATTGTAGTAAGACATGTTTTAATTATGTCTAAAGCACATAAAAGCACGTGTATGCTAATCAAAAAGTTATTCAATATTTTACGATGTCATCTCATCGAACTACAAACATTTTCGTACAAATGAATTATACAGATAAACGTTTGATAACTACAGGCTTGGAATAAACATGGAATAGAAAAGCTTTGATCTTTTATTCCCTGGGGTGGTGCAATAAATGTTAGCTTTTATCTGTTATATCTTTAATCGGACCAACAATTTAACGTCCTTTAGAATATTGCAAAGTTTCAGACAGGTAAACTAATAGCTTCGGTTAATATTAGTAACATTTCAATTTTGATGCTAGAGCATAATTGATCGCATAAAAATTGAAATGTTATTTATCACATGCATATATTTTCAATACTCCAGGTTTTTGTAATGACAGATTTTCATACAATTATGAACATATATTTTAATAATTTGGGGGTCGGTGTAAGGAGCTTGGCGTCGAATTTTGAAATAAATAACTTTTTTAAGGGCAGGCTCAAAAAAGAGCCTTAGTCTTAAATGTTCTGTATTCCTTCATTAAATATAATATTGAACTATAAATTTCAAGAACAGCTGATTAAAAAACGAAAGGAGTTCTAAAAGGTAAGAGGATAATGCAAATGTGCTGCTGAGCACCGCAAATTCAGTAACTTCAAATTACTGTAAAATTATAGTAGATTCAAGAGGTTAAAAAATACTACAGGTGGTAAATCATGAAAATAGTGTCCAGCAACTAACAGTTTATGAGATAAATATATCAATATATAGTAGATAAAAAAACGTTAAAAAAGTTGTCATTTGTGTTATTTGTGGGTTGTAATTATGAACTGTCTAAAATATCAAAATTCATTCGTGTAGAGAACCCGTAGACAAAAACTCACTAGGCAGTTGAATAACTTACACTTGAACACAAATAAATGATTAGATTGAGAACATTCCTTTGAAAGCAAAGAGCAAACTTTTCAGTGGTTCTCCCAAGAGGATAATTCGGTAGTAGGCCTACAGGTCTTGTTGATTTAGAAGGTTTTCGATAAACTTTCACTCTAATCAGTGATTATTCATTGATAAATGTATGTGTAAACCTTTCCATTTGACAATTTATAATCCATCTCGCAATCTATTTCACTTTGAGTCGAGCTATTTTCCGTCATTGAATTATCTTCGGCTATGATTTCTGAGAAAGTTGAAGCAGGAAAAAACTGTTACTTAGATGGAAACAGCTAGGTAAGACGTTGCTAATCGTGATTTGATGTTAAATCATCTACTTTATTTCATTAAATTTGTTTTTATATTAATTAACTAACCTTTTTATTAAATAAACACATGTGGATAAATTATTTAAAATAAAGTATGGTTGTTTGAAAATCATTGTTAGATGGTGAGTTTATGTTTTGATTTTAATTGTTGCAGACATTTGCGATCACTATTTAGTGGAAACAAGTTTCACGACTTTTCGGGGTCTAAAATTTGATCCTGGTCTTCAGGTGGAAAGGAACAAAGAACATGACAAAGTAACACGTCGCGTCAGCCAGGAGGACTGGACAAAATAGCTTGAACAACACATAAACAATCAAAATGTACACAATTTTACTTTCATACCCTAAGGATTTAACTACAAGAATATTACGGTTGAAAAAGCAAGATCATTTTCTTTAAAAAATGAGTTTATTTCATTCATCGAGAAACACTAACATTTAATAATAACGCAGATGAAGAGTTTCATAGTGATTTTAAACTCAATAACATTATCCTCTATGTATTTCCACAATGCACAACACCCACCTTTCTTACCAACAAATACATTACATGTTGAAAAAAAACATAAATTTTAAAACTGAATAGCATAAAGAAATTACACAAAAATCAAAACGTAAAGGGAGGTAAAGTAATTAATCGATTTTATCAGGGTCTAATGTGTGCTGGGTGTAGGGTGCAGTGGTTAATTATGGGTACGCCCGACTAAGCTAAGGGTACTGTAACAGTGTTACGCCTCGAAATTGATGAAGGGTATAATATAGGATGACGTCAATGCGATGAAGTATCACAAAGGCGAAAATCGGAAGGTTTTCTGTTAGATAAAAAACTTAATGTGCAGAATTTATTTTTTGTCTAGAAATTTATAACACCATAATCTGCAACGGCTAAAACATTGCATTTATGTTTATGCTACAAACAATGTTTGCTGTTTTTTTTACTCTTAAATTACAATTTATCTTCAAATTGTATTAAGAATATGTAGATAAACAGGAAGCGAATAAAACAGTTTGTGCAAACAATCAAATAAAAAAGTATTCATATTTTGTTAAACATTTTCCTTTGCGGTAACAAAAGTAGGCCCTAACCATAAAATATATAATTACAGTTCATAAATGGAACTGTTGTTTCACTCCATATTCGCGATGAATTAGTTGTATTCTTTCATCTATGACCACAGAGAAGAAATAAGCAGAGGTCGCATTCATATGGCAGTAGTGTTTCGGGTAATTGTGTAACACCAGGAAGTAAAACAATAGGGAAAAAATAGACTTCCGGGCGCCCCCCTACCCCCCGCGCCCACTCTACGGCACTGCTCGACACATATTTAGCGTAACATTAGATGCGATCTCTGTCTTATTTCTTCTCTGTGCTATGACTTATTGAGGAACATCATAATATCCTTACATTTTTAGACATGATTTACAAATATTTAAATATTTTAAAAAGTGGAAATGAATATCATCTAGTGTTATGAAAACGTTTCAAATCCCCCGGTTCCGGATCTCAAAAATACTGCAGAATCTTGAAGATTCCTCTTTCTTTTAATTTTCTTTCTTCTGCTATATGGAACGTAAACTTGATTTACTCTACGTTGAAGATGAAATCCTTTTCTAATACATCTGAAAGGTAAACGATAGTTTTTTAATAAAAAATAGGCATTGATATTTGAAATTCAAATTGCAAATGTGATGCACATTATAAATGTAGTTGGTAATGCACCTCAAATTTTCGATTAAAACCTGAAAAATAAAGTTACTTTGTGACTAACAGTTGGTGGTTATGTCATTGGAAAGGCTGTTTTTCATTAAAATCCCAAAATTACTCAGCTCCGAAAATCTTTTACTTCATTACAGGATTTCCTTTTTGTTCCTAAGATATATTTTATCAATGTATGAAATCCCTAATGGGGGATTTTATAAATCCTAGCCTTTAAGTAAAGGGCTAAATAAGTGTATTATCTCTAGTTACGATTGAATTTAAAAGTATGCATATTTTCAACCTAAGTCCATGTTTTTGCATTTGTGTAAAGTACAGTTAATGAAAAATAACGGATTTTTATTAACTTCAAAATAAATTCAAAAGGAATTCTTTACTCTACATTCGGTCATTAGTGTGTTTTGCCGAATTTTACAGATGAGAACAAGCCTTGTCATATATAAACATCTCTGTGGCTTGTTATAATCGGTCGAAATGGAATGTCTTTATGCACACCTATAAGTTACGGTGTTACAGGATGAGCTTTTAGCATGTAGCTTTTTTAGTGACAAATCTCTTGAACCAAAAGGGATCTTTTCCGTTAATTCACCACCACTATTTTTTTGCTCATGATTCCATTAATTCACCACCAATTATATTTTAAATTGAAGTAGGTTTAGTTTACAACATTTTACAGTATTTCCTATTTAAAAACCACAAGAAAAAAACTAGGAAATTAAATAACGAAATTGAAAACTCACACAATTAATTGATTGACGACGTCCCTCTTTACTGTGGTGGCTGAACTGTGTAATATGTTCCAGCATTTATTCAAACAGATTTTCCGGTCCGTATTTTTTACTTCACATGTACTCACGTAAGTAGCTATTTAAGGGTATTTTCTGTTATATCCCCGCATTTACAAACTACTCTCCATAGGCTGAGAATTAATCGGAATGGAACTAATACTGCGAAATAATATTTTTACTCACCATTTAAACGTTTAACTGTTGGGAAAAGAGTATTATAACAACTTTCTAACATCAATCTTGACACACAAACACAAAAACAATACACATATTAATTACGTTGTTACACTTTAAAGTTACTTTGGTGGCCAGAACTACTTAATGTTTTTGATGAGTTGGTTAGGTTAGGTTAGGTTGTGTTAGGTCCTAACATCAAGTGATAACAAATACTACAACAGCTGGCGTTCAATGAACGTAAAAAAACGCACAGAACTCTCCTCACTGTTGCATTCACTTGCGACACTTAAAAATTCATTGTAGCCGCTCGCTAATCACTGGCCGCTGAGCGCGCGGTCCGGTTATCGCTGTGCTATAAGATAAGGCTTTCACAAATAGTGCAGGTAAAGGAAACCCCAAATTCAATATTCCTGATTACTCAGAACGACTTTCTTTACTGTATTTCAGATTCTGAGTGGTGGTGAACTAACGGAAAACAAAAGAAAATAGTGGTGGTGAATTAACGGAAAAGATCCAGTAAAAGTACTACTGCAGTATAAACGATCGCAGAGCAGTGACAGTCTGTCTCAGTTATTTGTTGTCGTTGTCATTTGTTTCTGTAACAAAGGAAAAACATCGAAAAATTTGAAAATTAAAAAGTAGTCTACTTACATGAGAATAGCAAATCAAATACTGAATGTTTCTCAATAACTCTGTATTAGAATGCCTTAAGGACTTTTTTTGTGGGAGCCTTTATCCAGAAACACCGAAATTCCTCATTCATTGTTCAAGAGAGTTGTTGTATTAATTTTACTAGAATGACTTAATGGTGAGCGTTCATTTAAATTGGGCATTAAACAAAAATCTGCTGACAGTAAGTAAGAAAATTCATTACAAATATTTATGTTCAAAAAACTAACCCTTAATTTAATTTTAGAGCTGAAATAAATATCCAATTCAGGTTTATAATTCTATGAAATATTGTTTGTCAAACATACATACAAAAAGTTTGTTTGGAACGGAATAAAGAGGTTGAATTTTTAAAATTTTACAGGATATGCTTGCCATACGTATGATAAAATTTGTATTTTGAAAGCGAGCCGAGTGAACCATTGTCACTTTATTCATAGTTGCTTTTTACCTAAGAGCTTTAAGATGTAAGATGTTAGGTTTGGTTAAACCGAACGCTAAAGTACTTTGCAGAGTCATAAAGTTCCTTCCTGATTACAAACATTGCCTAATTTGCTGCATGGAAAATAATTATACTTATTCATTCTATAACATTACAAAGTTAATGCAAAGGACGAAAATACTTTTGAACTAAAGCAAACTGAGAAAAAAAATCAAATTCTGTCAAGTAACAGAATGTGTTTATATACATGTATCTATGTTACTATCTTACGATACCTTTTGATAGATGTCTAGCATTGATAACTAACTCTCCAGTGACAAATGGCCACGATTCAAATCAAATCAAAATCAAATTTATTTCCAAGAAAGAAAAACATAAAATACACTTTTACATTACAGGAAAAAAATTCTCACATAGGTCATATAAAAGACCTGTGCGTGAGAACGTTCTTATCTCAAAGAAAATAGTGTCTTACTCCAAAGTATAAATAAATTTGACTAAAAAAGTGAAAAAATAAAAAATATACTATAGTTAAAAAGATCAAATCAAATAGGATAGCCAGCTACTAGAAGAAAAAAACTCAACATTTTATCAAGCAAACAGTTTTTAGTTTTTTTTTTAAGAGGAATTGCCTTGCAAGAATATCTACAGATCTACAGATTTATTATTCACACCACAAATAAATAATAAATAATAAAAAAATTTAAATGATGAAACAAAAAATATAATTAAATAAATAAATAAATCAATCAAACCAGCACCCTTTAAATAATTATTATGTGGACACTAAAATCTAGTCCCGAGTACTGTGAGTTTCAATTTCAAAAAGTGCGCCTCCTGGGGCAATTTTCGTATGTAGAATTTTTCAGAGCAGTTTTATAAACTAATGGCAACAACTACAGTATGTTCTTCTGAGTGAAAAGAATCGTTAGCTTTTTTATTATTTTTGATTGAAACAATGGGTATTCAGATAAAGACTTGATAAAATCCAATACGACCACATTTATATTTAAAGCTTAACGAAAACCAGATATTGGAGTTGAGAAAAGGATGAATGAAATATTCAATTGAAATGAACCGT
Organism: Flexamia atlantica; assembly: GCA_035578135.1. Classification (NCBI taxonomy): domain Eukaryota; kingdom Metazoa; phylum Arthropoda; class Insecta; order Hemiptera; family Cicadellidae; genus Flexamia; species Flexamia atlantica. Next base: position 83,042 of record JAQJVK010000142.1, on the reverse strand, counting down.
AAACTGCAACAGATGTGACATTTTGGAGATCCCTAAGGGCTAGTGTACTCCTCAGTCAGAATCCTAAATATCTTAACTTAAAAGATAATATATATTTATAATTTTAACTTATTATGATGGTGTTCTATTTATGATAAACGTAAAATTAAATGATTTTAGGATCAACTTAAAATTTTTGATTTTGTTGGATCGTCTTGTCTTTAATGTTAAACTAGCAGATATACCCGCAGCTTTGCCCGCTCAAAGGATAGCTCATTGTAATTCAATTGTATTATGCCCTGTGCAATTTTTAGGAATAATTAACAAAATGGACTGATTTATTTGGGTCATGTGCATGCAATTAAACCCTTAAGATGCAGCTGATAATTCCACTCTAGATGAAAATGAGAAAGTGTAACGCTTTTTCTAAACATGTTCCCCTCATGATTAGCAAATGGTATAAATTAACTTCCTCCAATTCCCCAATACAGAGAATGAGGATAACCCGGAATATAAAACAAAGAAGACACTAAGGATGGATTTTTCGACTTGACATCAATCTGAATTTAGCACGTTTTTGAAAATAAACCGAAAACTGTAAGAAAAAGTAGGAGGTAAATATCTTGGCCAAAAACCTATTTCCCCAAAAAGTTTCTCGTTAAATTTTTAAATTTTATTCTTTTAGTAGATTAGTTCTTGTACCTTTTCTGTTCCCTGAAAAAATGCTACTGGACTCCCATCCATAGTTAGAAAAAACTAAAATGGCCGCCATTTTTAATTTTTTCAATTAATCTATTTTAGCCGTCTGAGAAAGAATATTCTTAAAACCTTTCTTTTTCGCATCTAAAGCCTATAAAAAATAATTGTGCCAAGTTTCATGGCCCACAGTCTTGTGGTTTTTGAGAAATTAAGCTATGAAAGCTAAAAGTGGCCGCCGTATTGTATTTCATAATACACCATATTTAGGCCTTTAGAGACAAAATATTGCAAACTCCTTTCTTAGTACGCATCTAGAGCCTGTAAGGAATATTTGTGCCGAGTTTCATGGCTCTAAGCCTTGTAGTTTTTCAGATACTGTGATCAGTCAGTCAGTCAGTCAGTTAATGGGTTTTGGATTTTATATATTATATAGATTGGTTATTTTGAGATAATTTTCTATTGTATCTGAAAATTAACTACTTTATGAGACTATGTAAATTTATGAAAAAACTCGGGTGGCATTGTGTGATATTAATTTAGACCCTTGTAAGCTTAATGAACATATTTACATATTTATTACATATTTAGTAATAAGCAACAAGTAAGTGACCATGTGACTAACATTTGAGACCCTCTGGTAATAAGTCAAGTGACAAGCAACAAATAATAAGTCATGTTTCAAGTAACAAGTACATTCTTGTAATAGTAACAAATAAGTAGCCACATAACAATTGACAAGAAGTAAAAAGGTGAATCTTACTATATCATGTTTTCACTCGATTAGGCAAGAGAAAGAAAAATCCTATGAACTGGAACCTCTTAGATATAAAGTTATCTGTTGACTTGTTTGTAGTTTTATGTTAGGCCTATCTCACACAACTCTGTGGTTTGTAACAAACCAAAAATAGGTCAAATTTAAACAAAGTCAAATGTTTTACAGAATTGACTGTTATTACCTTTTCATCTTGATAATTCCCTTAAATTTGTCTATAGTCTATGATTAATGCCTATTATTTATCTCAGCCTTAGTTTTTTAACCCTTAAATACTGGCGCGGTATTTTGACACTACTACTGGCGCAAGGGTCTGCAGGACCCCCATTTTAAAATTTGTATAAAAATGTTATTAAATTATTTTTTTCCTAACCTTTGATTTCCTAATAGTTTGGAATGTTTTAAACTGTTATTTATCACTTACAAGTAGATTTACACAAAAAGGGTTTCGTTAAATTTGCATGAAAAATTTAAAGTGCAATTTAAAATATTTTAACCCTTATATTCTTGTGAATTAATGGAAACAGGGAAAAAATTATGTTATTATTATATCAATAATAGATTGCTTATTTTGTGGACCTAAACTTACACATGTAAAATTTACTAAAATATGGCAATTTTTGGTGAGAAAACAAAACAATCACCATATATTTATTTTAAAATTTATTTTTCAGTTTTTATTGTGAACAAACACAATAAAATCTTGCAAAATTCAAGGAACCCTTTAAATTTTTGGTTACAAGAAACAAGTTTTGTAATCTAAGTCCATACTATTCCGAAGCATCTTGGCGTTCCAATACTTTGGCAATCAGTTTTCATGTGGCTCACACACATCGGCTCTTTGTTATTCATGATTGAAAATTACTAAGAATTAACAAAAATAAAAAATAAGCGTATCTTTACTTTCTAATGATAAATAATACACATAAAAATCACCGCCACACTAGAACGCAACCACTGGCGCGGCAGGAGTCTAGGTGCACCCCAGAGCAAGTTTTACCCGGATGCCGGATAAAACTACATACGGACAAAACAACAAATCTAAAAGAATGCGGACAAAACAACAAATATCCTGGATCTGCCACCTGGGGAGGGTCAGTAGGTAATCCAAATAAAAATATAGCGGACAAAACGACAAAGATTCCGTCAACCGATTTTGATGACTTTAGCGATTCTTAAAGAAGCACAGTTATAGCTCATATAGGTAGCTTGTCTTGGAGTTCCACATTAAGTGAAGCGAAACGAAATTGTGACTTCCATCACCCTTTATCCAGGCTTTGGACCAAAGCTTCATATAAAAAGTTTTTTCATCATTCTGTACATGAAAATTGCCCGTTACATCATCTTACGACATCACTCTTAACTCTAAACAACACACGCACAAGTCTTGAATGATGTTCACACCTACGGAGACAACAAGGTTATGTGAGATATGGGTCAGGTTATCTTCCTGCCCCAATTACAGAAATGCACCTCCCCCTCCTCCTCCCCCACCGCCACCACTTGGTAAAACCCCGGCAGGTGTAACCCCATGCAGGTGTCACCCGATGAATGTGACAAGTTCGCGCATGGTGTTATCGCGCTTCAGTTCTCTGAAATGTTTCCTTGATAAAATATCAAATGTTTATGTTTGAAAAATATTTATTTTTAAATATTACATGAATTTATATTTTTTTAAATAACAAAATACCTTGTGGTATTGTATTGTTATCAAATACGGCATTGCTAACACATATCTCTATATGTGATTACAATAAGATTTTTGTTTCGCTTCAGTTAACGTGAAACTTCAAGACAATCTACCTATATAAGCTATAATTGTGCTACTTTAAGAATCGCTAAAGTCATCAAAATCGGTTGACCGAATCTTTGTCGTTTATTATTTGTCCGCTACATTTTTGTTTGGATTACCTACTGACCCTCCCCAGGTAGCAGACCCAGGATATTTGTTGTTTTGTCCGCATTCTTTTGATTTGTTGTTTTGTCCGTTTGTAGTTTTTCATTCACAACAGAATGTGATGAACTAACACAAACCGGACAAACAGGTGAGGAGGGATGTAACTTTATATATTTGCAAACCTTACGTAGCAATATTTAAAGTTTTCATATCAAACGTTATAATCCCTTGGCGTCATCAAGCTATGACTGTGAAGAATCCCTGACAGCATTAATTTTAATATTTTATGATCGAGTGAAGATCAAATGCGTTTACTAAATGAATTTGCTAATAGAATTTGCTAACCCCTTTCTACATTTACTGCAATTATCTTTGAAACACCATTAACTAGATCATTACTGAACTGCTGAAATAATCTCAAAGGAAAAACATCAGAATGTTTTTGCAGCCAAGTGACGATTGACAATTGAGAATCCTCAGACGCTGATTTGATCTAGCAATGTAAGCAATTTACATTCATTTCAATTTTTTTTAGTAAATTGTGACATCCGGCTTCCGGCTTCGACTCCCCCCGCCCAGCCCCCCTCCAGTCCACGCCCACAATTGAGTATAAGAGTGTTTACTTCTCGGTGATATTTTTCTAAAGAGCGTAAGATACCCTGTATGTTCGTTACCTTAATAATAACTTATTAAAAACTATATACGTATTCAAACGGTTATAACATATTCATAATTTATAATAGCATATTATATTATTAATAATGTTGAAATTTATACTACTGTATATGCTTTTTGTGATAGTATATGTTACATATAATATATATGTTATAAAGCGAAGTAACATATGATAATTTATTAAAAGGGAGGTTTAAAAAACACTTTTTATGAACAAGAAACTGTATTAAAATAATTTACAAAATTAGGGGGTTTGGCCTATTTACAAAGATCTCAATTATGTACATTGCCTCTTGTCGGCAGAGTGGGCAGCGTAACCCGTTGGGGTTTTCCGCTGCCCAAGCCACCAGCTGCTCTTTGCAGTCCCGGCAAATACACTGGTGGCCGCACGGAGCCACGACGTGGGTCGCTGGCGTGGCCCGACAAGCCACACACTCGCTGTCGGGAGGAGGTGGCTGAACCTGAACAAAATTAACTATAGACAATAAAAAACAACACACAAAACTTGAACTATACATAATGTGGCATGTTTTTCTGTATACTTTGTTGTTTCCGAGCAACATTTAACGCAAGATTAATAATTAATTTAACCCATATATTTAACTCATAATTACACCAGTTAACTAACATAACCTATATGACCCTGTCAAGGCCCGATAGCAATCATTAAAATCAATTTTAATTCAAAGGTGACGTAAAGAGTGGACCAATAAGTAATAGCTTTGGCTATATTTACGAATAAGGAGACCTCTCATGCATTACAGAATTTTTTCATCATTCCTCTCAGTCACACAGTTGTGTAGCCAATTTATTAACTATATAGGGGGATAATTCTTAAACCTGAATAAGGAATTTTAAATGTTTTGTATAGAAAGATATTTGTAGTTGGTTTTAAATAGATTGTTTGACATTTCCTTCATAAATATTTATTCTTCTCTCTCCATGCTAACTTAATATTTACAAACCAATTTTATCCAACGTGACAGTGAATTTCCATGAATTTTTAAAGCGTTAAACTAGTTTTTAAACCTGGGGTAATTTACGGTAGTTCCAGGGAATTTTTATGCCATCAGGTTGAGCTCCCTTCATACCGCAAAGAGATGACCGGGCTTCCGGCTTCGACTCCCCCCGCCCAGCCCCCCTCCAGTCCACGCCCACAGGCACGGATTGGCTGCTGGACTGCAGACCGCCATCGTGTTTACCTCTCAGCCGGGGTACCGGCCAAAAAATAGAGAAAATTCCATTTCTGGTTACCAAGAATATCGATTACTGACCGTAAAAGTTACCTGCCATCAGGGATCCCATTTCTTTCCATAGACAATCCAAATTCACAAATGTTCTAGAGTTCGCCGCCAGCCCTGAAGAGGAAGTTAACAGGTTTCACGTCGCAGTGTATCCACCCAGACACAGTTACATCGCTCCTGGATACATCGCGACGCCTTTTGGGAAGTGACACTCTGGTTGTTTGGTATCACTACTTCCTTTTGCATTATGTCGGCAACGCTGTAAACACGAACCGTGTTACTAATCAAGATTATGTATGTAAATTATGTATATTATGTTTTCAATAGGGGTGTGCGAGTACTCTATTATCGAGCTTTTTTCGAGCCGAGTTTACACTACTCGACTCGCCTCAAAGTTTTGAAAAATACTCGGATATTCGAGTCGAATAGATACTCCCGCCGTTTACCCGGAATTGGTACGCGCGGTACGCGCGATCACATTTTACGTCGTTTTTCACATAGTCAACACCACTCATCACCAGCTACCATAAAACTTTAGTTATTTTTCCTGAATTAAAGTGGTTTTTGAGTTATTAATATCTATAAATTTAGTCTTGTCTTTTTAATTTCTATAATCTGATATATTTTCTTACTTATGGTCAATGAGACTGCTTTAACTTTAATTTTTAAACGTATAACAATATGTTACAACTAACCCTTTTTTAAAGCAACAAGCGCAGATGCAGCTTGGCTTTTACCTCCTAAGGTTGAAAGTTTAATAAAATATTGAGTAATGATATAAAGTTATGTTAAAGATGGCCTGAATTCTCGTTTATTTTCATTTGAAAACAGGTTTGCTTTTAATGCTTAGGAAAACAACCAGTTAAGTAAATATAAAATATTGCCTTTTATGTGATCAATAATAAACTATTAACTTATACTATTCAAAATACTCGACTCGAAAAAAACTCAAAACTCGCGGGTATTTTTTAAAACTCGACTCGACTCGACTTGACTTCAAAAATCAATACTCGCACACCCCTAGTTTTCAATAAATAGGAAATAAAAATGCATAACGAATTATAACTTGCGAGGTAAATGTTGAAGCTTGGGTGTTCAGAGCTACTGTAGCTCAGAGTGTAAATAAAACTGTACAAAGGTCGCGTTCAGTCGCACTCACCGTTGAGTCATAGGTCACCGTTGTCCAAAGGCAAATCCACCCTATCTTGACAATCAACAATTACTTCCATTCCAAATTCCAACCAAACTCACAAAAAAAAAATTGTCATTGGATAAACAACAGTAAGTGAAATCCAGGTGGTGGTAAATCCACCATTTAACATTGGCAGGTATTCATCGGCGAGTGGGGCTGAATGTGCCCAATGGAGCCATCAGTAAACAATTTTTGACCACATGGTTTCCAGAGTCATGACGTGGTATTTTTCATCACATGGCAATTTTGATATTTAAAGGCTGAATAAAAGTTGAGCTTTTAACCACCCTTTATTGTGAAAGGTGTGGTATTCTTTTAATTTAACTAAAGAGAATACACATTTGCAATATTTTTTTTTTGATGGCATATTATAGAGCTGCTGTATAATGTTACAGATGTAGATTTAGTTCCCTAGTCATATATAAATAAACAGCAGTAAAAATTCAAACTGAATTAAATAACCCAAGAACAAATTAAGCCCATCAGTGAACCAAATTGTTGTTAAATGGTATTCAGATAATGTGAAGGAAGTTTTTGATGTGGCAGTGTTGATAGGGTAATATTCTTCTTTTTAACCCTCTTTAGACTAGTTTTCAAATTTTTTTAAACATAAGCATTAATAAGATCATCATCAGTAAAGACAAAATTCACTAGTGAATTTTGTTCGCCAGTGGAAAGTTAACAGTAGTAAAAATTTGAAGAGGGTTGGAATAACCCAAGAAGAGCCATCAGTGAATCATTTTCATCACATGGTATTCAAATGGTGAGAATGTTATTTTTGAACATCATATGGCAGAATTGATACTTATGTGAATATAGAACTTTTACACATACTTTTTTGAGGGAGTTGTGATTTTCTTATTTTTAGTCCAGGCAATGAATGCTCAAAAAGAGGTATAGAGGGAATTGCATGGATCACAATTTTTGAAACGTAGTGTAGTTTAAACACTAGAAGCGATAGGAAAAGTCCAACAAATTAAATAATAACAATTTTTGACTTTGTAACTTTGTTTGGACTAGTTAGGAGTAAAACATATCAAAAGTCCCCCGCCCTTAGCCCTTGAGCCGGCTGGGCTAAAGGGGCCTAAAGGTACAATTTTTTGGTTTTTCCTAAATATCTTGAAAACTATCAACTTTTAGTATTCCTTATTAAGTTTGAAAATTACAGAAGATTAAATTTCCTGTGAGAAAAATATATAATATGTCTGCTTTGGTCCAACCGTTTACAAGGAAAGCACTAATTTTATTAATAATTTTTAAAAATATCCCTTCCATAAGAAATACATGTAAATTTGTGGGTAACTTAGATGCCCAATTGGGCAACGTCTTTTTCACCAAAAGGAAAATGAACAGCATTCAGGAAATTTTGTCATTTCCTGAATGCTCTTCATTTTCGTTTAGGTGAAAAAGACGTTGCCCAATTGGGCATCTATGTTACCCACAAATTTACATATGTATTTCTTGTGGAAGGGATATTTTTTTAAATATTAAAAAAATTAATGGTTACCTTGTAAACGGTTGGACCAAAGTAGACATAATATATATTTTTCTTACAGGAAATTTAATTTTCTTTAATTTTCAAATTTAATAGGGAATACTAAAAGTTGACAGTTTTCAAGATATTTAGGAAAAACCAAAAAATTGTACCTTTAGGCCCTTCAAGCCCTGCCGGCTTAAGGGCTAAGGGCGGGGACTTTTGATATGTTTTACTCCTAACTAGTCCAAACAAATTTAAAAAGTCAAAAATTGAGATCCATGCAATTCCCTCTATAACCTTTTGTTGCCTGGACTATTTTCTCCATTTACTAGATTACTTGTTCAGCTTCACTTGCAATGACATATTTACTTAAATATTTATACTCCCATCTCATGAAGAAATAGAAAACTAAGGGCATCTAAAGGGCTCTTCCCATTCACTTAAATGAATTTAAGCAAATTGTATTTTGTACTTCTTCACCCCTTAAAGATGGCTGCAATTTTGAATTCTATAATGAACCCTATTTTAGCCTTTTGAGAGAAAATATTTTAAAATAACACATCTAGAGCTTTAAAGAATATTTTTGGCGAGTTTCGCGGCCCAAAGCATAACAGTTTTTGAGAAACTGCGATCATCGAGGAAGAGAGCCATTCAACCGGATTTTGCTTTTTTTGCATTGATTCACTTGGAAAAATCTTCAGTTTGGTGTCCTGCATTAATGAGAAAAATGTATGATCAAATAAATCGCACAATTTTGAAGCTCTGGATATTACGATACGATTGTCTGGGCCGATCAGAGGAAGAAACCAATAAGAATAACGATGGAAAATTGGATGAGGGACAAATTAAGCCTGCTAACACATTTAATAAGAATAACAGAACAGCACATCAAAAGAAGCCTAATACATATTCATGGAGAAACCCTAATTTAAGATCTAAATATGAAAATGAGAGTGGGAAAACACTAGTTATTGGTGACTCCATGATTAAATATGTTTCTCTTCACAAAACGAAAGTCAAATGTTTTAGAGGAGCATGTTCTGCGCTGATACTTAAAAAACTTGATGATGTTTCCAAGGAAGACACTAAATCTAACGTGGTATTTATTCACGTGGGAACAAATGATCTTGACAAAACGAGAAATCCAGATGAAGTGATAGGCTCAATGACAGAAATTATTAAAAAAGCAAAGACCTTGTTTACAAATTCTCAAATAGTTGTGAATGGTATAATGCATAGGCGAAATGTACCTTACCAGATAAGACATTGCGCAAATCAAAATATAAGATGGATATGTAGAGATAACGGAGTCATATTCCTGGATTTTGATAAGTGTATTGACAGTTCATGCCTAGGAAGAGATGGTGTGCATTTGAACCAGAAGGGGAACACAATTTTGAACAAGGTCATCAAAAGGATATCTGCTGTATGTGTGAGGGGTTGCCTAAATAATAAAACAAAAAGCAATAAAGAAAATAAAACATTGAAGAAAGATGAAATTACAAAACCCAAACAAAATAACATTGTAATTATTGAAGATCACATGGAGAAATTATTTGAAGAATATCGTCACAGTGCCAGTGTTGCATTTGTCCACTGTGCTTCCTCTGATCTTAATGACAAAAAAAATATGAGTGCAGGTGTTGCAACCATTTTCAAAAGACATTTTGGTAAACCGTTGGTATCACAGTGCTTAAATAAACATCTGGCTTGCCAAGAAATCAGCAGTGGACCTGTTGTTTACACACTATTAACCAAGGAGCGGTATTACAATAAACCTGACAAGAAGGATTACGACTTGGCTTTCGAAAAACTAGCAACTGATTTTCATAAGAGGAAACTGAAGTACCTATTCTGCCCCCCCTTGGGCTGTATGCGTGACAGGATATCACTGGACCACTTCATCACCAACTTAATTTCTTTGGAGAGTAAAACAGAAGCTGAAATTAATATAGTGGTACACAATGGAAAATCAAATAGAATACTGAAGAATGGTTTAAGTGGTAAAGAATTCATGAAACAACTTTGAAAAGTTCTTACAGTTAAAACATCACAACAAAAAGAGAAGGCATACGAGTGGAACAAGCAAGTAAAGAAAGCAAAAAATTTACATGGAGACATTTCATCCACAACCATTGTAACATCAGCTGATTTTCCTACACAGCCAGCATCTTTGTCACCTAAACGCCTGATGACTGCATGGGGAAGCATGAACCAGCCTGACCGAGAACAGCCAACACAACCACCGTCTCCGCGGCAACAATCTTCCAGCTCAGCAGATTCAGCGACCAGCAGCCATCCCGCCGTCAGTGCAGTGGCTAGTGAAGTGAGTACAGAAGTCTCTGTTGTTCCAAATGTGTCAGTGATCCAACCAGAAAGTGATCTAATCATAAGTCCAATTGTAAGTAATAATCTTTATCCTCAGCCTCTTGCTTCTTTAAACTTGAAAGAAAATACAAAAACCCCAATAACGTAGTAGAGAAAAGAAATGAATTAAAAATATTTCATCAAAATATTCAGCACCTTAAGTCCAGAGTAAACTCATTAGAAGCGACTGTGAATGAGCTAGTACCTAACATAATTATTCTAACTGAACATGATATGAAAGAGGAGGAAATATCTCGGTTCAATTTAAATAAATATAAATAAATGGTTACTTTTGTAGGAAAAATAGGGCTAAAGGAGGTGTTATGATATTGTCAGAGGAAAACAAAAAATGGAAGCAAGTGGCTGTCCCCAGTTATTTAAGCAATAAGTGTTTAGAAGAGAGGCAGTTTGAATTTTGTACCTCTAGTTATGTCGATGGTAGTTTTAAATTTCTGGTTATAGGTGTTACAGGTGTTAACAGGGTTTTAATTCTTCAGAAAAAAGCTGTACGGCTTATTTCCAGTGCACATTACAATGCACATTGTAAACCATATTTTGCCAATGAAAAAATTCCAACTGTAATAAATGTATACATTCTGGAATGCCTCATGCATACCAAGCGCAACATTGAAGCCACAGTACAAAATAATCAGATTCACTCCTACAATACAAGAAATTGTAATTCTATTCATGAGCAATATTGTAGATTAAATGTAACACAGTCTTCATTTAAATCAGTTGGTATTAAATTATTTAACAAACTGCCCATCAGATCACGTAATGTACCTGAATCTATTTTTAAGAAAAGAGTGTCTGAATGGCTATCTGTGAGACCATTTTACTGTTTGGAAGAGTTTTTTCGGTCTGATGTTCACAGAATTTTGTTTTAATTTATGTATTTACTATTCTATGAAATTTGTGAATGGCTTTATGTCTAGTTTATTGATTCTAGCTAAGAATATTATGTGTGAATTGTATCACATCCACATTATATATTTAGGGTTGTAAATGTATGACATGATCTACCTGTATTAGGTTCAATGATCTAAATAAATCTATCTATCTATCTATCTATCTATGTTTATAGATCCCCAAATTCAGATGTTAAAATATTTCTGGAGAGATTGAGTACTATGATTGAATATTTTAGTAAGAAATTTAGTAATATTGTTATAGGGGGAGATATTAACATTGATGTACTGAAAAAGGATCATAATCACAAATTGCTACAAGACACTTTAAAAAGCCATAACATGAAGTATCTAGTTAAATTTCCAACAAGAATAACTGAAAAATCAGAAACAGCTATTGATAATTTTTTAATTAAAACTACCTCATCGTGTGATTTTCAAATTGAAGGCATAATAACATGTTTGTCTGATCACGATGGACAAATTTTGAAAATATTACCAAAAGGTTTTAAAAATGAACAGAAAAGTTCGATAAAACAGGAGATACGCAAGTTTTCTCATGAAAATATTGAATATTTCCACAATCTTTTAAAAAAAGAAAATTGGGAGGATGTATATTTTTCCCCTGTTGAAAATAAATATAACGCTTTCCAAAAAGTATTTGATTTCTACTTCAATACAGCTTTTCCAAAAGTCATAATAACAAAAAAATACAAAAATAACCAATGGATTACTAAAGAACTTAAAATTAAACAATACAACCTTATTCAAATGACAAGAGAATTCAGAAAATGTAAACAATATAAGATAAAAAATATGTTACAAGAGAAAAAAGTTGAATTTAGAACTGAACTAAGCAGGGCCAAAGCAAAATATTTTGAGGACAAAATTAGTAAATCTTCTAATGTACAAAAAACTGTTTGGAATATCATAAACTCTGAGGTGGGGAACAAAAGTAAAAAATCTTTTGATAATATTATGTTAGGAAATGACAAACAAACAACTTGTAAACCTGCTGTTATTTCTAATTTGTTTAGTGAGTACTTCATTAATATGGTTGGAGATATTGACCCTAATGTTAGCAAGAATTTGCATGGAACAGAGTCATCAGGGACTGACGAGGATATAAATTTGTTTAATACGCCTAAGTTAAGATTAAAACCTGTTAATGAGAAGGAGGTGGAAAATATAATTACCTCATTAAAAAATAAAAATTCAAGTGGCCATGATGGGATATCAGTTACGCTTCTTAAGAACATAAAATATGAAATTAGTAAAGTTTTGGCTCATTTAATAAATTCTTCCTTCATCTCCAGGCACTTTCCAGATCAGTTAAAAAAAGCAAGAATCGTTCCGGTTCATAAAAAGATGACAAAAACAATATTGCTAATTATCGACCTGTGTCTGTTTTGCCATCCATTTCAAAAGTTTATGAAAAGGTAGTACAGTTACAGCTAAGTACATACCTTGAAAAATTTAATTTGATTGACAAAATTCAACACGGGTTTAGATTGGGAAGATCAGTTACTACTGCAGCTGTTTCTTTTTTAGAATCTATCATCGAGTCTATTGATAGAGGTTGCGATACTATCGGCATATTCATGGACCTGTCAAAAGCTTTTGACAGTGTCAGTCACCCACTTCTTCTGCAAAAGCAAGAATACCTTGGATTATCAAAGAATTCACTGCAGTGGTTTAATTCTTATCTCACCAACAGAACTCAGTTTGTCGAAATCACCCATCTAATAAATAACAAATTAACTAAAACAGCAACTTTAAAAGTTTCAGTAGTTAACCCATTATTTTGTTAATGAATTTAGCCCTTTGATTAAACTTTAAAAGTATATAAGTAGGCTGATTGTTCTTAATTCTTTTACTATATTATTTCTGCTCGATTTCGAGCTACGTGTTATCTAGTTATATTTTACTATGTAACAGAGATTTACCTACGAAAACTTGTCAACTTAATTTAATACTCATTTACAATTCATGAAAGTAATCAAAACTTCACGAAATATATTTAAAAATCAGAAGAGATAACGCTTCTCAGTTTTTAATCATAGTAGAAAACTCACATCAATAAATTTCTTAATTTCCTTCTCGTAGGCCTTTTTTCTTTTTTTAAATATCTTCTTCAGATACTTCTTCTTACTATGCAAACTTCTCCCCCACAAATCCGGGAACATTTCCCGTGCAGATCTGTTGGCAAAAAAAATGTTTCGTTCAAAACATAGATTAATACAAAATGAAGCAATGTTATACAAATAAAACTGTCTTCATAATTGAAGTGTACGGTACTTATTACTAAAGGCTGATCGGGAGTTAAATGAAAACACTTCTTTATATATTTGAGCCTACGGCTGACGGACCGGGGTAATTGGAGGTTCATGATAGACTGACCGATGCCGATGGTCGGAGGAAGGGATGAGGTCTGCACAGGCATCAGGTGATCTCGGCAGCCAATAGGATTTTATTAAAAATCGCATGATGCACATGACGTCACATCGTATGATATGTGGCCTGATACATGGCGTGATACAGTACTGAATTGATTTCTGGAGATTTTACAACTTTTCACAAATATGACTTAGTTTATAAAACATTTTTAAATTGGAAATTATAATTATTTAAATCAGTAATTAAATACATTACAATAATTTTAAAATTAATTAAAAAAATCTTGAACTTATATAGATTGTAATAAATGAGCTAAATTTTTTTGCAAGATATCTTGAGGGTAGGAGACAGTCTGTTTTTAAAGGGGGTGAGTGGTCGAAAATCGCTGAAGTCACTTGTGGTGTGCCCCAGGGGTCCATTCTGGGCCCATTACTTTTTATTACTTGTATTAACGATCTCCCTCAAAATTTAAGTACACCAACTTGCATTTATGCGGATGATACAGTCTTGTTGTCTTTTAATTCTGATTTCAAGGAACTTCAAAATTTAGCAGCATCCACACTTAATCTGGCTTCTCAGTGGTTTCAATGCAACAACTTTTTCTTAAACAACGATAAAATCCAATCTGTAGTTTTCACGCTGAAAAATATGTCAGGTTTTGAATCCGCACCTCAGACATCAGTTGTAAAATATTTAGGAATGATGCTAGATACTCAGCTGAACTGGGCCCCGCATGTTGATCTGGTGTGCAAAAGAATTTCCCGTGTAGTCTTTTTGTTAAAAAAACTTCAAAATTGTGTTCCTTTTCAATGCTTAATTATGTCTTATTTTGCTTTTTTCCAGTCGATATGTAATACGATTCATACGATATGGAATAATTTTTTATGGTAATTCTTCAAAAGTAAAAATATATTCTTAATTCAAAAGAAAGTTGTTAGGCATCTCACAAATTCGTCATGGGATGCTCACTGCAGACCCCTATTCATCTGCAGTAAAAACAGTAAAATGGGGCGTTCCACAAGGGTCTATACTAGGACCTTTGCTCTTTCTCTGCTATTTGAAGGACATAGATGATGCACTGGCTTGTAAACCAAGCAGTGAACTATGCCTTTATGCCGATGATTCTAATCTAATGATATCTTGTCCGACATTAGAGCAAGTAGAAGTAACTGCTTTTATCGAACTAGAAAATTTGGGAAGTCATTTGCTGGGTAAAAATTTAATATTAAATCACAAAAAGACAAATTTTATTAAATTTAAAACAGCGCAAAAAAAAGATTTCTCTGAGCCAACAATTATGTACGACTCGCAACTCATTGAGCAGAAAATGTGCACAAATTTCTTAGGATTGACGATTGACCAACATTTAGATTGGAATGAGCATGTGAGTAGGATATTAACAAAGATTAACTCTGGAATTTATGCCCTCTCAAAAATGTCATTTTATTGCAATCTAACAACATTAAAAAATATCTACTATGCTTATATTCATTCTCATATATCTTTTGGAATTTGTTTTTTTGGAGCAACAAAAAAATTCAACTTAGATAGCATATTAAAGTTGCAGAAGCGGGCAATAAGAATAATGCTTAAATTGAAATGTGATGACTCGACCAAAGGACATTTCAAAGAGCTCAAGATTTTAACTGTTTATGGTCAGTACATTTTAGACACAGTTCTTATTGCAAAGAAAAATGAGGCTCATCGTACTTTAAAAAAACAGATTCACAATTATAACACAAGAAAGAAAAATTTGTTCGAACAAAAGCATCACCGATTTAAGTTATATGAGAAAAAACCATCTCACGCTGGGGAAAAGTTTCTTGAAAAAATTCCAGATAAAATAAAAAATGAAATAAATCCCACTAAATTTAAAAAACTGATGAAGGAGTATTTAGCTGATTTGGCCATCTATTCCTTAGAGGAATTTTTCCACCTCCCTCCAAAAAAATCTGATTAGGAAAAATTTAAGTTTAGCTTGAGCTTCTAATGTATTAGTTTAAGCTTCTTGACACTATTCAAATGTAGTACCTTGTACTTCGTGATGAATAAAGATGATTGATAGGGGTGTGCGAATAGTGATTTTTGAACTCGAGCCGAGCCGAGCCGAGCTTTTTCAAAAGTTTTCGAGCTCGAGCTTTTTCGAGCCGAGCTTTTTAACAATCACCAAATTATTAAAAGAAATTATGAAGCTTGATTTTAATTTTTAAAGATACAATAGACTAATGTTTGCATACCTTAAGTGACCGCCAGCTCAAAAATAGAAAGCTTATCCCCAAAACAAGTGAATTATCTGATAGGTTCATCAGTATTTTGTATTATGTTACATAAAATTAATCAAACTAGCTCAACAAATAATTTATGAAGAAAAATACCAAATTTAAAATCTACATTCATCTACATTATATTTAAGTAATAACCAATCTCAAAATACTTTACTTTAAAATAAATAGTTAAAATTACATAATTAGACTAGTTACATATAGGTACTACAAAATTTAATTTCAAGAGTAGAAAGAAGTAGTTGAAAGGTTTTAATAGTATATTTCACTACTAGTCACGAAAGTAACCCATTTCGGGGCAAGATAGTGTTTTACTTGCGAGGCGTAAGCCGAGCAAGTCAAACACTATCGAGTCAAACACAAAAGTACCATTTCGGGCCGAAATGGTACTTTTGTGACGAGTTGTGAACAGTACTTTTCATCACGATGCAAATAAGTGACCAAACTTATAAAAAATTATCCAACATTTCATAATTTAGTCATTTTTCTATAAGTAAACACAATACGGCTGGACTGTCTATTTTAGTTTATAAAGTCAGCTAGTTGAACTGTCAAATTAAGGAATTTGTTTGTTTGGGTACGGCAAAATTTTGTTTTGGTATGGAAATGGTTTGTTTGGGTACGGGAATGAAATGTTTGGGTACCGAAAAAGCAGCTGATCATTACTTGTTTTGACTTCAGGAAATCGAGAGTTTTCGTTGATCTCAGCTGTACGGTAATGGGCAATTTTCGTATACAGAGTGATGAAAAATAGTTATATCTGGTAAAAAAATCACACAATTACACTTAGTCAGACACAAGATTGATTTTTTTATGTTCACTAAGTAAAGATGATAAAAAATTAAATAGCAGTCCCAATTGTGGCATAATATTCATGGCTAAACTTATTATTTCAGAATATAATATATGAATGAAATAATATTTGATAACAACAATAATTTATTGAAATCCTAAAATTAGTTGCATTTCTAAACTTTTGTGAAGAAAATAATGTACAATTAAGAAGAAGAAAGATCATAAATAAATAAGGACGGAATAGAGAGAAAGAAAGAAACAGCTACCTCTCTCTCTTTCCTTATCAGTGGCCAGGGAGAGGGGGGGTGGAGGTTGTTTACTTCAAGCCCCTTCCCTGTTTTTTGCTCTTGTCTGATTCAGTGCTGAGTTAATAACTACTTGTCATACAACTATAAATGACGGCTCATATTTTTTGTCTTATTTTTATAAATCAAATGAGACCAAAATGAAACTTGTACTTGATAAAACAATAGACTTAAATGCTGTATTTCACGTTCCCCAAGGTCAACTAAATATAGCTCCGATTTCCTTCTAAATGGAGATAATATTTCTTGTTACCTGTCAATGTCCTTTCCTTATCACTAGGGAATGTTTTTTGCTTGTTTTTCGTGGGAGGGAAACCTCTTCCGGCTTAACGTGTCCAAAAATAGATTGCAATAATTATCTTTCCGATAAGAACTCTCTTATCAAAAGCTCGGTTCGAGTGTCTAGCTTTTTAGAAAAAAGTCGAGCCGAGCCGAATACTGAATAGCTCGACCTAAAAGCTCGACCGGTCGAATACTCGCACACCCCTAATGATTGACTATTGACTATTTCTGTATCTCACCAGGTGGAGGAGCTCTAGTTTGCCGTCCTCTTGCCGGCCGCAGTCTACGCCTCACAGAAAGGCTTCTCTGAGGGGGAGGTGGAGGGTCCGGGTCCGGGTCCCCCCCCGCGGGTCTCTACGCAGCTCCGTGGCGAGGGCAACACCAGTCACAGCTGCCGCTGAGGGGACAGAACCTATAGTACCTAGGGCTGTCTGGGAAGGGGAGGGAAAGGCTCCACACCTCACACCAGGGCTCCCGTCGTCTGTGAGAAAACGAACCATGAATAGGCATTTGTATTGTGTCGGTTCAGTTAGATAAAAGCTGAATATAAATAGAGCTTTTAAGCAACCTTTATTGAGATATGTGATATTCTTATTTTTAGCTGCTAGGGATAGACAATTAATAAATACATTTTCTCAAATTGCAAATAAGAGTTACCGGTGCTGCATAATGGTAAAGACAAGTGAATTTAGCTCCCCAGTGAAAAATAAACAGCAGGAAAAATTTGAAAATTGTTGGAATAACCCTTAAAGGTGCCATCAGTAAATCTTTTTCATCACATGGTATTCAAAGGGGTTGCGATGGTTATTTTTGAACATCACATGGCATATTGATATTTATGTAAATATAGAACTTTAACACATTCTTTTTGAGGGGCTAAAATATTCTTATTTTTATTTATTTCATTTGCTAGATTACTGGTGCAGCTTTGCTTGCAATGAGATATTTACTATTTATACTCCCTTGGAGAAATAGAAAAATTTGAGGGCATCTAGGACTCTTCCCTTTAACCTTAAAGAATTTAAGTAAATTGTATTTTGTAGTTCTTCACCCCTTGAAGATAGCAGCAAATTTGAATTCCATAATGGACCCTATTTTAGCCATTTGAGAAAAAATAATATTTTAAAATTCTTATAACACACAATAAGAGCCTTTAAGGAATATTTGTGCCAAGTTTCATCGCCAAGTTCTGAGGCCCACAGAAACTTTGAATATTGAATTAATGGCCGACATTTTGAATTTTGAGATGAACCCTTTTTTAACCTTTTTAGAGAAACTATAACAAAATAACACATCAAGAGCTTTTTTGCCAAGTTTTGTGGCCAAAACTAACAGTTTTTGAGAAACTGCGATCAACGAGGAAGAAAGCCGTTCAACCAAATCTTGCTTTTATTTGCATCGATTCATTGGAAAAATGTACAGTTAGTGTTCTGTATTAATGATAAAAACGTACGAATAGTATACTGTAAACTCCTGATTATCCATCAGGGTGTCTACCAAATTTCATATATGAAATTCCCGACTTTTCCCGACAATATAAAAAATATTCCCGACCATAGGAAACATGACCATTGCCTCCTATAACGAACACTTGAGTACAATATTTTTCAATAACTATATTTTGACGGCTGCAATGCAAGCGAAATATCGCCAAAAGATGAGCAAGATGACCGCGATAGCATTGAAACAAAAATCAACAGGACGTCCAAGGTCAGTCCGGACGCCAGAGAATGTCGAGAGAGTGAGAGAAGCTGAGGAAGCCAGTCCTCGGCGGCCTGCACGTAAACAAGCTGCAGCTCTGCACATGTCCGACCGCTCGGTAAGAAGAATTTTACGGTACGACCTGCACTTTCATCCATATAAAATGGCTATCGTGCAACAGTTGAAGCCCAATGATTATGCCAAGCGCAATGCGTTTTCAGAGCAAATGATTGATTTGCTTACAGATGACAAAATTGTCATTATGAGCGACGAAGCGCATTTCCATTTAAATGGTTATGTGAATAAACAGAATTTCCGATATTGGTCAGGAAAAAACCCAGAAGAACTGCACGAACGTCCTCTTCATTGTCCCAAGGTCACAGTGTGGTGTGGTGTAACGAAAAACTGTGTTATAGGCCCATACTTCTTTGAAGAGAACGGTCGAACTGTGACCGTCAATTCTGAACGCTACCTGAATATGTTGAAATACCCCCGTCGCAGCAGACCTGCGTACTCAGCGAATTTCCATAGGATTTTTTGTATATGTGAGCATTTAACTTATTTGAAGGAAAGTGTTATTTGAACACGTTAAGTAAATAATATACTAAACACGCATGTTTAACCATTCATGAGCTTTAAACATGAGGAAAATTAACAAAGAGACCACATTGGTTTTCATTGGTAATACATAAACTTTTGTATTTTATATAATTCTTTATCTTTTAATTTTTAATAACTGTAGTCTTGTTATAGTACCTATATAAATGTCAACAAACATATAATCAATGAACTCAAAACAAAAAAAGTCATGAAAAAATTAAATTCAATCATATGGTCAGTTTTACAGTAAATTAAAACATCCCTGTTGCAACAGACCTACATATCCAGCCAATTTCAATAAAACATATTAACAATTCTCATCATTGTAAACATCCCAAATATTATGCTACATTTTCAGGCAGTTTAGACCAAGACTTCCCCCCTCAAAATGCTCATACTTTCTCTATTAAATTTAAAAATAATTTGTATATTTTGATGTAGTATATATTTCCTGAAAAATCTTGATCAATGAACTCTAACTATTCAAAATAAACACAAATAAAATATTCATCACCTGAAAATTTTATCATATGTTCAGAATTGTATTTTTAAAAAACATCTCAAATCAGGGTAACTATACTTTTTGGAGGAAAATTTTAAAAATAATATTGGACAACGTACTGTGTTTAGCACATCCAATACTATCCAATATCTAAGCAACGGATTGACGTAGAATAATAATTCAAAGTGCTAAATTGTTTGTTTTTTTAAGCTGAATTCAATTTTGACAATTAAATTAAAAATAGTAAAAAGGTGTTAAATCTAGGAAATAAATTTTATTTTGTCAAAAAAACCTTATTAGAGTAAACCAATCTTAGTAGTATAGTAAGGCCGATTCACCAACGATGAGAGGTACGAGAGGTACGACCCGTGACGTCATCAGTTGTGACGTAGCTGTGGAGTGCAAAGTCCAAGGTCATCGCTGACGTATGAGTGCAAAGTCCAAGGTCATCGCTGACGTATGAGTGCAAAGTCCAAGGTCATCGCTGACGTATGAGTGCAAAGTCCAAGGTCATCGCTACGTCATTATTTCTCGCGCGCGCCACGAGTGCAAAGTCCAAGGTCATCGCTACGTCATTATTTCTCGCGCGCGCCACGAGTGCAAAGTCCAAGGTCATCGCTACGTCATTATTTCTCGCGCGCGCCACCACCGTTGCGCCGTTCGCTCGGCTCGAGCGCGCCGTTTCCTACTAGATTCTACCGCCCTGATACTTCGGAAGAATAAAAAACGGAATAATTCGACCAAATCTGAGCGATTTTGGTGGGACCAAACCTTAAAGCGCCCTATTTAAACCCAACAACCCTAACTTTAAGCACCCTATTTAACCTCACATAGGGCCCTTTAGCAAGCATATTTATCCTAACAGACCTTGACAAAAAAAATAAAATCAATTTATAACGCTTTAAAACATAATTAACATTTCTTACGGGTAATTTTATCTCCCTCAAACGTCCAACAATCCTCTAGATTAACTTTAATTCCTATAGTATCACTGATATTATCCAAAACATCCAACTCACCAATGTCCATTAAAGCATCAAACACAAACTCGTCACTCCCTAAAATTCTAACTGACTTCGGATCATTGGGGTCAAATTTAGTTCCATCAGCTGTAATAACCTCCCCGATCGACTTGGAAATAGCAGCCTCGTGAATCGCATGCAATTCTTTTAAATACTCTTCATCCACAAGGTTCTTTTTACCCACTTCTTCCGGACGCCTTCTTATTAACTTACGTTCAAAACATGTTGTTGGATTCGTCCGCAAGTACAAGGTAATATCTTTAACACCGCCCTCATCAAATGCAGTCTTACGCGGATCGACATACTTATTACTTAGATCCGTTAAAATTTGAACCTCAGCGGGCGTCATAAACTTTTTGTAATGTTCATTAAAAACATGTCTTACAGTGAACGCAGAGCGCTCTTTAATCACGATATAACCCTTCTTCGCATATTCAACAGCTCTCTTATCGCACTCCGTCATATAAATTAACGCGTTGGCTTGAAACGTGAATGCCCATCTCTCGATATCTTTATACAAGAGGTCTAATAAATTCGTACCGTGAAAATCCCGCCATGCGCCGACTGGCTCTTGTATGTGGACGGTTTTAAACCCTAGGTTTTTAAACCGATCAAACAAGCCTGTGGCAAAAGTAGTTTTACCCGCACCGATATTTCCTTCCAGAGTAATAATCATGTTATGAGACTCCATTTTATTCATCTATATAGTATATCATTTAAATTCCAACCGAGTTTTTTATTAAACCGATTTGCAGAAATATATTTCAGACGTAAAAAAATAAAAAAATAAAAAATAAATTAAATAATTAAAATCATCATATGTAATTAAAAATTCATTACACACCGGTCGAACCGAATCCATTACTTCCGCGTTCCGTATTCCGCATATCGATTCCACCGTCTACCGGCACATCGTTTCTATAAACCTCCAATATTAACTGAGCGATTCGATCACCTCTTTTAACGATGAAATCATCATCCGAATGGTTAAACAACAACACACGCAAATCGCCTGTATAATCAAAGTCTATCACGCCGGCGCCCACGTCGATGAAATGCTTAGCAGCTAAGCCACTTCGAGGTGCTACTCTACCGTAACATCCGCGGGGAAATTGAAAAGACAAGTCCGTCTTTATCAACTGTTTACCGCGACCGGGTACTACATAGTCATAAGCGCTTTTCAAATCGCAACCGGCCGCGTCCGGTGAACCTCTGACGGGTGGTGAGGCGAACTCTGACAATTTGAAATATTTAAAAGTGACAGACTCCATTTTTGTTACCTATATATTACATTCGCTTATATTCGCACTACATAAATTATTAAGCTGTTGTGCAAAAATACATTTCAGGAACGAGAAAAAAAAATTAAATCATAAATAAAATAACAAGTATAATCAAATAATAATAACGAATATTCAATCTCTCACAAACTTGATATCGTGTTTAAACTTATCATTCAACAATGGGATCTTTCCATGGTACACCACATACAACGGTTGGTCCGATTTCAATAGCGCGTTTATATTTTTCGTAGTCATTCTCTCGTTCCAACTCTCGGGTAGTTGAAACCGCACATCATCACATGTAACCAAAACTCTAAGACCATAAGCATAATGAATTCTTTCTATGCTATTGACCAAATATTTTTTATCGATTTCTAAATCACTTATCTTCGCGAAAGAATTACCATTCACTTCGTCGAGGATATCTTTATAATAATCCTTTTCCATTTCCATCTTTCTTCCGTCTATATATAAAAATATATTTTCATAGTCGAATAAAAAAATGAGAGCGTTTCAAAAGATGTAATAAATCATCGCTTTTGACGAAAACTAATTCATATTTAATTCCGACTCATCGACTAGTTTTAAATAAATGATATAATCGGGCAGAGCGTTTTGCAGGGGAACGTAGTTTTCATCCGTCAGATAAATGTTGATTTCTCTTATCGTCTGCGTGTTAGGTTTGAGCGGTATATAATTTAAAACGGACGGTTTCTCGTAAATTTTATCTCTGTGTTCTCGCGGACTCGAGTGATACAACAACGAGGAGAAATCGTGTCTGTGCCAATGCTCCGCGTGATTGACATACGAATGTTCGACTAAATCGCAATGCACTTCGATCATATGGAACGGTCTGATTTGTAATTTACTTTCCTCCTCATATATTGATAAAATCTTGTTCGCTGTAAACTGTAATTCGAATAAGGTTTCATCTTTTTTCAATTCATCGAATCCGAGAAACCGTCGCAGCTCGTTGTTTATATGGAACTTGACTGGAGATTTTATACATATCTTAGACTGTGGGTCTCGAAAAATCTTAAACTTTTCCACATCTATCGCCGGTGTAAACTTATTAATCCTCATGAATTCCCTGATTTCTCTCTGCATAGTTTTCAAATCCCAAAACTCCGCATCAAAAGTTAGTGTAGGACGATCCTTCTCACTCTTAAAAAAAGTAATTGAAGCCGGCTCTTTCAAGTTATAAAAATAGTTGTGAAATGAAAACCCCGTGAGCGATAGATAATAACGCACGTCCTCTTTCAAGTGTATGGGGTTTTCGAGCTTCAATTGCAAATGCGGACTCTGACCCGTCAATCTGAAATACACCATTTCTCTATATATACTTTTTTAAATTGCGGTTAAGATTATTTATTAAGAGCGAGGGAGAAAAAAAATAAAATTATTCGAACCATCTCAAAAATGTGTATTTATCGTTTTGTAAAGCACGTTCTATCGTATTGAAATCCTGTCCTCTGGAAAAACGTCGCAATACCTCCAAACATAAATGACCGCATATAGGTGGATCGTCATAATTTTGATATCTCATATGATTATAAAAAATACCTTTAGTCATGTTTAGATATTTCTCCAATTCTAAAGGTGGAGGCGCCTCACCCAACGAATCGAAATATATGACATGATTACCTTTTTTCGTATAACAAGTCCAATGCGTGCCGCCCGACTCCAGATCACCTAGATTAATAATAGCACACTCGTTTTTGCGCGGCTTGTCGGGTAGACACTCTCGCATAAAAACACCACGGAAATTGTTGATTTTCAACTTGTTGGCCCATGTCTCCAGTTCGGACATGGTCAGCGGAACTAGTTTTTTTTATCCTCTCTAATATCTTTAAGAGTCTTATGCAATTTTCTGCTTACACGTTTCTCCAGACCGGCTCCGGTTTTATCTTTATTAATCAATTCATCCAGTTCATTGTCTATTAAATTTTTCAACCACGGCACGAAATCATTCTTCAACACAGGTGCCACTTTATTCTTTATCAGAGGTGAGGCGAATTTCTTAAAATACGGAATATTGTTTTCGGCCAGTTCTAAAACTTCCTTCAGAAGACCTCCATCGATCATTTCCTTCAACTGTGAATAATCAAAAATCAACCGTGTCCCTCTATTGTTTTTCAACGCTTTTTCCACTTGTTTGTTTTGATCACCATCGAGTGACACTTCGGTATTACCATTTTTTAATTGATCTTTCGTTAAAGTAAGCACTGCGCGTTTAAGCTTCTTATGAGCTATCCGCAGCTTATTCAGTTGACCTTTGGTCAAATTTATTTTCCTCTTGTGATTCCCCATTATCTATGTATAAAAATTAATATTTTGAATTCATATAAAAAATTAAAACTTGCCAAATGATTGATATTTTTTTCTATCGAACGTAAATTTAATTTCATTAATATAAGAGATGAATTCTTACTGTCGCACGTGTAAAACACAGACCGCGTCAGAGAACATGAAAATTGTGAAAACGAAAAATAAAAGATGGTTGGCGAGTTCCGATTGCGCGGTCTGCGGCGGCGTTAAAAACTCGTTTATCAAAGAGCCGCCCGAAGTGGTGGAGGCTAAAGAACTGCACAAACCGGTAGTGAAAAAATTTATAAAACGCAGGATAATCATGAAAGGTCTGGATAATCTGTGGGCCGCGGATCTGCTCATCATGAAACAATTCGCCAGAGAGAACAACTGGTACAAATACATCTTAAACGTGATAGACTGTTTTAGCAAATTCGTCTGGTCCGAACCGTTGAAGAAAAAAGACGGCGCAGTAGTGACGGCCGCTTTTGAGAGGATAATAAAGAGAGCGAAAAAGGACGGTCACACTACGCCCGAACTGCTGCACACGGATAAGGGGACAGAGTTTAAAAATAAACCTTTTAACGACATGCTCAAAAACACGGCATAAAAATGTACCATACGGAGAGCGAGGAAAAGTCGGCGATAATCGAGAGATACCACAGGACGTTAAACGATAAATTCAGAGTCAAATTCCAAGTGAGAAACTCGCACAAATGGTACGACGTCTTACAAGAACTCACCGACGAATACAACAAACACGATTACCACAGCACGATAAAAATGCGTCCGGCCGATGTCAATAAGAGCAACGAGTCCGATCTGTTGAAAATGTATCAGGAGCTCGAAAGTGAAGTGCCGCGTAAAAAACCGAAATTCCACGTCGGAGACAGAGTCCGTATAACGGCGAGTAAAGTCGTATTTAGAAATAAATATAAACAAAACTGGACTAGCGAAATTTTTGTGATCGCGCAAGTTTTAAACACCAAACCCGTCACGTACAAAATCGAGGCTCTAGACGGTGAAGAAGTAATCGGTGGTTTTTACGAGAGGGAACTGCAAAAGACGGAGTTTTAATTATTTAAAAAAACACTTAAAAATATAGACCCCTTAAAACTACAGGTAATTGTTTATTTTTAGACCCGTGGTTTTGTAATATAAGCCTTACTAAGCTTTTATCGCTCGAAAAGGGTTGGGACACAAATCGTGTCCCACCCTGTTTTAGGACTTAACACATCCCAATTTAGGACCGTTATTTATAATACCAAGCTATCCTAATTTAGGACTCAACACTTCCTCTTTTAGGGCTGTTATAAATAATTCATTAACGCATCCCAAATTGGGACTAATTTATAATTGAAACAAAAAACGTTTAACGCAATCGTCAAATATATTTTTTAAATTGATCATAAAAAAAACATGACTCGACGAGATACATTTCTATATATTAGTGGGGGTAAAATGGTTAACACGATTGATATAAAAAATAACAAGTTTACGTATGAAAATCACGATATTTACATTATATTCGACGGTGATAGAAAACCTTGGTTTCACGCAAATACCATCGCGGAAATATTGGGTTATGTCAGACCGGGAAAAGCGGTAAACGATCATGTCGATGAGAAGTATAAAACCACCTATTCGGAGATAAAACAATACGATACCGCGAAATCTCCTACAAAAGTGCAACCCAAAACCGTCTACATCGATGACCCCGGTGTTTGTTGTTTGTTGGTAGCGAGAAAAAATGACATGAACGAATTTAAAGATTGGATTTTCGAGAAACTTTTACCGAAGCTTAGGAAACATCAGTACCGCGTCACTAGTTTGGAATCGGAAAATAAAGTGTTCAAGACTTTGATAAATAACGCGCAGATCCAACAAATGTTCGGTGTTCTAAAGAGGACGGATCGTGAAAATGAATATAAATTCGTAGACACGCAAAAACGTGTTTTTGACAAAGCCGTCAACGAATCGGGTGGATACGATCTATGTTTTGAAATTGAATACATAACTATCGACGATGAGATTTTAACTAAAAAGGTGTTGAGAGAAATAGTTAAAGAGGATGTGAAATACGATTATAACCGTAAAAGCAAATGTATAAAAATTCACGATGACGATTTCGACCTGATTAACCTCGTTAAAAAAACATTGTCGGAAGTGATGTTGTGGTGAAATAAATAGTAAACATTTTCCCATCCTAATAAATTCTTATTTCTCGTAATTTATTTTATTTCTTTTCTTAACCGGTGCATTATTTTTTTCCTCATAGAGAGTGATGGATATCGTCCCGTATTACGAAGAGAAGATCGAAGATAACCTTCTACCCCGACCATTACGTTGTCTGATAGTAGGCTCCTCGGGCTGCGGAAAAACGAACTTGTTGTTGAATTTTATTTATAATCCGCGCGGTCTCGTGTTTAGAAATTTATATGTGTTCAGTAAGTCTATAGAACAGCCGGCTTATGTAGAATTACGCGAAAAGTACATAGATGCTGAAAACAAGTTGAATAAGAAGATAGCATACTTTTTTAACAATTGCGAAGATTTACCTCCACTGGACGAGTGCAAGAAAAACTCCCTCGTGGTGTTCGACGACTGTTTGATGGAAAAACAAGAAGCGATAAAAGACTACTTCATCAGAGGTAGACATAAAAAACTGTCCTGCGTCTACCTCAGTCAGAGCTACGGTAAAGTCGACATGCAAGTGATACGGAACAACGTCAACCTGCTATGCGTCTTCAAACAAAACAAACACTACACGAAACGTATTTATGATGATTTCGTAGGATCGGACATGACGATTGATGAATTCGAAAAGATGTGTCAAAAGTGTTGGAGCGAACCGTTCGGATTTTTGACAATAAACACTGCTAAGAAAGCGCACAACGGAAAATACATGTTCAAGTTAAAAGACGAGTTAAACGATGTTATCGAACGATAATCGATGTGTATGCATCGTTTTTAATAAACGATTCATATACGTTATTTTATAAAAACCACGTGTATGCATCGTTTTTAATAAACGATTCATATACGTTATTTTATAAAAACCACGTGTACGCATCGTTTTTAATAAACGATTCATATACATAATATTTTATAAAAATAACGTGTATGCATCGTTTTTAGATTTTTATTCAAATTTATTTTTTTTCTTTATTTTTGAAAAGCGAAACTCTGAACCCGAAACCTATATATAGATAATATAATGAAGAGGAAAAGCGATGATAAGGAGATCATCGGCACGCTGGTGAAAAAACAGAAGATGGCCGATAAGATGTGGCCGGACGATGCCGACGTACGAATGGCTAAAAAATATGAAAAGTTACAAGAAAAATGGTTAGAAGACAGTAAGAAAAATCAGATACGCGAAGCTGAGGAAAGGAGAAAGCTTTTCAGTTCACACCCTGTGTTAGTAAATGCCAAACCGAAAGAACAATTGTTAGCGCCTCCTCCTCACCGTGAAAACAAACCGATTACCGTCGCGGAGGCTAAGAGGTTGGATAAATTGGAAGATCGATTAAAGAGTGAATTCGACACGTCTAGAAGAGCGGAAGTGGAAAAGGTGCGCGAACAAGAGAAGCAACACGAACCCATAGTTAAAGCTATAAAAGAACAGACGGAAACTTTAAAGACAGAGAAAAAACCCCGTGTCATTTTGAGAAGACCCATCCCCACTGTCGGACAGTTCAGACCTAGAACGTCGAGCACACCCGGTAGACCTGTAGGTAAAGTGGACAAAACACTTGGTAGACCGGTAGATAAAGCGGATGAAACGATAACTCCAATCGAGGACCCAGACGTATTCGATGCGTCTACAGTTTTATCACCGGCGCAAACTTCGCAGGAATTACAGAATCGTTCTATCCGCGAATTCACTGAAAACGAGGAAATTGGTGATATCGCAAAGGAATACCTCTCGAACTGTAACGATATGAGTTTCGGCGTTTATTACGATTTCGCGAATAGCAAACTCGCGATCGGATCGCAAACCATATCCATCGAAAACAACGATATCATACTGGAGAGAACTATGGACAGATACGTAGGTACCGAGGGATTGTGGTCACTCTTGACCAGAGCGGAGATCCACGGTGTACAATCCACAGCCGCGGTCGGTACGACACCGAAGGAGAGACTCATAAGTATAGGCGCGTTCACTTCTCAGGACTTTGAAAAATATAAAGATATTTTAATCAAAACACACGCTCTACATCATAACAACGATCCCACCTCACCCAGACCCAAGGCGAGCGGTGGTTGGAAATGGAAGAATTTAATAAGTGACATATGGAAAGAACTCAAACAAAAGCCGTCTTCGTCCGGCAAAGGTCTACTCGTGGATACGAACAACCCCGTGGAATATAAATATATAGACGATTACGACGAGTTGTCGGAGAGAATAAAGTTTATACAAGCCGAGGAGGAAGGGGGAAATAATAATTTTAATAACGAAAAAATCGGGATCGTTAAATTTATAAATAACGAGATTGAAAAAGTAATAACCCAACCGGAAGGTGCTAAACACATAAGACGATGTTTGTCAGCGTTAAAGGAAAATAATGTTAAAGGTGGTGAATTGTCGAATGGTACGGATTTTAAGGTTCATGTGAATAAATTAGGTTTGGCATCGGATAGGAAGAAATATATGCGCATGTTCAGTAGGAGATGAATATTTTATTTATCCGACAATTTTAAAAGTATATTTTTTATTAAGTTTAAATCGTGTTTTTATTTTTTTTATTCGAAACTGAAAACTTAAAATCTAAATATAGATATGGAAAAGTATTACGAGGAAGCGTCTGATAAGATAGAGCGGTGCGAATTCAATACCATCCAACCGGTGACCGATTTAAATTTCAATTCACCGAATAAGTTTACGACATTCTATTTTGACCATGGAGACGCGTTTTATGACAGGAGGATATTTTATCACATACAGGGGGAAGTAGTGAAAAAAGCGGATGATACGAAGTACGACGCGGTGGATCCTATCAAGTTGATCGATAATTTCCCGGCATTTTTGTTTAAGAGAATCGAATTAAAAAAACACAATCAATTGATAGACTGTGTTGATGAAGTCGGTATCACAAGTACAATTAAAGCTCTAACAACTTATAGTAAATCGGGTGAGAGCACTCATTATACGATGGGATTCAAATCTAAATTCGAAAAAGGGGTGGGTGGGTTCGAAGCTTATGGCCCGTTGTCACATCTGGGTCTTGGGTTTTTCGACGCTCTGAGATATCCGATATTCAAAGGAGGTTTTGAAATAATTTTTACAAGAAACGAAGATGATGACGCGATATACCGTTGGAAGGAGGGTACTGGCGCTAACGAAAAAACGGCGGCCGAGGCGAAGATAAAAATCACGAGTTTCGTGTTAAAAGTACCCTTAGTCGATTATGAAGGAATAAAAAAATTACCACTCATACAAGGACTAAAACGATTGAGTGATAAGGGCGATTTGACATACAGGTATTACCAGTGGCAGTGCATAGAAAAAAACTTTGTGTCGGGGTCTTCATATAGTTTCGACATATCCAACTTGTACCGGAATATATCCAACCCGCTGTTTATAATCATAGGTTTACAGACCAGCCGTAAAAACAATCAAGAGAAGGATCCGAGCCGATTCAACGCTGTAAACATAAAAAACTACCACGTTATAATCAACGGACAACGGTATCCGAAGGAGGAGCAAAATTTGGCGATAAATAATAAACATTATAGTATTTTATACGGGAGTTATTGCTCAATCAGGCAGGTGTTATTCGGAGATGAAGATGTTTATTTAAACGATGTCGATTTTGTAGACAAGTATCCGTTGTTGGTAGTCGACACGCATCACTACCCGTTCTCCACTGATAATAAAAGAAAAGATATTCAAATAAAATTGGACTTTACTAACGCCGTCGCCAGTTCGGTGGCGGATCAGGGGACCACAGCGTACGTGGTAGTTGTATCGGAGACCGGCTTCACTTACGATTTGGAAAGGAATTTAATTAGAATGTTTTGAGATGTATATATATTTTTGAAAAAATAAACTCTACGATATAAAGGGTTAGAAAATCATTAAATATTTTTTTAATTAACATATATCTTACCTTAGAATTTGAAGATGAATTTTTTTTCTTTTTTTAAGTGTCGGTGGGTATTAGTGGAAAGCCCTATCACTACGGCAAAGTTCCCACCTTCGACAGGGAACTTCTTTATGACGAAACATAATTATCGTCATACGTTATGAGAGAAACATGGAAATCCTAAAATAGGACCCTTTCTGTTGGACAGGGGTCCTAAAATGGGGTGGGACCCATATTGGGTCCCAACTAAAAACTATTCAAAAATGAGTCATTTTAAAGGTTTTTAGAGAAAAAAACTCATATTTTCTAGTCATAGTCTAGTACTGAATTTATATCTTTGTTTTTAATAAATATTTTTTTTATCAATTATAAAATTTACAATTCGAAGAGGAAAAAATAGTTTATCTATGATAAAATCGATAATTCAAAGGGGGTAACGATTCGTTACCCCTTTATAAGGAGGAAAAAAATAAAATAATATTTTTAGTAATGATCGAAATATGTCATGTATAAGTATTTAAAATATAAACAAACTCGTACCTTCTAATCCATGTCCAGTGCGGCATTCGCTTCGATATTAATCAGATGCTCGATAGGGATATTGTAGTGGCCCCAGGGAAGAGTCTCCACGCCGTCTTCACAGATATATCTCTTATCATCAGAGGGGGAGAGGGCTATCTTGCGCTGTTTGATGGAATATAAATCATGGTGTTTGCTTCTAATGGTGTTCATTGTCTCATATTTCACTTCTTTATCAAACAAACAGTTTTTATAGTCTTTTATCGACAGAAAGTCAACGACATTCTTTTTTATCCCCTTAGCTTTTTTAATCCCCTCACCTTTTTCTTTTTTATCCCCCTTCTTCTTTTTCTTCTTCTTCTCCTCCTCCCTCTTCTTCCTCTCCCCCTCAGAGTCGTAGGCGTACATTTTCGAACGTAACCCGACGAACTCATTCATAACATCACCGGCCAGTTCGTCTTTCCATTTGCCAATTACTTTTTTATTCACACGCGGCATGTTATAGGGGTTATCTGCTTTGTAATCGCTGGTATCGAAGTGGTCGATCATACTTTTTATATCCTCATAAATATCTTTTGTTTTGACGCTATAAGTCAGGCTGTCCGTGTCAGTGTACTGAACTCTGGCTTTATCACCGTATTTCGGTCTCATGACATTGTAATGAAAGTCATAAACGGCTATCTTCGAAATATCTAATATTGACATGCCTACGTAGATCGGTTTATTAAAGTATAATCTGGTTTTACCCATATGCACGGCCGCCAATGTTTCTGCGAAGACGGTGACTGATTTAAAGTTCGGTCTGGCCACTAATTTGTCAATTTGCCTGTCGTGCGTGGCCAGACGTACGTCTACGTGCTTACGTATGTTCTCCATCGTTTTACCAAACACCGCGTTATTCATCAGTTTATAAAAATCTTTCTCAAACTCGTTGGTCGCTTTTGTCCTCATATCGGTGTTCATATCGATATATTCTTTCAACCATGCCGATTGGTGGAATTTAATGCCCCTGTGGATCTTTTTTAACTCCATGCCCAATGACAAATAGAGCTGTAGGTTTTGGTAGTGCACCACGTATTTATCTTTATCGTATAAAGTCGTTAAAAGCTTTCTCTGATTCGAACCGGGAGGGCATCTGTTTTCTGGTGCTAACGGGAGGTCTTTGTGGGAGTCGTGTAATTTCCTGGGGTATTTCAAATCTACTTCCAATATAAAACCATATGCAGATTCGTTGTCGATCCAATTTCCATCTTGCAGACCACTTTCGATATCTCGTAATTCATCTTCACCCACCCAATTAAAATCGCTCTGAGGTAAATACTTCGACATGGCCCATCCGTACAAATTATTTACATCCAAATAAATGAGATACTCTTCGGGCTTTTCAGGATCGTAATCTGGTAAATATCTGTTATTGGCTCTAGTATATCTGTGGGAGCACTGAGAAATTCCGCCGCGAATGCCCTTGGTGATCATAAGTTCCATGTCGGGATCAGTCAATAACTCGAGAGCAACACCGGTCTTTTTTAACATGGCGTCCCAAGCCAGACCGGGACTCGTAAAATACCAAGCGGGATCGAGTTTGTAAGTGTCCATGCACACTTCACGGAAGTTTTCAACTATGTCGGCCAATAGCAGTGTGTCGGTTTTGTTGTACAAAAGCGTGTATTCCTTCATATTCTTAATCTCAAATTCATTCCACACTTTACGCGCGTGCTCGTAATCTTCATCTTTAACAGTTGTCTTATTCAATTCGTTATCAAAATTTTTTTGGGAAGGCAGAGACGGGCAGTCAAATTTTTCCATACTATCCATAAAATCGTAGGGAAAGATGCCTTTTCTCAAAACTAAATCTAACTTGTCGTTTTCGAAAAACTTTGCTACGTGTTTGAATTTATCTCTGGTCAGGTTCTTCGCGAGACTTTCTAAGCTGTAGTTCATAAATCTAAATGAGTCTAAAAATCTCAAGTTTACTCCACCCTCTACTTTGAGTTCAAAAGATATATATCGTTCTTCAGTCGTGGCTAAGACCGCTATCTTGTTCTGTTCGAATCCCAATAACTTGACGAACAGATGGGCATCGTAATTACTCAAGTTGTGGACAAAGATGGGTAAAAAGTGCGAGATTTGGTTGGGACCCAAATCGGGGCCCAACTATATAGGCCAGATTTTTCTTGTAACGATCATTAACATGCATCTGTAAATTAAAAACATCAAACTGTTCAAATTAATTGTATTTATTTTTTAAGTTTGAAAATCGAGAAATGACGGGAAATTGGGTTATATTAGGTTGAATATGCCCGCTGAAGGACGCTATGTGAGGTTAAATAGGGCGCTTAAAGTTGGGTTTGAATAGGGCGCTTAAAGTTAGGTTTAAATAGGGAAACTGTTCAAATTAATTGTATTTATTTTTTAAGTTTGAAAATCGAGAAATGACGGGAAATTGGGTTGAATATGCCCGCTAAAGGACGCTATGTGAGGTTAAATAGGGCGCTTAAAGTTGGGTTAGGGCGCTTAAAGTTGGGTTTAAATAGGGGGACTTAGGTTAGGTTTGAAAATTGAGAAATGACAAGGGCCCTATGTGAGGTTAAATAGGGTGCTTAAAGTTAGGGTTGTTGGGTTTAAATAGGGCGCTTTAAGGTTTGGTCCCACCAAAATCGCTCAGATTTGGTTGGGACTAGAGGTGTGCGGATATCCGAAAATTCGGATCGGATTCGGATCGGATCGGATATCCGAATCCGATCCGAGGGTTTTATAACTATCCGGTAAGACTGGCCAGATATCCGACTCTATCGGATAGACTGCATATTTTGGGGTAAATTTTAAAGAAGGATCAAATTTTAAAGTTTGGAAGGTCTTCCAAACAAAACAAGTCACTGCCGACGAAAGAACAGTAGTGACAAGCAGATAACATCGCGGAGCAAAAACGACGCTTTGAAATTCGACGTAGCGATTGCGGCTTGGACTTGGACAACGCCTCAATACGATGCGATTATGTAGTGGTATGCATCAAGCGATGTATTTCGGTTGATGATATTGCGACTCGTGATTAGATCGAGATCGTTATATACGATCAGACTATTGCGCAATACCCGACGCGATAACGATCATTTTCTTAAGATAAATTCTTCTATCGTAGCATTAAATCAGTTAACAAATAATCGTACATCCTTTATTAGATCTGTCTCGATCAGTATCCGTTACCGACGAAACATCGATTGATACGAGAGAAAATCGCAATCAAGACAAATCCGAGTTCGCCAATGACCGACAGTGACCACGTGACCACAGTCGTCTTCAGTTACCAAAACGAAATATCCCGTAAATTCCCCTTAAATAAATAGTCGTGTTGCTGTTTCGTACGACTATTTCAGGCCGTAAATATCTTAACCGGCCTGTTGATACGATGAAGTAAAAAGCCTACAATAATTTTGGGCTGCCAAAGGGTTGGCGAACCTGATCACTGTTTGTCTTTATCTCACTTTGGTTTTTTATGTCGACTTCTGCCGTCTGCCGTCTGCTTAAAAACTGAATTGACTTAGAGGACGTGTTTCTTTAAATCACCGGATTATTTTATTTTTCATTTAAGTAATTTCCTACCTAGAAATGAAAATTTGAACGATCAAAAATAACTTTTTATTTTGTTGAAATATTAATCTTTGACGAATGAAGCCGAGTCAAAGCCGACCGGCCGTATTTTCAATACGTGATTAAAATGGACATTCTTAGATAACAACAGTATAATGCTGAATTGACAACATACGCCTTAGCCTTATGATAATAGTTAGTGAGTTTGCTTGTTGTTTATTATTTAAAACAAATAGACCTTTGATCTAAATTAAATGACCAAGTTTTAATACTGAAACCTACAACATTTGAAACTTATCTTGAAATTTAGGTTAAGTTTACTGCTCAGACTTATTATTTTACTGAATTATTTTGTAGTGGATCTAAATCTTGGTTGTCAGGCATTAATGCATAAATAAAAATGTAAAGCTTTCTTCAAATATGAAGTGTTTGGTGAATCAAGTTTTATATTTAATTCTTTTGTCTAATCACTTAGGCTTAGTCACTGATCAAATAATTTATTGATTTGTGAAAAGGAAAAGAACAAAAAATACAGAGGTCTGAAAGTAAATAAATTTAGGTTGCATTGAAAAAGGAGTTTTTAAGTAGCCTAATCTTGAAATTGATATAGGCATAATAAGCTTATTCAATCAAATACTGCCTGTGCTTGATGGAAATCAATAAATTTCTAAACTCTTAACAGATAGTTAGTTGTACCTTTGCATACTTTAATAATTGACATTTGGCCTATATTAGAAACAATAAATCACAACAATCAACAACTCAAGCCTATCAAGGCAAACCTTACCTTACACATTAGGATAATATGGTAGTTCCTTGCAATTACCTTAGGCTCATGAGAAAACTTAAAAATCTGCTCATTACGCCGCATTGTAAATATCCGAATCCGGTATTATCCGATCCGAACCTGTTGTTATCCGATCCGAAACCGATCCGAACATAAGCTATCCGATCCGAATCCGATCCGATCCAAAAATTCACTATCCGCACACCTCTAGTTGGGACCCAAATCGGGGCCCAACTATATAGGCCAGATTTTTCTTGTAACGATCATTAACATGCATCTGTAAATTAAAAACATCAAACTGTTCAAATTAATTGTATTTATTTTTTAAGTTTGAAAATCGAGAAATGAAGGGAAATTGGGTTGAATATGCCCGCTAAAGGACGCTATGTGAGGTTAAATAGGGCGCTTAAAGTTGGGTTAGGGCGCTTAAAGTTGGGTTTAGATAGGGGGCCTTAGGTTAGGTTTGAAAATTGAGAAATGACAAGGGCCCTATGTGAGGTTAAATAGGGTGCTTAAAGTTAGGGTTGTTGGGTTTAAATAGGGCGCTTTAAGGTTTGGTCCCACCAAAATCGCTCAGATTTGGTTGGGACACAAATCGTGTCCCAACTATATAGGCCAGATTTTTCTTGTAACGATCATTAACATGCATCTGTAAATTAAAAACATCAAACTGTTCGACGAGTTTGTGTTTGATGCTTTAATGGACATTGGTGAGTTGGATGTTTTGGATAATATCGGTGATACTATAGGAATTAAAGTTAATCTAGAGGATTGTTGGACGTTTGAGGGAGATAAAATTACCCGTAAGAAATGTTAATTATGTTTTAAAGCGTTATAAATTGATTTTATTTTTTTTGTCAAGGTCTGTTAGGATAAATATGCTTGCTAAAGGGCCCTATGTGAGGTTAAATAGGGTGCTTAAAGTTAGGGTTGTTGGGTTTAAATAGGGCGCTTTAAGGTTTGGTCCCACCAAAATCGCTCAGATTTGGTCGAATTATTCCGTTTTTTATTCTTCCGAAGTATCAGGGCGGTAGAATCTAGTAGGAAACGGCGCGCTCGAGCCGAGCGAACGGCGCAACGGTGGTGGCGCGCGCGAGAAATAATGACGTAGCGATGACCTTGGACTTTGCACTCGTGGCGCGCGCGAGAAATAATGACGTAGCGATGACCTTGGACTTTGCACTCGTGGCGCGCGCGAGAAATAATGACGTAGCGATGACCTTGGACTTTGCACTCATACGTCAGCGATGACCTTGGACTTTGCACTCATACGTCAGCGATGACCTTGGACTTTGCACTCATACGTCAGCGATGACCTTGGACTTTGCACTCCACAGCTACGTCACAACTGATGACGTCACGGGTCGTACCTCTCGTACCTCTCATCGTTGGTGAATCGGCCTTACTATACTGCTAGTTTTCGAACTCGAAGTCATGAATGACGCTTTACACGTTTGTTCCAAATTTCATCAAGATCGGACCTTTTTTACAAAAGTTATCGCGCCTACGGACAGGTATATATATATATATATATATATACATATATATGAAAATGAACGAACGGTGTTTTTGGGGTCTAGGGACCTCAAAATGAAAAAATAACATGGTCCCGGGCTTAAGTCTCACCGTGCCGCCTACGGTAATAGGTACTTCACTATAGGGGAAATTCGCTAAAACTTCCTGATCCCCGAACTATGCAGAAAACGTTTAAATCACAGCCGAATTTGGTTTCAGCAGGATGGGGCAACTGCCCACACAGCCGGTGAGGTGATGAACTTCTTAAGAAGCAAGTTCCGTGGCCGAGTCATCTCGCGTTTCGGGGACATTGTGTGGCCAGCTCGCTCCCCGGATCTCAGCGTTTGTGATTTTTTCTTGTGGGGATTGCTGAAATCTAGAGTATACGCAAATAAACCCCGCACATTGGATGACCCTAAGGAGGCCATACGTCAAGAAATAGCCAACCTGTCTCCTGCAATGTTAGGGAAAGTGTTTGAAAGTTTCAGTGCAAGATTGGAAGAATGCATGGCCCGAGATGGACATCATTTGAAAGACGTCATCTTCAAATCTTAAGCGGAGCAAATTCGCCCTTTTTCAGTTATTTTTATAAATGTTCATAAATACCAAACTGTAATATGCAATAAAACACTTTTTATCACTATAAACGTTTGAGTTATTTACATTTTAAAACCGTCAGATCTTTTTGCCGCACCCTGTATGAAATCCAAATTTTAAATATGTGATCCAAACTCAAAATTGCATTCATACTGAAAAGTTTTATATTCATACAGTTAAGTTAAAATTCAGTCTCATAGTTCGGAACAATTATTTTTTTGTTTTTCCAAAACAAAAATCTCCTTTTTTGTTTTATGGCTCTTCAAATGGAAGTAAAACCCATTAAAGCCCATAAATTCGTTGGTACAAGAACTTAAATCGATACATGTAGGAATACTTCAAACTACAAATGCTACATTATGCAACAAAAGGAATGGATGATTAAACTCAAAATATAATATGAAAAAGTAACAATACTAAAATAAAATAACATTTTACTTTAATAAAATTATTTACAAACATGTCAGTATAGCTAACAATGCTATATAATAGTTAGTATTAGTATTTTCTTTAAAAATCAACATACCTCCTCACAGAACGTGCACTCAAACTTGCGCCCCATGTGCATCGACCTCTCGTGCCTTCTCAATACTGATTTACTGGCGAGTTGCCTTCGGCACTTGGTGCAGTGGAGGTCCGACAGCACGAGGGGCTCCGACGCTGGCGGCCCGGCCTTCAGTGCCTAGCAGTGATGGGCCTTGCGGGTCTGGGTAAAGACCTTTCGACACGCTGGGCACATTAGTTTGCCCTATAAAAAAGGCACAATGTTGGTTCTGATTTGTCATAGGTAATGAGTCTTCTAACATTTCTTTTAAGCTACATAGTTCCTTGAACACTTAATGATGAACTGCTCTATATTTCGATTTCCTGTTGTATACAAACATATAGCGTGTATTTTATTTCAAGGACTCGCTACTAGTCCAGTAAATCTACGCAAAAAACACTCTTTAACTTAGAACAAATAGCAACGCAAGCGTTTTTGATGGGAGTAATGGTTTAACATATCTAAAATCAGACAAAATCAGTCCACGGGAAATCCCTTTTTTTGTTTTATTTATGGGCATCACCCACCTTAAAGTTTTTATGCGGCGTTGCTTCCAGCGACGACAGTAGTAATCCTCTTGTCAGTTGTTAAAATTATTTTACACATAACACGACACGTACACGAATAGTGAACGCCACATATATTACCGACGTTTCGAGAAACAAAAATAACGTTTCCCGTTATCGAGGGACTTGTCAAAATTTACGACCGACCCGAGCCGAGCGCCGAACCACAACTATAATACCTTAAGGTGGGTGATGC
This sequence comes from Flexamia atlantica, assembly GCA_035578135.1. Taxonomy (NCBI): domain Eukaryota; kingdom Metazoa; phylum Arthropoda; class Insecta; order Hemiptera; family Cicadellidae; genus Flexamia; species Flexamia atlantica. The sequence continues at coordinate 43,949 of JAQJVK010000142.1, read as the reverse complement.
CCATAAATAAAACAAAAAAATATTACACCCTGCCTACTAGCATGTATTTACACAAGGGAAATGCCTTAATATTACATTTCCAAGTAGCGGTGTACAATGGGAAAATTATAAAATAAGACGTACACTGCATTTTTAACCACAATTTATCGATATATAAACTTAAGAACACTCACAAAAATTAGGGGTGTAGTACTCCATATTGATAGGATAGTCATTTTTAGCCTTCATCTTGGATTCGCCATAGTGGATACAATTTTTTTTTAAGTTTAAAGTGGTGTTGCGACCCATCATTACAAGTTATTTCAAATATAAAGGTAGGGTGGTGACCGACATTTTCAACTAATTTTTGATGCTGAATTGAATGCCGCAATCCTTTTTGTAATATTATATTTAGTTTCATTCTTCAGATATCGCCTTTTTTGATATTGTAAATTAAAAAATTGAGATATCTTGAAAATGAAGAAAGATATAACAAAACGAATTGCAGCATTCAGTTCCGCGTGAAAAGTTAGATGAAAAAGATGGGCCACAACACCATATTTTTTTTAACATAACTTAGCTCACATCAAAATGGTGGATCCAAGATGGCGCCCGAAAATGATAAATCAGGCAGACACACTAAAAAATGACTCAACAATGACTGCTGGTGGTTACTTATCGTTACCTAGCTTCATTCTGAGATTATGGACTCACTTTTACAATGCATAATGTTAAAATGAGTTAAAAATACAGTTTATTAAACCCTAATATATTAAGAATGGGTCATTATTTTTGAAAACAGGTTGCGGCAATGAAACCAGTATAAAACTCTAATTCAAAATACTGGGCCACAACACCAAGTTTACTTAAAATAAAATATTTTGCATCCAATACAGTGGATCCAAGAAGATGGAGGCTAAAAATTACTATCCTATCAAAATGAAGTACTATACCCCTAACAGTGATTCTTGTTATTCCTAAGTTCGTATCTCGATAAATTTAAAAAATCCAGTGTAAATATTATTATATAATTTTGGCATTGTAAATTGCCATTTAGAAACATAATTTTAGGGGTTTCCCCATTGTAAGGGTGGGCGAATACTCGACAGTCGAGTAATTACTCGAGTAGTTGCTACAACTCGAGGTCGAGTCGAGTAGTTAGTTAGTCCCGCTGTTTACGCGGCAGCCGAATTTACGAGCGATTTGTGCGATCAAATTTTACAGCCGATCGCGAGTTACGCAAAGCTACATCTGCCATTTATCCGCAATCGGCAGATTGTTTATCGCGGCACTGCCAGTGTCGTCTCGCCGGTACCGCGAATGCATGCGTGCGAAAGTAACAAGTATACGACATTGTGCCCACCCGTCTGTTAACTGTCCGTCGTGTTTAATGTTTTCTCGTTCTTTTAAATGTTCGTGTATGTGTATTTGTGTAATGTACTGTTTTTAAAACTTTTGACAACGTGCGTCTACGGCAGCTCAACTGACCACGTGAACATGACACCAATGAGTGTCAAACCTAGGTCGTGTTATCGACTAATTTGGGTTGGAGACTGGAGAAAAAGGTAATATAAAACCAACATAGTTATCCTACCAATCCAGGGGCACCCAAAATGAATAAACTTCCTATCAATGTTCAGGCACGTCTGAGATTGATTTTTCAAAAAATTTGAAAAACAGTAAGGGGAGGGGGCGATAAAACTCACCTTTTATCGTTATATATTTTACAAAATACTAAAAATAAGTAAGTTTAGATGGGTTTCAGAAATATATAATAACTTCAAAAGTTTATAATTGTTTATGATCTGTTATTACCTATTTGATAATGCGATTTATATTTATATTATAAATTACCGGGAAAGACAGGCCGAAATCAGATATCTTCCACATATTTATTCCTGCGAAATATAGGAAGTTTACTGGTTTAACGTCGCAGTGCATCCACCCTATGATGCTATGAAACTCGTGGATGCACTGCGACAGTGATCGGTTACATTCGGTCTTGCTCATCCTGAGCTCTCGCTCACGGAAGACGACAGCGTCTAAGCTGCAAACAAAAATTATGATAAAGATAGATTTGCCTATAGATAAACTTCCCAACAATTAAAAAATAAAAATTGAAGTAAAACAAATGTTTTTAAAACAAATAAGGGACAAATTACGTTATCTGCCCACAACGTAAAAACTTTTTCCTATTGGCTGTATACGTTTTATGGCTGTATTGACTGTATTGGCTGTATACGTTTTATGGCTTTATTGGTTACTGGATAGTTTGCCAAGCATATTGGAATCATTTCTGAGCAATTCGGTCAGTATTGTTGTCGCTCTTACCTTGTCAGTCAAACATACAGCAAGCCGTAACATCGACGACGCATCGCCAAGCCGGCCGCTGGTTGGGTTGGTTAGGCTAGATCAGGTTAATTTATTCTATAAAATACGGTATTAAAGATAAGATTATATTTGATCCTACAATAACTTAATCCAACCTAACCTAACCCCTCCTCTTGTGTTGCCGCCACTACAGGTAACAGCGACATGAGATAAGAAAGATAACAGCTCATAAGAAAACTCTCGGGTATAAAATCAGGCCGTGAATGAATAATATTTGTTTACATAATTTGTCTTTTACATCTCCAATTGCCTCTATACATCCTATTTATTTGTTGTATTACTGTCAAATCTTATATTACTTTGTTATATTGGAAATATACAGTTGTGGGCAGATAAGAAATTTGACCCAAATAAGTAAAAGAAATTTGACCCAAATAAGTAAAAGAAGAAATCAATCTAATTTTTCATTATATTTAAAATTTAAATCAAAATCAAATAATCATTAACATTTAGTGCAATTAATCTATTATCAAATACGGCAATAGTTTCGTGGGTCACGAATCACTGGTGGGTCGTGACGTGGTTACAACACTAATAGTTAATAATAAAATACCCCTGCTGCAGCAAACCAGCATACTCAGCAAATTTCTGTAGCATAGAATCACATTTTAACTCAACATAGGCGATGTGTGAAGATTTTTTTATTTCCTCCATAAGAATAAAATAGGGAATGAGTATGCAGATCTGCTGCAGCCGGTTTGCATAACTTGGCGGTTTCAAATCAATATCCAATGGATCTGAACTGTAAGAAGCCACACCAAGATTTATCAAGATATGTTGAGGAATAAGCGAGATATAGATTTTTCTTATTTCCCATAAAGATAATGTAAGGACATACTGTGTTTACCGCTTTCAATATCTCGGTAACCAATGGACTTAAAGCAATGTTTTAATACAGTAGAGCGCCGATTATCCGAACTAAAAACAACAAGGGGACAAGGGGTGTTCAGATAATTGAATATTCGGATAATCGAACATGAAAAGACAACATTTTAAAATTATACATGTAACGTAATTCTTAGTAGTAAAAAGGCTAAAAAGTGATAAAAAAAATTATTCACGTAATTTTATTATGAAATCTATCAGAATACATGGATATCCCGGTGCGACGAGAGTTTCGGTTGGCGCACGAATTTGAATTGCTTGAGAATCATGTTCAAAATATGAATTATTACGGCATTCGGTTAACCGATGGTTCAGATGACCGATGTAAAAATACCACCATTATTGTAAAAATATTGTAAGTAAATCTGTTAAAAAAATTCAAAAAGATCTTTGTTGTAGTTGGCTTTTACACAATATACATTGTCGGACACTAAACAAAATCGGATCATAAAGTACGGTTTGTTATGAGCTTTTAAATGGGCGCAGTTTTATGGGTGGCTCAAAAAACTGCCCAACCACCAGTGCATCAATTAACCTGTACACAGATGGTCGAGTCAGTAGACCTCACTGTCCGACCACCAGTGCATCAACTAGCCTGTACCACAGAGAAGAATCTAACAGAGGTCGCTTTTAAATGTGTCTTCTGTTGCGCCCAAGTGCTTGCTAATTACAGTTAAATCCAGCTACAGTTAAAATACTAGTTACTAGTTATATCCAGTTTCTAGCTACAGATAAGTTAAATTAGGAGAGGGCAGCGACGGTGCTGGTCTCTCGCGGCGTTAATGGTGAACTATTTTTTTATAAGTCCTCGAAACCAGCGCTCGACACCAGCTGAGCGCAACATTAGAAGATACCTCTGTTTGACTCTCCTCTGTGCCTGTACACAGATGGTTGAGCACGCCAGTACAGAAGAACAACTTTAGGTGACTGAGTTCCTCACTATGTAATAGTCTTTTGACCCCCATAACTATTGCCCTCCCGCCCCCATCCCGCCCCCTCCCGCTCCTTGCCATCACGGCCAGCGTGGTAGATGCTACTCCACCACATAGGTTGTCATAAAACTGACAAATCAACCGCCCGTAGTAAAGATATTTCGGTTAACACGACAGTCGGTATGAGGCAATGATGCATGAGAAGGCCAAATGTCCACAAGTCATCGACATAGAGTGTAATTATATAAATATTTTTGCCAATTTTTCTACGATACACACAAGGTTCTGAGTTTAGTCTCTAGAAATTCTAAGATGTTAACACATTATTGATTTTCTCGTTCCACATCCTCAATGACTGTTTGAGACCATAAATAGACAATTTTAACAAACAAACTTTGTCTTCTTTTCCCGGTACAATAAAGTTTTCAGGCTGCTGCATATATACCGTTTCTTTTAGATCTCCATTCAAAAAAACAGTTGAAAAATCCAAATGATGAATGTCAAGATTCATTTCTGTAGCAAGAGCCATCAACATTCTGAGAGTTGAGTTTCTAACAACAGGAGAAAAAGTTTTTGTATAGTCAATGCCATACTTCAGTGTAAATCCTTTTGCTACCAATCGAGCCTTGTACTTTGTTATATCTCCATTACTGTCTCTTTTTATTTTGAACACCCATTTACTCTTGATAGGTTTTGCTCCTTTAGGTAAGTCGACTAGTGGCCAAGCGTTACTTTCCTTGAACGAGAGATACTCTTCTTTCATTGCTTTTTCCCAAAGATCTTTTTCTTTTCCATTCAGTGCTTCAAATACACTTGTTGGGGTATGATCACGATCATGAACCACATTGTAAACTTGAAATTGTTCCATATCTTTTGGTTTTCTTTCCCTTTCAGGATACCTTCTCACAACTGCTTTCTGGGCTTCATCTTCTAAATCGTTTTCGACAATATCTGTGTCAGAACTTGTATTCGATTCTTCTTCCTGATAAGAAGTATCTTCAGTTGATGTATTGCCTGATACAACTTCAGTATCTGAGTTCATCGCAGCTTCAGTTTCTTGCTCTGACTCATCATTCGTAAGCTTAACAAACTTGTATGATTGGTTATCTTCAGTTACAGCCCCCCCTTCAACTGGGTTTTCCATGATTATTTTGGAAGGATATTGAGGATCGACTAACCTGTAGGCTTTCGAGTTTTGGGAGTAGCCGACAAAAATAAGCTCACGACTTTTGGGATCAAGTTTCTTCCTCAGTGTTCTTGGAACATGAGAAAAAGCTCTGTAGCCAAAAACTCGCAAATGACTGAGGTTCTTGTTGGTCGACACTTCTTCTGATGTTTTCCCAAAAACAGCTTTGGTGGGAGACCGATTCTTCAAATAAATCACTGTTTTAGCCGCTTCACCCAATACTTTTTGTCCAATCCCGAATCATGCAACAAAGCACGAGTCTTTTCAACAATCGGACGATTCGCCCTTTCAGCAACGCCATTTTGAGATGGTGAAAATGGAGCACTTGTTTGATGTTGTACTCCAAAAGATTTTAGGAAATCCTCTAACTCCTTGTTCACAAACTCACCCCCATTATCAGTACGAAGTTTCTTCAGATGCTTACCAGTTTCATTCTCTACCAGTGATTTCCATTCTTTGATTTTTAAAACAACTTCATCTTCTTGCTTCAAAAAATAACCAAAGGTTTTTCTCAAAAAATCATCTGTGAGAGTTAATAAATATCTTGCTCCACCATGTGAATTTACACTCATGGGGCCACATAAGTCAGAATGCACTAACTCTAAAATCTCTGTAGCGCAAGTCCCTTTCTTCTTTTTAGAATAAGGAGTTGTAGTTTGCTTAACCTGTATGCAGGAAACACAAGGTGGTCCTTGACCAGAATAGGTCATGCCAGTCGACATTTTGTCCCCCAATAAATTCATGGACTTTCGACTTAAATGAGCGAGGCGACGACAGTGCCGTAGCTCTTCCTTGTTATTGTCCTTACCTGACTGTTCAACAAAATTTACTAGACCTTTCGTAATCTGGATCAATGTCCAGTTTGTAAAGACCATCCTTATAGAGGACTTTTTATTTTACGTCTGACAGTAAACTTCTTATGGGGGACTTCCTTTATTTTTTTATGCTGCTTTTAAATATATAATTTAATTTTTGAAATTTCCCATCATTTTTCCATTATGTTGGATAACTTAGTTTTTGATCCTCAACGAACCCTGTATTTCATGGTCTTTTTACCTCACAGACTATCTTAAAACACTTTTTGTGCCTATGTCCATTTTTACGGTACCATCCCATGTATTCCTCATGGAACAAAAGGAAATTTAAAATAATACATTTCCACGATTGAACCTCAACTAAAAAATATTCGTATGATTTGATCTCAACTAAACACGCATTTTTAGGCACTTTAAATCATGATACGCGTGATTTAACTGAATCGTTTTCAATATACAGACAACCAACAATTCACTATTGCATTCAATTGGGAAAAATCAAACTGCTCATATTTCCTTAACCATTGGTTTTAGGAAAAAATACTTAAGAACAAAAGTATCTTTAAGTGATATGTAAAATAGAATTAAAATACCATAATATGCGTTCCATAAGAAAAACAAAGTTGTCCTCCTTCTTGGAAAACTGGCAGGGAATATCAAAAATTGAAATACATCAATACATCCCTAAAATTAATTTAGGGTGGATGACCATTTTTGTCCACCATCTTGGATTCGCCATTTCGGATACAACATATTTATTCAAACGTAAATGTGGTGATGTGACCCATCATTTAAAACTAGATTTATACAATGGTTTTAATGCCGCAATCAGTTTTTAAAAATATTGACTTATACTTTAGATTTCATAGACTTTAATAATAATTGAAGGGGTCCCCCGTAAAACGTTCTAAGCGACAAAAACCTAGTTTCGAGTAATCAAGCGTTAGAAGTTTAATTCTAAAATTTGCGGTTCTTTCAAGGTTAAAACTTATAAAAATGTATATTTTTTTAATACCCTATTTATAACATCATTATGTAGCCTTATACTTAATTTATACTTGCCATTACAAATTTTAAAGCATTTTACGTGTTTTTTTTTGGGGTTATAATGTTCTAAATGACTGGCGTTTGAAACGTTCTCTGACGGACTGCTCTTCTGCTTTGGAGGAACACATCTGGGAGTGTATAGTAATACCAACATAAATGAAAATAAAACTGAATATAAAACATTTTATTAATGAAAAATTACAAAAACATAGTATTGTTACATAACGCAATATGTCATTTTGCTTAAAGTTATCCAAATGTGGTGCTTAAAACATTATTCTACACTTCTTTTGGGGGCAATTTTCTAGGCCTTGGCTTCTTAGTTTTTGAAATATAGGGTAATCCAGCTTTTCGATATTCCTTCCTGGTCTTATCCTTCCACTTTCCAAAATTTACTTCATATGTTTTATTTTTATTTACACAATTTTGGTCGCTGGGTGACAACGCAACGACTGGCAGGGAGTCCATCTTTCGGCGAATAGCACGTTATTCCCCAAAAAGTCCGTGCAGACTCGTGAAGCACACCAACTTTGACAGACAAAATCAGGGCTGCCAATTCAAATATCCTTAAAACAAAATATACCACAGTGTAACTCTGTGTCCTAGAGAACCTTTTTCATTGAATATCTCCGATTTTGAAATTTTGTCGCTTAGAACTTATCACGGGGAACCCCTTCAATTACTTCCATTTTGAATTCCAACCGCTCACCATAAAAAATTGTCGTTAAGAGGGGAAATCCAGGTGGTGGTAAATCCACCATTTAACACTGGTAAAATGTATTCATCGGTGAGTGGGGCTGAAAGCAGCCGTCAGTAAATAATTTTTGATCACATGGATTTCAGACAGACGATTTTTTACATCATATGGCAATTTTGTTATTTAAAGGCTTTGAAATATTGTCGCTAAGAACGTTCTATGGGAGATCCCTTCAATTTTTATTTTTTACTTATTTTTACAGTGCGCATTGTATAAATAAGTCCATAATCTCAAAATAAAGATAATGACAAGTAATCACCAAGAATCACTGTTAAAACATTTTTCCTCGATTTTCACCGATTGAACATTTCAGGTACCCTGTTGGGTCCACCATTTTAAAACGAGGTCATTTATTTCAAAAGTAAAAGTGGTGTTGTGACCTGTTGTTTTCAACTACTTTTTCATGCTGAGTCGAATGCCATAATTTATTTTGAATCGTAATTTATCATTTTTGAAATACAGTAGAGTCCCGCAAACCCGGACTTCGATAACCCGGAATTCTGGATAACTCGGGAAGCCTACCAGAGCAATAAAGTGCATTGAGATTCAAGGCCAGAGCACGGTGTGACACATTTAAAACAGTTTTAGTTTTTCTTTAAGTTTGTTTTGTAACTAATATAGTTCTTATATTTTTTACTATGCAATAAATAAATGATTTCTAATAGAAATAACAGAAACTATTCTTATTTTTTCTTATTTTTACTCATTTCCCGATAACTCGGAATTTTCACAAACCCGGACACCGTTCGGTCCACATTAGTCCGGGTTTGTGGGACTCTACTGTATCGCCGTTTGTTAATTTATAATCCTAAAATAGGCGTTATCTCAAAAACAAAAAATGATAATTCAAAACGGATTACAGCATTCGATTCAGTATGAAAAATAATTTAGAGCAATGGGTCATCACATTACCTCATTTGAAATTAATTACCTCATTTCAAATTTTCTAGGCAGTTTCACGTTGTAATTAATGAAATCACATGGAAATGGCTTAAGAATGACTGACGGTGGTTACTTGTCATTATCTAGTTTTATTTTGAGATTATGGGATTGTTTTTTACAATGTGTAATATTCAAATAAGTTAAAAATAAAATGTTAAAAATGCATGATATCTCATGAGTCAATATTTTTTTAACGGTTTATGGCATTGAAACCAGTGTAAAAATCTAGTTTAAAGTATTGGGTCACAACACCACCTTTACATTTGAAAAATCTAAATTTGGTGTAAAATAAGGTGGATCCAGGATAGCGTCCAAAAATGTGGGACTCCAATAACATACGACCTACCCAACAACGTTCGGGCAAGTCTGGGATTAATACTTCTACAAAAAATGCGGAAAACAGAGGGGAGGGGGCCTTTAAAACTCACCTTGTATCATTACATATTGTTTGAAACACCGAAAATAAGGAAATCTAGCGGTATTTCAGAAATATATAATTACTTCAAGAGATGTATAATGTGTTATTCCCTTTTTCACAATGCGATTTATATTTACATTAGAAATTACCGGTAATGAAAGGCCAAAGTCATTTTAATTGTCATCTTGAGCACTATAAATCAAGTAAGTTTTATATAAAAACTGATGTGTGACAATCCTCGAATATTATTTGTTTGTGGAGACCAGATTTAGCCTGAACATGGGCTAAACTGTTGAATCTGTCTCCACCTTCATCTTAAAAGTAGACAGGTTCAAAAACCTAAAGAAAATTTTAAGAATATATTCTTAAAACTCTTAAAATTTTATACTCACCGGAGCCGGGGGAGGGTCGTTGTTCCAGACGTTGGAAGGATGTGGTATATATATAAATAAATACCTCCACGCGGACAGCCGGCCACCCTGTGCTGCTTTGATGTTTTCGTACTCTTACAGTATGGCGACATCTGGGGCAGTTCATGCTTGGCGTCTCAGGCCCTAAAAATATCTTTATTGCTTTAAATTGTTTTAGTCGAATAAGTTACAAACATGTCCAATTAAATTAATTTTACAATTATAATAATAATTTCACTTAAATTTACGGTACAATTAAATAATGAGATTTAATGAAATTTTTCTATTGTTCTCACTTTCTTTGTAAACAGTCCCAATCAATATATATATATATATATATATATATATATATATATATAAAGTTGTGTGGTGGTATATTTAGTGCTACAGCCAAAACTACGTGTTGTTGACCCTTGATCTTGGTATCAAATTAAAGCTTGGAATCTCATGATGTACACTATGATGATTGGGTTTCGATATCTTAAAGGGTGTTTCGATAACTCACAGGATCGTCCGAAAGGGACCTATGTCAAGGATTTTATTAGTACTTTAGGTTTTATTTGTTTATATCAAGACATAAGGTTTAATTTGAAATGGTTACCGTGGATGCAGTGGTTGCCAACAGAATGCAGAACCTACTATTGTTTTTGTAGAACAGGTGAAGACAGTCTTATTTAGCAAATGTGTTTTTATTCACGATTTCAATTATTTAGTAAATTTTTACTGTTAGGTTATGTTATTAAAAACATAAAGTGCACTAAAATGTAGAGTTACATTTTGTTGTTTTAAATTCAAAGTTAGTTGTAAAAATAAGATGAGATAATGTCAAAAAGTAGGAGAAAATGTTTGCAATTCCGTATGTTATCACATCGACGAAAGATTGCAAGAAAAAATGAAACAACGAAGAAAAAGAAACACAACTAAGGGTATCACGGGGAAAATTCACAGCGACATCAAGAAACACTAACTTAACAGATTGAAACAGAAAGGGAGACAGACACACAAGGTGATGAACGAAATAATCACAACAGAGATGGAAAACCTTCGAAAAAGAAATGAAACAGAAGAAGCTGATTTAAATTAAACAATTTACAAGCTGTTTGCAAAAGGACAGGCAACTATAATTTGGACCGTAAAGGACACATTATTGCATTCAAATGTAGATTACATGGAACACCCGAATGTAGTAATTTGCAAGATGGAGAAAATTTGTAGTCATTGCATAGCAAAGAAATTAATTCAAAAATGAAATGCTGTTTGAAAGGGAAAATAAGTCTGCTACCACCAAATATGCCACCCCCGGCTTTCTCAAATATATATATGGAGAAACATAAAAATACATCAAATTTTTATATTACATTAGACGTTATAATGCTTGCTTCCAAATTACGCCTTTTGGAGCTACTAATTAGGTCTTCATAAGATTTTTCAACCCAGCAAAGCGGGTTATCAACGGCTAGTCTATATAAATAAAAACAATCCCTGTTTCTTTGTGATTAAAGAACTTTTTTAACATGTGCATCAAATTGGATCTTCTTTTTTAGTTGAGTCCGTCATAGTGGGACAAGGTTTTAGTGGAATACAATTTTAAATCCGACCCAAGGGCTCGGTCCCAATGTCCCACTGTCCTTTCCAATGAAGCTTCTCAGACTTGAATAATCTATATATTAATACGCAAGCGGTTTTCTTTTCACAGTCCAACCGCAATAACGGCTGGACCGATTTTAACGTTTGAGGTATCAAATTAAAGGGAATCTTATGTAGATTTGTCAACAAGTCTCAGAATTTTAAACAAGGGCGTCACTTAAGTACAGTAAAGGGCTGAAGTTTCGGAACAGTGGCGCTATTCATCGACATTTGATCAAGCTCAGTTTACTTTGTTTACAAACTGAACATATGGCCAAGCTCTGAAATAGTTCTACAGGTAAACCACAGATAGCAGCAATGAATTACAATTAATTTTTCGAAAAGAGCAGTTTTTATTTGTACAGCTGGTTTGGCTTTGTTTTCAACAGTTTTCTTTTTTAAAACATTTATAATGTAATTTAGGTTATGTTATGACGTTTTTAAAGCTGTTAAACATTGCAGTTACCGTTTATACAATGTAGTTTAGTGTTTTTAAAGTGGTGCATTAAGTGTTTTAATGTGTGTTTAAGTTGGTGCATTTATAATGCCACCGATTAGAAGACGAACGTTGAGCGGTCGGAGGAGTAGGAAAGAACCGCTGGCATCGCCCTCTCGATGTAACATTTGATGCTTCTTCCAACCCCAGACCAATGAACTACTAAAAATGTTTTTATTGCGGTGGGTTGCATTTCAAGAATGAAAAGCCTGGTAGAGTAGTGCGTCATTTACGCGTTTTTGCCACAAAGGAAATGTTGCCTATAAAGACAGCCGTTCCCTACAATATCTGTTTTGGCGATAATTATCAATAAGATGCAGCGGCAATCCCTAAACAAAGGAAGTCATTGCTTATGGCGCCAGTGTTTGCCCTCGGTCAGCTACATGTTGCTGTAAGCAGAGCGTGATCTTTTGCCGGTGTTAAAATATACATTTCAGAAAAAAGAGGACATGGTGAAATGAAGGTGTTCCCTAAAAAACCGTTTACGTTTACCAGACACTCCTGCGGTAGATCAAATTAACTTTAATAGTTTCAGTAGTTAAACCATAATTTTGTTAATGAAGTTAGCCCTTTGATTAAACTTTAAAAGTATATAAGTAGGCTTATTATTCTTCATTATTTTACCACTTGATTTTTGCTCGATTTCGACCTACGTGTTATCTAGTTATATTTTACTATGTAACAGAGATTTACCTACGAAAACTTGTCAACTTAATTTAATACTCATTTACAATTCATGAAAGTAATCAAAACTTCACGAAATATATTTAAAAATCAGAGGAGATAACGCTTCTCAGTTTTTAATCATAGTAGAAAACTCACATCAATAAATTTTTTCATTTCCTTTTTATACGCCTTTTTTCTCTTTTTGTATATCTTCTTTAGGTACTTCTTCTCAGTATGAGAACCCCTCCCCCACAAATCCGGGAACATTTCCCGTGCAGATCTGTTGGCAAAAAAAAATGTTTCGTTCAAAACATAGATTAATACAAAATGAAGCAATGTTATACAAATAAAACTGTCTTCATAATTGAAGTGTACGGTACTTATTACTAAAGGCTGATCGGGAGTTAAATGAAAACACTTCTTTATATATTTGAGCCTACGGCTGACGGACCGGGGTAATTGGAGGTTCATGATAGACTGACCGATGCCGATGGTCGGAGGAAGGGATGAGGTCTGCACAGGCATCAGGTGATCTCGGCAGCCAATAGGATTTTATTAAAAATCGCATGATGCACATGACGTCAAATCGTATGATATGTGGCCTGATACATGGCGTGATACAGTACTGAATTGATTTCTGGAGATTTTACAATTTTTCACAAATATGACTTAATTTATAAAACATTTTTAAATTGGAAATTATAATTATTTAAATCAGTAATTAAATACATTACAATAATTTTAAAATTAATTAAAAAAATCTTGAACTTATATAGATTGTAATAAATGAGCTAAATTTTTTTGCAAGTTATCTTGAGGGTAGGAGACAGTCTGTTTTTAAAGGGGGTGAGTGGTCGAAAATCGCTAAAGTCACTTGTGGTGTGCCCCAGGGGTCCATTCTGGGCCCATTACTTTTTATTACTTGTATTAACGATCTCCCTCAAAATTTAAGTACACCAACTTGCATTTATGCGGATGATACAGTCTTGTTGTCTTTTAATTCTGATTTCAAGGAACTTCAAAATTTAGCAGCATCCACACTTAATCTGGCTTCTCAGTGGTTTCAATGCAACAACTTTTTCTTAAACAACGATAAAATCCAATCTGTAGTTTTCACGCTGAAAAATATGTCAGGTTTTGAATCCGCACCTCAGACATCAGTTGTAAAATATTTAGGAATGATGCTAGATACTCAGCTGAACTGGGCCCCGCATGTTGATCTGGTGTGCAAAAGAATTTCCCGTGTAGTCTTTTTGTTAAAAAAACTTCAAAATTGTGTTCCTTTTCAATGCTTAATTATGTCTTATTTTGCTTTTTTCCAGTCGATATGTAATACGATTCATACGATATGGAATAATTTTTTATGGTAATTCTTCAAAAGTAAAAATATATTCTTAATTCAAAAGAAAGTTGTTAGGCATCTCACAAATTCGTCATGGGATGCTCACTGCAGACCCCTATTCAAAAAATTACGGATTTTAACAGTTTACAATTTATTTATATATGACCTAATTTTGTACACTGTCAATAACCAAAGTAATTACTGTTAAAGAAGTGAAATTCATTCCTACTCCACTATAAATCGATCAAATTTTGAAATACCCCATTGTAGAATTAAGAAAACGCAACTAGTCATTTTGTAGTAGGTGTAAAACTTTGTAATAAACTTCCTAAGTCCATTTTTTCCTCATCTTTAAATGTTTTTAAAAAACACCTTTATAACTGGCTGATTGAAAATCCATTTTATTCAGTGCAAGAAGTTTTTCAATTTCCAACGAGTGATATTTCTATTTAGATTATTTATTTAGAATTAACTGTTGGATTGTATATTTATATGTAATGATAATGTAAAAGTGTGATGAGTTGATGTTGACATTGTCTGTAACCAATTATGTGTTGATTGACAATAAAATATTCTTATTCTTATTCTTAGCTGTTGGGTAGCAGCAAACATACACCCAACATTTTCATTTTTCTCTGTGAAATACTAATATATTTTCGTGTTTTATTGATTTATCTCTTTATGTTTGTGTTTTGTATTTCTGTAAAGTTATTAACTTCATAATGTAATGTTCTGTGTCAGTGTTTTCCTTTCCTTTAGGTCTTTTTTCCTCTTGAACACGTTCAATTAATTTTTAGTAAGGTTATTTGTTTGTTTTTTGTTTTGCTACCATGACAACAGACTATCACCACGATCACGACTATGAATCTTCCTCTAAACCCATAGAACCAACGACTCAGTCAGAACTCTCTGATGACATCGAGTCACCAAGTTCCTCAAATACTCCTGGCAAACGGTTTCGAACAGAAATAGCAAGAGAAATCTAAAATCTGAAATTTCGTCAGAAAGACAAGAACGTAAACGGCATCGAGTTGGTACAAACGCAGGGAACAGGCAGGCTACTGATGTACCAATTGAGCTTACAAACTCCTTCGAACCCTTGTCCTCCGCGCTCGACAGCTCAATGGACCACGAAACCTTGGCTTCCGGTTCAGGTGAGTCTAAGCCACCTCCAATTTTCCTCTCTGGTGTTACGAATGTAGCTCCAATGTCCAATGATTAAAGCTCTAGACTCAATTGTAACTAGGTCCGGCTATTCATATAAGTGTCTTAATCAAGACAACATTAAAGTATTCCCTTCATCCTCTAACAACTATAGACTAATTGTTAAAGGCTTAAGAGACTTAAATGTGTCCTTTCATACTTACCAATTAAAACAGGAACGTGCATATAGAGTTGCTCTAAGAGACATGCATTATTCTGTAAGCACTGTGGATTTGAAAAGCGCGATTGAAGATAGCGGTCATCAGGTAAGATACCTCACTAATGTCAGAAATAAATTCACCAAGAAACCTATGTCCCTGTTTTTTATTGACTTAGAACCTAAAGCTTATAACAAGGACATATTTCAAATCAAGTATTTGTTGAAAGCAAAAGTTTCATTTTAGTCCCCTAATAAAAAGAATGAAATTGTCCAGTGCAAACGCTGCCAGCGTTATGGACACACTAAGTCATATTGCCATAACGCATTTCGTTGTGTCAAATGCTCGCAGGAGCACGACACAAGAGCATGCCCTAAGCCTCCATCAACACCCCCAACATGTGTATTGTGTTTTGGCGAACACCCGGCTAGCTACAAGGGTTGCCCTGTGTATAAGGAAATTCAATCTAAACAGTTTCCTCCTCTTAGGGAAAAATCCTTAAAAGTAAGTCATGACGTCAGCCCCGCAGTACCACAAAGCCCTTCTACCAGTAACCCTAACCACCGGCCCCATAGGAATAGCTTGGTTGCAGAAGGAGTGACCTTTGCGCAAGCTACACGTAATAAAAATGAAACAGTTCAATACTCAAGATTAAGAAAGTTTATCTAATATAATTCTACAATCTTTCAAACGTTTTGAAAGCATTTTGAACAAACATGCAGAACAAATTAGCTCTCTCCTTAATTTGTTAACCACTGTCGTTGCTCGGCTAAAATGAATATTCTACTCAAAAATGCTCTCTGGAATGCCAACGGCTTATCTCAACATAGCGATGAGGTTCGAGTTTTTATCGAACAACACAAATTAGACGTCATCCTTGTTTCAGAAACCCATTTCACAGACAGAAGTTATTTCAAAATTCCAAATCACACATTGTTCCATACTAATCATCCTGATAACACGGCCCATGGGGGTAGTGCCATTTTGGTAAAAAACTCGATTAAACATTACGAACTTCCTAGTTTTAAAGAGCAATACCTGCAAGCTACAACCATTGTTATCGAAGGCGGACGAGGACCTATTGCTCTTTCTGCTATTTACTGTCCTCCAAGACATGTTATAACTTATGAACAATTTGACAGTTTTTTTGCCACTCTCGGAAACACGTTCGTCGCCGGAGGAGACTACAACGCCAAACATCAAGAGTGGGGTTTACGATTGGCCACACCGAGAGGTTGACAACTACTAAGAGTGATAAATAATAATAATTACAATCATGTTTCAACAGGGGAACCCACATACTGGCCGACTGATATGAGGAAAATCCCAGATTTGTTGGACTTTTTTGTCTCCAAAGGTATTCACCAAAACTACACTGATGTCCAGTCTTGTCTCGATTTATCCTCTGACCATTCGCCAGTTATATTGAAAATTAGCACTCAAATTTTTCAACAACAAGCAATTCAACGGTTATACAACAAATATACTGATTGGAATCTTTTTCGCAGTTTAATAAATGAAAACTTACATTTAAAAGTTGATTTACAAACTAATCAAAATTTAGAGGATGCATCTCCTACTTTACAAATTGTCTTCAAAATTCTGCAAGAACATCAACGCCTGTACTTCAAAATTCATCGAAGTCTGTGTTGCATTACCCTATATATGTTAAAAAGAAGATTGCCGAAAAAAGGAGGCTAAGAAGAATTTGGCAGAATAGCAGAAATCCAATTGACAAAGCAAATTTCAACAGGGCATCTCAAAATCTGAAGAGGTTATTGTATCGTGTAAAAAACCAGTGGTTTGCGGAGTATACCCAATCTCTGTCACCTACCGAAGCAACGGACTATTCACTTTGGAAAGCTACTAAAAGGTTAAAACAACCCAAGACACCGATTCCGCCTATTTTAAAGTCCGATGGAAGCTGGGCAAAGAGTAATACTGAAAAATCAGAAGCCTTTGCACAATACTTTTCAAATGTTTTCAAACCAAACTTGGCCACTGTTAATAACGATAATGACATACAAGAGTTTTTGGATCCTCCACTACAGCTTGATTTCCCGATGGAAAAAATCAGACTATCTAAAGTGCGATCTGTAATACATGACGTCTTAAGTACCCACAAATCTCCTGGTTATGACTTAATTACAGGTAAAATACTGAAAGAACTTCCGAGGAAAGGGATAATCTTTATAACTTTTTTATTTAATGCTATGTTGAGTCTACAATATGTTCCAGCTCAATTTAAACGAGCTCAACTAATTGTAATTCCAAAACCAGGAAAGCCTATCACTCAACTGACCTCTTACAGACCTACCAGTCTTTTACCTGTCATATCCAAAGTTTTTGAAAAGCTTTTTCTCACTAGGATACAAACAATGATTTATGAGGATGCCATAATGCACGGCCATCAATTTGGTTTTAGAAGAAAACACGGCACAATAGAACAAGTTCACAGGGTTGTTGGGACGATACGACAATGTTTAGAAAATAAATCTTATTGTTCAGCCGCGTTCCTAGATGTAAGCCAGGCGTTTGATAAAGTGTGGCATCCTGGCTTACTGTATAAAATTAAGATGTACCTACCAAATTCCCTTTTTGCTATTTTGAAATCTTATCTTACAGGGAGGACATTTCAAATTAAATATCAAGACATCCTTACTGATCTGCATCCTATACAGTCTGGAATTCCCCAGGGCAGTGTTCTGGGGCCTTTCTTGCATATTCTCTATACTTCCGACCTCCCAGGAGATATGTCTACCGAAATTGCTACTTTTGCGGACGATACTGCAATTTTGTCCGTTCATCAGGACCCAGCTCAAGCTTCTAATAATTTGCAACGAAGCTTAGATACGATCACAGATTGGTTTCGGATATGGAGACTCAAAATTAATGAAAATAAATCTGTTCATATTACGTTCACTTTAAACCTGAATTCTTGCCCACCGGTAACGATAAATAATACACAACTATCTGAAGTGACCGAAGTGAAGTATTTAGGTATTCATATAGACAGCAAATTAACTTGGAAAACCCACATATGGACTAAAAGACAGCAACTTAATTGAAAAACTAATCGGATGAATTGGCTCCTTGGATCAAAATCAAAACTTAGTTTGGAAAATAAATTGCTTCTCTATAAGACTATTTTGAAACCAATTTGGACATATGGTGTGCAGCTTTGGGGTTGTGCAAGTGTCTCTTAACATTGAAATAATTCTAACGTACCAGTCAAAATTATTACGCAAGATCGCCAACGCACCTTGGTATGTTTCCAACAGGACCTCACATGAAGACTTTAAAATACCTACAGTGAAAGAAGAGATCACAAGATTTAGTGAAAATTAGATTGAAAAATTAGAAAACCACCCTAATCACCTAGCCTTGAACCTACTCGACAATACAGACACTGTTTACAGACTGAAGAGGTCTTCAATCTTGGACTTGCATTTTCGTTTTGTAAACTGAGGATAAATTTCTATTACTAACATTGTAACCTACATAATATTTACTCATTGTTCACATTAGCATAGAAAAGATTGTAAAGTTAAATAAATAAAAAATAATAAAAAAATCTTATTCTTACTACTTTAATATTTTATTACTTACTGTGGGGGAGATTCTGGTTCCCATTTGAACCACTCATTCAATCTTCGTATATTTTCATTCATTACCTGTAAAATAAGACACTTTTTCATATTTTAAAATAAGTGCTATGTGATGTGGATTTAAATTATAAAGCACACAATATATAATAACAAACAATATTATTTGCTGTTTGAAGGTTTATTATTAACAATTAAACGTTATTGCGTATTTAATTTAAATAAATTAAAATAAAAGTTAAATAACTCAATTTATATAGCAGATACGGTGGTTTTTGTAATAACAATTTTTTTAGAGAATAACGTGTGTAATCGAATGCCGCTTATAGCATGTTTCTATCGCGCCTAGTTCGCGAGATATGAGTGCTTCTTTAGAGAGTGCCCTCCCCCTACTTCCCCCTCCCCCCTAAGTTGTGCACCTGCTGAGAGGGCGACAACATTGGTTTTGGTCATCTCCAATGTGCCCCCAACAACAATCAAAAGTCAAAATAAGATACACTTTCAGTGCATACTCAACCCCCTATAGGTACTGGACTAATTGGCCTGCGACTGACAGCTGAATCTTTGAAATAGTGGTGAAATACTATCGATAGTATCGATGGTTTGTTACTATCGATAGTTTTCCGATAGTGAGACTATCGGTGTTAAACTATTGATAGTTTAGCAAGCTGAATTATTTCTCAAGAAATAATCAAGTTCACAGGGTTGTTGGGACGATACGACAATGTTTAGAAAATAAATCTTATTGTTCAGCCGCGTTCCTAGATGTAAGCCAGGCGTTTGATAAAGTGTGGCATCCTGGCTTACTGTATAAAATTAAGATGTACCTACCAAATTCCCTTTTTGCTATTTTGAAATCTTATCTTACAGGGAGGACATTTCAAATTAAATATCAAGACATCCTTACTGATCTGCATCCTATACAGTCTGGAATTCCCCAGGGCAGTGTTCTGGGGCCTTTCTTGCATATTCTCTATACTTCCGACCTCCCAGGAGATATGTCTACCGAAATTGCTACTTTTGCGGACGATACTGCAATTTTGTCCGTTCATCAGGACCCAGCTCAAGCTTCTAATAATTTGCAACGAAGCTTAGATACGATCACAGATTGGTTTCGGATATGGAGACTCAAAATTAATGAAAATAAATCTGTTCATATTACGTTCACTTTAAACCTGAATTCTTGCCCACCGGTAACGATAAATAATACACAACTATCTGAAGTGACCGAAGTGAAGTATTTAGGTATTCAAGGTATTTAAAATTTAAGAAAAAGTAAAGGCCCAAAAGAAACACAAAAAATTAAAAAATAACCTCTTACAAGCCATGCAGGGTTCGTTGAGGTGTTGTACACAATGTTATCTATCTGGCCCGAGGCCATGAAACTGGACATTAGCTCGCCAGGGCCGGATTTAGTACTTTTGGGCCCCCAGGCTCCCTCAGTGGTGCGGGCCCCCAGGGCTAGAGTGACCAAATGTCAGTTTTTAGGAGGAAATGTCCTCCTTTTTAACCACTGTCCTCCATTCATTCCGACTTGCCGGTCACATTATGCGGCCGACAAAAACAAGCCTCTCGTTTTTGTTGTCGCTGTCACATCTGGCCTTTTGTTGTGGCCAGAAAATCTGTCGTTTCTACAGCAGCTGAGACGAAAATTTCTCAGTCGTTTCGCGACCGACAAGTCTCGCACTTTTGGATATCTACTGACCAAATCGCGGTCGGGAAATCTATTGCTTTTGTTTATACCGCAGCTGGCAAATCTGTTGGTCACATTACAGCTGTCAAATCGCGGTCGTTTGTACCAAATCTCTCGGTCATATTGCGGCCGGAAAATCGTCCAGTGTTTCCGTGGCCAGCAAATCGCATATTATTTGGCAAAGCTTTTTCAACAAAACTCAGCATCTGGCACATTTTCAAGGGGGAGGGGGGTTAACATTGACCTATAGAGCAAAGGTCTGAAAATCTAGCCCCCACCCCAATCAAAATGCTGAAATTATTCCTACGAATATTATTATCCTGCAGTCGACGATATTTTATCTTTTGAGCTGTCTGCTATTTAAGGATGAAATTATGTTGTTTATGTCTCACGTTCAGTTGGGATAACAGTTTATTTAATTAGCTTTTTATTCTTGGTCGAAGTTTATTGAGTACCAAACAATGTGTTAATTCCTCGATTCTGAAAAATAATGTATATATATTTTTGTGTGGCGTGGGCCCCTAGGCGCGCGCACCCCTGGGCGCGCGCACCCCTAGGCGCGCGCCTATTGCGCCTATGCTTAAATCCGGCCCTGTAGCTCGCATGTTGTCCACCGTGTCACACATACCAAGTCACTGGCCACCTCCTTGTCTGTGTCATACTTTTTAGCTTCTCCATTTGCAAACGATAATATAACCAGAAAAAGTTAAAAATTTAGTAAAGGAGAGTATAGAGTGAAAGTCAACTATATAATACTGTTGTAAATTTTTATGTTAGTATGACAAAGCCAGGTCAGATATTTCACTTGGCAAACAAGCCCAAAGACCAAATGAATCTTGACCTTTTCACCTCTGTCTAGACTTTTGATGTATGCACCTTTCGTGCAATACTACAACATATAGTATTGTTTTACAGGGTGCAATAAAAATATAGTAGGCTAAATTTCTAATTGTTGGTGGAATGGGATAGAGTTTTCAAACTTGAGATTTTTGATAATAGGATGCATAGGCTAAATTTATTTTATATTTTTCTTGTATTATTTAAGAGGGTTTTCAATCCCCTCACCAACATGTTTTTGCATACTGCGGTCTAAAATGTATTTGGGCAAAATTGTAATTGATTATGTAATGTAGAAAAATGTTTTTCCAAGATAAGACTTTTTTTCTAGGATTTCTACAAAGTACTTGATGTCAATGTCTTTACCCCTGAATACTTGAGGTCACTGTCTTTCTATAAAACTGTACAATTGGAAGTATTATTATCAGTAAGATCATTCTTATATTGGGAAATGAATATATATGCTGTGAAATCGAAATCAATGAATTTTGTTTTAGTCCGGCTCAAAACCACTTTGTTACAAAGAAACCAATTATGCATAATTTTAAAAATATATTGATTGTTTGGAAAAATTCTGCCTGGAGATTCATCAATTAACTGGCATGTTGTATGCAAGAGCAAAAATATCTCTTTCAAAAGGTGATTTAGTAGGCTGTCAATCATAAAAATTATGGACATTACTGTAGTAAAAAAAACACAGGTGAAAAATTAACAAGTTTTATTCAAGCCCTCTTAGGTCAAGTGAGATGATCCAGATAAAATTCGAAGATCAAATTCAAATGTCAGGCTGATAAATCCGAGAAATATATTTCACTTGGTCCAAGATGTGCAATAAAAATTTAGTAGGACCTCTTATATCCAACATCAGGATGACAGATTCATTATTGGGTAACATACACATGGGCAGGATGACCAGATGAAAACTTTTTCAGGGAGGACGGTTGAGTTAAAAAAGAGGACAATTTTAGAAAGAGGACAGTGATAAATATATTTCTGATTACCTTCCAAGGTTTGGTATTTTTTGTTTATGTAAGACAAAAACAGCAGAAAAGTTTAAAAATACCCTGTTGGCTTTTTTAATTTACCTATTATTGATAATAAGAGTCGGATTTTCACATGTATGCCTACAACTTCACAAGTCGGCAAAATTAAAAATGCATTATCTAATTTTTATGGGATAGCAATCAATAATGCTATTTTGGAATCAATGTATTGTGAACAGCCGGTTATACCTTCCCTTGTAATGTGTCAATGTATTATAAGGAAACGGACGGATGAAACGGTTTTTTTTACATTTTTAATAACTTGAAATTAATTGGCGAATAGACCTAATTGGCGAATAGACGCAAGCGACCGTAGATGATCGCGGGTAGACGCAACTATTTTTTTTACCATAGACAAAAATAGTCACGAACGAGCAAATTTACCGACCACGGGAACACAACGAAATTATAATTCCGCAAAAGGCTAAAGGTTTTGGTCAAAGCTGGACATTTAATACATTTTCTGAAAGCCAGGAGGACAAGAGGACAATCGTAAAAAAAGCAGCACTTCCATGTTAACTCGGTGGTAAGGGAACAGTAGCGCTGTCTAATAAAAGTGCTACAAACTAAAAAATATCGATGCGATATATCAATCGTCGTCGTCATCTGCTTTGTTTATATTTTCGTTTTCTTGTTTTGTTTGCTAAACTTTCAATTTTAATGGCTTTACCGATTTGTTTAGATTAAATTGATTAAGTACATTTGCCACTAGTGAAAATTGTTTCGCGAAATACTGTACTGAGTGATTCATATTGTGCTTAAAACGTTTGATAGAAAATAAATACGTAGATGTTTACATAAAAGCACTTAATTTTTATTAAGTGCTTTTTTATGTAAACAGCTACGTATTTACTTTCTATCAATCACTTTAAGCACAATATGAATCACTCAGTACAGTATTTCACGAAACAACTTGCACTAGTGGAGTGGCAAACGTACTTAAGGTATTTTCCCACACTCTAATTATTCCAACTCGTTTTGGTTGTGTATACGTCGTGACAGAAAATCAGGGGAAACGGAATAGGAAGTTAGCAGATCGTTATCGTGGTTTTGATTGGCTGATTCAGTGAAGAAGAAGAAATCCATGTTTTACAACGACAAACTAAAGTGCTTCGAACTAACCCGCTCAAATAAGCTTACCACTTGGCTCCATTTAAGTGTCAGACCGGTGTCCACTGTTCCATTCGCTGACATTTGTCCAACTTGTGTATTATGATGTTTTGCTATCGAATACCCAACTTAACGTCAAGAAAACTAAATAAATAATAAATAATTAAATAAGATTTTATTGTCATTAGGCCAATACATAGCAATAGACAAAGTCTATATCTTACATGCTAACACAGATATTTGTGTCTAGGGGCTGTCCATAAATTACGTCATTGCTTTTTATCCATTTAGGACCCCCCCCCTTCCCCCAACCTTTGAAAAATGACATCACAGTGACGTGTTGCATGTCCTTGTCATTTCACTGTGGGTCCTTTTAAATAAAACCACATTATACTATTTATCAGGATTTATTGGATTAATACTTCGACATTGTAGCCTTACAAAGAACATGGTCAAATCCGAGAGAGCCCGAAGTCCCAGAAAAACATACATAAGTTTTGTCAGGGACTATTACCAACATAACAAAATAATTATAATGAGAATACACATAATATACAACATCTCCCTTATTTAACCTTTTAAGTTAAGATAGCCTACTGGTATCTGGCTGGACGCCTGATTGGTCTACCACTTCTTGTATGGTAAACATTTGGATCATTTTGATTGTTTAGGCCTACACCAAAGTTAACGTGATTAGGGATATTTACAATTTGATTTACATTTGATTGAACTGGATCATGTATGTTTACATTTTGGTCAACAGCAATATTATTATCCTCAAAAGGCTCATCGTATACATCATTTCTAAAGACAGGGGTATTGAAAGAATTTCTTAAGTGAATTGAATTTCTTGTAAGCACTCTACCATTCTCTTCCCTTTTAGATAAGATCTAGGGCCTGATGCTTTACCTACAATTAGAGCTGGTTTCCACAAACCATCCTTTTTATACACAACATTTTGACTTGTAAACTTTGGTTTAACCTTAGAGTTTTTATCATAGTATTTTTTGGATTGAGTTTGTGCTTTTAAGATTTTGCCTTTAACATCAACTTCAACTTTTGGCTCTAACACAATTTTACTTATAGGTATTTTAGATCTAAGCATTCTACTCATGAGTACTTGGCATGGTGCCAGGCCTGTACCTTTTACAGGAGTGGATCTGTAATCCAGGAGTGCTAAATGTGCTTCACTTTCATTACTTGACTTTTTAAGTATGTTTTTAGCAATCTGTACAGCTCGCTCAGCCATACCATTTGATTTGGGGTATCTAGGACTACTATATATACACTCAATATCCCACTCCTTAGAAAACTGGATAAATTCATACGAATTGAATGGCATGTTATCACTACACATTTGTTTCGGAACACCATGTTGAGAAAAATTAGATTTTAACTTTAAAATAACTTCACTTGCTTGTTTATTTTTAAGTGACTTAAGCTCCAACCATTTTGAATAATAGTCAATTAGTACTAAATAAGGTTTACCCTTAAAGTCTAACAAATCAACAGCTACCTTTTCAAAAGGCAAATCAGGTATTGAGTGAGGAATCATAGGTTCTTTGGTGTTGTTGGGCCTAAATTGCTCACACAGAGAACATTTACTAACAACTTGTTCTATTTCATCATTGATTTTTGGCCAATAAACTGTCATTTTAGCCTTAAGTTTAGTTTTCTCTATACGCATGTGCGACTCATGAAGAAGACTTAAAACTTTACTTCTCAAACAGTTAGGAACAACTATTCTATTATCTAAAAACAATAATCCATTATCAAAAGATAGCCTATCTCTTAACTGAAAGTAAAAATATGCATGACAGGGAATTGTTCGTTTGTCATTTGGCCAACCTTCTTGAACATATTTAATTACACATTTTAGAGTTTCATCACTTTCTGTAGCATTACGAATTTCAGATTTTCTAGTTTCTGAAACTTGTGCATTTTTACTTAGAGTATGTACAACTTCAACTAATTCTGGGTCATCAAACACTTCATCTTTTAAACAAGACCTAGAGAGACAATCAGCAACATACATCTCTTTACCCGGTACATATTTTACTTTTAAATCATACTTAACTAATTTAAGGCGCATCCTTTGTAATCTGGCATTGTGAATATCTGCAATGTTCTTAGACATGATTGAAACTAATGGCTTATGATCAGTTTGTACTTCCACATTGGACCTACCATACACAAAATTATGATACTTTTAATAGCTTCACACATCGCTAACATTTCCTTCTCAGTTTGTGAATAGCCTATCTGTGCATTTGTCAAGCTTTTTGAGCCATACATTACTGGGTGACCATTTTGAAACAAAGAAAAACCCATTCCGTCTTTAGAGCTATCACACTGAATTACTATTGGCTTACTATCATCAAAATGAACAAGTACTGGTGATTTACTTACTAGCTCCTTTAGTTTATTTAGCGATTCTTCGTGCTTAGGCATCCATAAAAACGCAACATCTTTTCTTAAGAGCTCTCTTAAGGGACTAGTTATGTCCGCCATATTAGGAATATAGTTTCTCAAAAAGTTAAACAATCCTAGCAACCGTTGTAATTCTTTTTTACTTTTAGGGCTTTCAAGACCTGTGATTGCTCTAATACGGTCCGGGTCAGGTGTATGACTTTCTTTAGAAAATACTTCACCAAAGTATTTTACACTTTTGACTTTGTATTGAAACTTTGCTTGGTTAAATTTTACATTACATTCTCTAGCTTTTTCAATTACTTGCTTAAGTATAAGATCATGTTCTTTGTCATCCCTACCCGCTATCAAAATGTCGTCAAAATAGATGACAACTCCTTCAATATTACCAAATATCTGTTCTGTGAACTTTTGAAAAATTTCTGGAGAAATATTTAACCCAAAAGGCAAACGTAGGAACTTATATGTACCAAATGGGGAACTGAATGCACAATGTTCAGACGACTGCTCATCAAGAACTATGTTATAAAAACCATCTCGAAGATCCAAAAGAGAAAATACAGACTTATTACTAAGTTTGTGTGAAATGTCTTGCATGGAAGGGATCAAATGGGGCTTTCTCTTTGTTGCTCTATTTAGATCAGTAGGGTCGATACATAGCCTAACACTACCGTTAGGTTTTTCAACAACAACAAGATTGCTTACAAAGCTAGATGGATTATCTACCTTACAGATTATACCCTGATTTTCCAGGTCTCTGAGTGCATCTTTTACTTTAGGTTGTACTGTCAAAGGTATTCTACGTGGGGGCTTGACCGTAACCTTGCAATTAGGATCAACATCAAAATGACATTTGACTTTAAATTTACCTATTCCATCAAAAACATCAATATTTGACTTAATGAATTCTTGTTTTTCTACACTCAAGTTTACATCATTTAATTCAGATCTTCCTCTAGTTGACACCTTATCAATTCTTTGTATTAGGTTGAACTTCTTACAACTATCTAGGCCTAATATGCCAACATCATTCTTAGTTTTGGTAACAAAAAACTCTACTATTTCACAGCTATTTCTTGTTAAAGGCCTACACTTGAGTTTAACTACACCTATCGACTCAATTTTAGAACCACCATAGGCTTCAAGGGCAACTTTAGTTTGTTCGAGTCTAATCGAACTGTCATTTTGCTTTAACTTTTCATACAATTCAATAGGACATGTATTTACTTCCGCGCCTGAGTCTAACTTAAACAAGACATTTTCCTGATCGTTGAAGACAAGAACTTCATACCATTGGTTACGATTAGGCAAAAGCTTAGGGCTCTGAATAGAATCTATGTAAAGATAATTACTTTCAAGATTAGCACTTAAGCTTAATTCATTTTCATTGCTTGGACCAACACTTGCTATTTGACTATTAGTGCGTTGACCAGACTTAGGCACTCTACACCCTATAGCAAAATGGTTATTTTTGTGGCAAATATTACATTTTTTACCATAGGCCGGACAATTTTTCCGACCATGGGTTTTTCCACACTTTTTACAAGTATACTCATCTTGTTTTAAACTAGGCTTAGGCCTTTGATTAGTTTCATACTTAAAACTAGTTGGTCCATTGTTGAATTCACTCTTAGAATTAGGCCTACTTGATGTTTGATGTTCTGAAGATCGAGGAGAATGTCCTTGGTGTCTGCTAACTATGTCGACAGCAGAATTTTGAGTTTGACCTTGCAGTTCTTTGGCCTGCTCCCTGCCCATCTCGGTAGCACGACATAATTTGATGATCTTGTCCAGACTTAAGTCTACCTCCCTCAGCATCCTTTCTTGTAGTCCTTTATCCGAAACTCCAAGAATGATTCTATCACGGAGCAAACTGTCCTGTTGATCGCCGAACTCACACGATTTAACCAACTTCTTTAAATCAGTAAGAAAGCTGGTAAACAGTTCACCAGGTGCTTGAGATCTCATGTTAAATTTAAAACGTTCCATTACAACATTAGTTTTAGGACTAGCGTAATCTTCGAATGATTGAAGAACCTTGTCAAAGTCCTTTCTATCAGCATCCGTCAAGTCAAACGTATTAAACAGGTCCACAGCCTCTTCCCCAATTAAATTTAGCAATATAGCACATTTCACTTCTTTATCTTTCGACTCATGACCTGAGGCCTTCATATATATATTGAAGCTCTGCTTGAACCTTTTAAAATTATCATTAAGGTTCCCACTGAGGGACATCGGGTTAGGAGGTCTAAAATCCATTTTTTATTTTAGTTTAATTACTGCAATTAGGCCTAACTTAGGTTAGAGCAAAAGTTGACTGTAACTTATCACTTTGAAATCACTTAGGCTAACTCAAAGCAGATTATTAGTTCAATAGGTGTTTAAGCTATTGATAGGCTTAGGCCTTCATGAACCTAGTTTTTACTTAAGCTTAAAATGAAACAATCAGTCTCACAGTCACTGAGTACTTTTCACATGGTTTTTAGAAACCTAACCTCTAGTGAGGTTATTTATAGTCACAGTCACATCACTTTTACTCACAACACAAAGTTCATCGAAAATCCGGTCCAGCAGCGCCATGTTGCATGTCCTTGTCATTTCACTGTGGGTCCTTTTAAATAAAACCACATTATACTATTTATCAGGATTTATTGGATTAATACTTCGACATTGTAGCCTTACAAAGAACATGGTCAAATCCGAGAGAGCCCGGAAGTCCCAGAAAAACATACATAAGTTTTGTCAGGGACTATTACCAACATAACAAAATAATTATAATGAGAATACACATAATATACAACAATAAACTCTTAAAATATTGCCAGTCAAAGAGGAAGGTCCATTAAAGTTTCATTCTATTGGGTTGTTAACACCATCAAATTAAGATTTAAACCCATTTCGAAATAATTTGATGTTAATCAACGAATCAAGCCAGACTTTTTGGAACTTTGAAGTACTTCTTCACTGTAGTAAAGGATACTGATGGTGCCTGCATATCTATAAACATTGATCATTAAAATCTGCATTTACTACAGCTCTGTTTTGACCTATTGCTAAAATGGCAACTTAAACGGATAATGTAAAAATCTAGTATATAGTTTCTAATGAATGCTCTCAGCTTTTTTATTTTGTTTCAATGATTTACACAGAAAAACATTACCTATGTAAAAGTTTTAAATAAAAATTCTAAAAATTACGTCATCTTAGCATCTACCTTCCCATACACATCATCCTATTGTCATTTCCTTCCTGGACCCCTACCCCTATTTTCAAACATGGTATAGTATGGACAGGCCTTAATAGTTTTTGGCTTAAACATACTTCCTTTTATTTTTTCTTATTTTTGTAAAACAAGTGCACAGAGCTGCCCCAAGGGCAGAACGACTGGGGCGACCCGGGCGCTTTGGTTGGAGGCGCTTGTGGCCGCTTAAGGGGAAAAAAAATTATCACCGACACATTGCAGGGCGCAAATAGTTCACAGGAAAGAGTCAGAAAAATTTAATAAAATGGCTGTTAAAAAATAAGTTGTTCTTTAACTTCGATTCTACCCTATTCATAACTTATAACTAAAACTAGATGAAGAAAGTCGTAGATGAGTACTTATATCAACTTATTCATGGTATCAATTCATATTTCATGACATTACTATATTGAGTTTTACTAAATCATGACATTACTGTATTGAGTTTTACTAACTGTTAAGGCTGACACCCCCTTACTTACTTTGTATAGGATTAATTTCTAAATTTAGTATCCATTTAGTCAGCAATTTTGGCGGAGAGGTTGTGATGATGCGAATGTAACCCTGAATCGGAATACCAAAACTCTAGGAAGAAGTTATTAACTAAACTAAACACTATGGAAATTATTAATGATTGTCGTAATTGGTGTTTAATATCTGCAATGTCTTGGTAATAAATCACATGGTCATTTGTTTATGGAAATTTACTTTACACAAGAACATATTTTGCTGCAACCGCAAGTGCAACTAATGTTATATGCTTGCAAGCTACACAATTCACAACACAATTCATGAAGTACGACGACAAAAGTGTGGAAACACATTCTTAAATGTAAACAAATCATTTAAGATTAAAGGTTGCCAAAACAAAAAGACCAGCTGATGCACTGCGCAAATATTTTCCATAAATTTTAATTACGTCAGAAATCTCTCGGTGAAAAATTACAGGGCATTCTTTTGTAGTGTACATGAGGTGAAACGTAAACAAAGCTTTGACAGTTCTACCAAAACATGTGTTTATTTAGTAGACATTTTGGGAGATTACAATTTTCGCCACCCGCCAGTAAGGCTGTCCAGAACTATAGTGCTTGCTTGTAAAATACGTTTTGAAATAAGGCCAAGATGATTTTTTGACGGATGGATCTGGCTGGCTGGTGAACTGATAGAATGTGTGTCTTCTTTGTTTTTATCAGATCAAATTTAGTACAGAATCGATTTGAAAAAAGTACAGGGCTGTTATTGGCAAGGTTTTGTTTAAGGAATAATACAAATTAATTGATGATTTAAAACAAAACTGGTAGTAATGAAAATAAAGTATCCATTTGCCTAAATTGTTACTAGGCTACTAACAAAAAGCAAAAATATTTGAGTAGACTTTAACCCCAATTATAATTATTTTTATAATAAAGTTTTTAGGACAATTTGATTTTCGAGGGGGGCTTATGTTAATTTCGCCCCAGGCGCCTACTGCCCTTGGGGCGGCCCTGCGATTGTTAACTGGTGAACTTGCGACGATATAACAACATTTTTACATATGGGTCAAAATCTGAAAAGGGTACAATCACTGTCCCTTCATAAAAAATAATGTTGCCTACTGTAATTATTGCTAAAAATGTTTTATTTTTGAAGTTTAGGTCTTAATCTTATTGTCTATACTGTTTAAATCATGAATTAAGAAGAGGTTGGGGCAAAATTCTGAGAAAAAACTGGCC
This sequence comes from Flexamia atlantica, assembly GCA_035578135.1. Taxonomy (NCBI): domain Eukaryota; kingdom Metazoa; phylum Arthropoda; class Insecta; order Hemiptera; family Cicadellidae; genus Flexamia; species Flexamia atlantica. The sequence goes on along the minus strand of JAQJVK010000142.1, from coordinate 13,025 downwards.
AAAGTAGTGACGGTCACGTGTCCCCAATCCCAGTTTTACCGCTATAGATACGATTTAAACAAGTTCACCAATCAAATAAGTGAATATAAAACCCACGTTTATATTGTCGGATACAGGGAGATCATCAAATAGCGCTTATTACGGATGAAACTATGTTATTACGACGCCGAGCTAGGTTAAAAGTCGTGTCCCCACCTTAAGCAGTAGCGTCGGTGGTGTCGTCTGTTTCTCATCGTACAGCGACACTAGCGCTAGTAGCAGCCGACAACGAGTTTAATTCAGGAGTATCATGGCGGCAAACAACGACGGATGTCGGAGTTCGTCGTGTTAAATGAATTTGGACGTGGAGGAAAATAGTTTTGTTCATAAAAATTGCCGTGTCTCATTTTTTTATGTAGCATCGGTACATGATTTATTCTTAATCAAAAGTAAATCGCTGTCCATCGTAATAGTTTAATTCGTGCGTAATACGGCCCGGTTTCAAATGCCGATTCGTCACTAGCGATAGCGTTCGCCATTTTGAGGTTAGCGGACACAAGCGAAATTGTAGCGTCGGTCTGGGAAGCGACGGTCGTGAATTTTGGTTAATTTAACGTGAGATCCGCTACATTTTGTGACCGGTTTTTCCATTTGACTGATATATACCTTATATTCTTAATGGTGATGTTTTTTTTATATTACGGCCGATTTTAATACTTAATAGAGTAAAATGAATTAGTAAACAATGTGTTAATTATGAAAATAATGATGCAGGGTTGCCACCAACAGGGAAAATCTAATTGTGCGGGCATTTTTAGTTCCAGAAGCAATTTTTTTACAACTGTTATACATTCTTTTATTTAATCTGAAAATGAAATTAGCTGATAGAAATTCTTTATATTCTTTTTATAGCTTATTCTTTTTAGGAGTATTTGCCCTTGTTTCTGATTTTACGGTATAAATCTTTAAAATAATGATAAAGGTATTTTAAAGTAGCCTATATTTAAAATCGAATTTGGGTGAAAGTTTTTGATTGATTGTTTTTAAGTTTGTATTAGGCCTATATATGCTTTAGATTAATTTATTAAGTTCCATAGCTTTTTTGACGTTTGTCACCTAGGCCTAACCTTTGTTTAAAATGTTGGATACATAAAAAATGTAACATGTCCAACATTGAAACAAAATTTTTTTTAAATGCTTCTAAACATTTTTTAATTAAGTTAATTAATTAAAATACAGCATGTCTTAATAATATATTTTGAAATTTAACTTGTGAGTAGCATTTTTTAATTATGACAAATAATTTTTTAATGAAAAGATTTTTAATTCCGTTTGGTCATCTGTTTTTGCTGCAGTTTAAAAAGCAATTTAATACATTTTGAAAAATATAATGATTTTAATGTGTTTGAACTTACTCAAAGAATAGCTAAGCGGGGTTTCTTTCTTTTTTAATTTTATTTTTATGCTCTAAACTATAACTTATTCAGGCCTAAGCCTATTTTTAGAAATTTGTAATGAAGCCTTCATTTAATCGTTGAAACGTTTTGATACATAACCACATTAAACATACTGTGATCATTTAAATGAAATTTTGAAGAATTTCAAAATAATTTTTCATGACTAAGTAATAACAATGAATGATTTTGGAAATAGAACATCCTCTACATCATAAGTCATTAAAAATTTTGTATTATGCACCTAATGATTCAGTTAAGGTTATTTTAACACTATTGTATTGTCTTGTAATTACTGAAAAAGGCCTATATTAGAAATAAAATTCTTCCTATTTCAGACTATGAATGGAACAGATGAAGATTTTATATTTAAAAAAAATTAAACAACAAACATGTAATGGAAGTCATATCCATGTAACTGAGGTCACGCGTTGTAGCAGAATGTCACATTTAAAATTTTTTATTTAAAAATATGTATGGTCAAAAAATATATAAATGGTTATATTTTTTCAATTAAGTACAGTTTCAAGTTGGTACACAATAATTTTCATGACAATGGAATGGAGTAAACACATTGTGAGGTTAAAAAACCTGACCAAAACTTGTATTTTTAGGTGAATTACATCTTTTCTAAGCTATTATTAAGATATAGGTCAATCAAAAGTAAGAGGGCTGTAATATATTTAAAAACAGTATATGTGAGCAATAAAAAATATGAAATACCACGGGTTTTCCCTTTTATTTCATTATGTAATATTGATTTATCTGGGTGTGACCTCTATTACGAAAAATGGGAGTTTCCGATATAAAACTGCCTCTCTCATTGACATACATGGGTAATGGTGCTTTCTTTATATTTTCTCATATTCTATAGGGTTCAAAGTATTAAAAAAATGTAACTGTCATTTAGATACCAAGTAATAACTTTTTAGTTTTTTCCTACTTTGCAATTGTACCCTTTTCAGATTTTGACCCATATGACAATTTAAAATGAAAATTAAAAGATGTAAAATAAGATTTACATTTGAGAGTACATAACAGTGATAAAATATGAGGGGGGGGAAATAGGAATTAATAATAAATTACTATGCTACAAAGTAATTAAAAATATTAAAAATTAAGAAATGTAAATGTGAAAGTTCAAAACAGTGACAGAACATGAAAGAAAGAATGAGACTTAATAATAAATTGGTATGCTGAAAAGACAGTAAAACATCGAGAATGCATACAAAAGTATAAAAATATAATATAATAAAACATAGAAATATACAAACAAAAGATACAGGTTAGAACCATACTCCTTACTGTGTGCATGCGTGACACTGTGCCAATTCCAGGATATGCGAGGCCGCAATCCCTGGCCGAGTTTGGTCCTCTGGAGGTTGGCGTCCGCTTAAAAAATAAAACCACTGTGTGAGCCTGGTTTTACTGGAACATACTGGCTCCCCAGACCCCTGTATGTGTGGATCACAGAGGTTTTTTGCCCCCTAGCTCGGTAAGGGGGGGGGGGGAGATAATGTTAAAAAACCCGATGTATTTGTAATCAGAAAAATAAAAGGAATCGATCTAAGGTTTTTATAATTAGGGGGCCAAAACCCCCCCTTTGGTAAATGAGGGAAGATCGTAGGGGAACAGTGATAGTTCCAGAGCCATAAGCCTAGCCAAAACGATACATTGACATTAAAATACCTTAATTATGACACTCCAATCAATATTTACAGATCGATAATGGTAAATATCCTGTGTAAGTCTCAGGGCCGGCGACAGGGAGGGGCAGGGGGGGCAAATGCATAGGTAGGGGCCCGGACTCTCAGGGGGCCCGGAATCACACGAGACCACTAAAAAAGGGGACCCAGAATGAAATAACATTAGTAAAAAAAAAGGTCATCAAGGGCCCGGACTTCTCAATTGCACAGGGGCCCAAGAATCCTGTCACCGGGCCTGGTAAGTCTACAGAATTATAACTTACACCAGACTAGGGTCAGAGCATGCTTTGGCTAGCGATTGGTAACAACATTAAATTCACTCAAATAAATTCACTGACGATAGCGAACTGCTAGCCTTGGACTATTAATACCTTGGTTTCAATGAAAATTAAATGCCGAACCAAGCAAATGCTTAAAAAGAAACCGCTCCGACTTAACCTTAGCAAACATTTTATCTACTCCAACTCAGATATTCGTATCGTGAAAAATTGTGAGAACTTAATACAAAAGAGTGATTAATAAGGAATTAGGAATAAGCTATAACTAAAATTAAATGTAATAAAGGCGTTTTAAGCTGATAAGAATCAAAATTACATACCTCACAGCCGCATGTACACGCTTTTCTCTGTGATAGTAGATAATAGAGAGAGATTGGGACTTGAGAGGTTAGAGGTTCAAAGAGGACAAAGGAACGGAAGTCGTGCACTTGCAGTTACACCAACGCAAGAGCATGAATTAAACCTATATTGGAGTAATATTGCCCTTATGAATCTTTTATTATTAGCGCAGTCCTCTTCTCATAGTCATTAAGACAATGGAATCGTCATAACTGAAAACGCAAAGGATATCGTTTGGCTCGCGTAAATAAATTCACGATCTTGAAATTATTCCTCCTTAATTCAAATATGTCATACATTTTATGTATATCTATTTTTCATGACACTAACATTATGTTGGCACCTTAAAACTTAAAACAAACATAATAAATTTAATGCAAGAAATTCAAATACATTTCCTTGCAACACGTGTTCAGGAATTTGATGGAGAGAGCGCAACATGGCGCAACTTTGTACAAATGCTCATGGCGGATTGTTTTAACACATACCGTAAATTAAATGTGATCAGACTTAAATAATAGGTTGTATAAAATGTAAAGATTAACCAATATTCATTCCATATTTATTTGTGCATTATTCAATTTTAAAAGTGGGTTGTGGTTTAAAAAAACTCCCAGTACCATCCCTGTGATTCATTGTTTACAACTAGTAAAATACGTAGAGTAATTGTAATATCATGCTGATATAACTTTTTAACTGTTATGCAATGCAATATAATAGTACTTGTAAATAGTAATTAATAAAGCTGTAAGATTTATGAAAAGCTATTAACGTTGCTTCACATTAACACTAATAGTTTTTCATCTACCAAACTAGTATATTGTAACTTTCACCCTGTTGTTATGCAAGACAATGTAATAGCAGTTAATTGTAACTTGTTGAAAAAAATTGATAATACTGTATTAGCAATATTGTGCAAGGTACCCTAGATGGTAAATATACACAAATGGTGGAAAACGGCGATCAATTTTGATTGGTCCAATCACCATCAGGCCCGAAGAGAGTCTCTCAAAGTACACGGTTAAGATTGAGGTGACCATTCACGTATGGGCTTTGCACGCCGTGCGTTGCACGTCGTCATGCAATTCTACAACATTGGTCTTATGAGTAAAAAAGCCCACACACGTATCGGCATAGCGTGATGTTGACGAATTGCACGGCGAGCAATGCACGGCGTGCAAAGCACGTACGTGAGTGGTCACCTTTAAGCAAGGATATTTTTTTAATAACTAGATACAACCTAAACTGTAACCAAAATTTATAATCAAAATTTAGTTCACGTAGGAAGCGGAGACTTATCTAATTGGCATTAAATATGAATGAGAGTCGCCTGATGATGATTGGTCTGACCAATGAAATCGATCGCAATATCCTGCCACTTGTGTATATTTACCATATTTTATGTAAATACAGTATTAGTGTAAATATATTTTTAAGTGTTGTAAGGCCCGCATTACACTATCAAATATTTTATAAAAGATTCTTTTAAAAAAATATATTTATTTGTCCAATCAGAATTAAAGATTTTGTATTGAAAATCAGCTGACTTAAAAATCAGCTGGCATTTGGCTTTGATTGGCCAAATAAAATCTTTTATAAAAGATCTTTTATAAAATATTTGATAGGGTAATGCGGGCCTAAGACTTTTTATTAACAGCCAATTAAATTTTACATTTAAAACATGCGCTCGATTAAAATACCAAAATGGCGGTGGATTTTCATTATTGAGCATGATTTTTGCAGTAGTTCATAATAATGACTTCTGCTCTAGCAAACAAAAACATCTAGTGAAAATCCTTTGGACAGTAACGAAAGTACTGTCTGATATTTTAAGGTTTACTGTTATTTTTACTTTAACCCTTACCATTCTTGATTTAAAAAGAAAGATAGTTGAAATGACTTGTCAGTTACAACTTCCGCCTGTGAAAATGGTGTCACCTGTGAGTTCAAGATCGGTTGAATATCCCCAGTAACTTTCTTATCCAACCAAAACGACTTCCGGAAGCAAGGCACCTCTGGTAAATGCCAGCATGCTGTTTGCCGGGGAGTCCAGGAGCTGAGGGGGATTGAGCATACATGAAGGGGGTGACGAAATATTTTTGTCAATTATTGTAAAACGGACGGAGGTGATTAAAATGACATATGCCGCTTATTTAAAAGGAGGTCGTTAACGTGGGTGGAGGGAGAGGGGTAAACATGGCGGGGGGCGCTATGCGTTAAACCGCAGATATCTCGAAAACGGAAAAAGAGAACATCGGTTAGAACGTCATGTTGATCACAATAGTATGGCCAACAATAACGGTTATTAGGTCCGAGGTCGTATCTAGATTAGTAAACGAGTTATAAAATGAAACATAAAAATTATTCAGACTTTGTTCGGCGCGATAGCGGGCAGGTAGATGACTCACGCATTCATGTTTGGTTAAAATTTTATTTCAAACAACAATTTTTATAACTGATGATAATATATTTCTAATCTTCGCCTAATTAGGGGATAAACTACACCAAAAACGTATCAATATGTTAATAATTAAAGTTTTATACACTTTAAAATCACGAAACAAATATATTTTTTCAGAAAAAAATTATTAAAAGGTAAATTTCGTGTTCTTTCCATAAATTTTGAAGGATTTTTTTATTTTTCTGATAAATTCAGTTACCTTAGTAAGAACTTGACGAAACACATGAATATAGTAATATAAAATAAACGTATTTAATTAATATTTAAAAGTCGGTCTGATATCATCCTAACACATAATAAAGGTAGCATATTTTTATCGCAAACACAGCATATAAAAATGAATGAAACAGTAAAAAAATTAGGGAAACGCGCTGAAAAAAGCGTAACTGATTTTTTAGAACTAGTACTAAAAAGTGAGATTAGCGGGCGATTTAGAGAAAAACTATCTTTTTCGTAGTACGATGACAAATAATTACATACCTTGACTTAAAGAAGGAGTAAACAAAGCGAAAATCGTTAAATTAAAGACACAGCAAGTCATGCAAAACCGTGCTATGCAAACTTACCTTCCTCTACATGCACATAACTGTTTGGTCACAGCCTCGTTACAACATGATTGGTTCTGACCTCATGGTCTCAAAGAATTCTTCGTCGCTTGCAAAACACGATTGCGCGCCAAAAATTACCAGTTTTATTCCTTGTGATGAAAACTGCTGTTATTGATAAGTTTATTTTTCTTGCGTTGTTTGTTATTGCTTTGTGAGGTTGCAGTGCTGTTTTAATGTTTTTTAAATGTGATTGGGTTAAATTTACTCAAGTCACTATTGTAACCGTGTGTTGATATAGCCGATATAACTTGGCCACTTTCTGTACTCGTGATTGCCCATTCATGAATTACCCAGCTCGCCTGGGCGCAAAGTATAATTTAACGGTTTAATTCAAAATTACAGTGTGTGACAAACAAAACTGGGCACAAGTGTTAAACGGTCGTTGGACTCTTGATGCATAATTATTGCTTTTACACTATATCCGTCCAGCTCAGTCTTTGGACACTTATAAATACGTTAAACTACGGTTTACGTCGCTATTGGTAGCATGCGATGTGTTTTTTAACACACAAAATAAGCAACCCATTCCTAATAACTAAAAAGAACTTTAATTCATTATGCGTCTTCAAATTATGAATAGTGAGTTAACTTTATCACACACTGAGAGAAAAAGCCGTATGAATCCTACTGAAATACGTATGAATCCTACTTAAAGGGTGCTAAGACGAGGACAGACTGTCATCCGTACGTTTCACCGTGCCAAAACATGGTAAAACTTCAGTTTAGAAGCAGTGTGTTTTACCCATTGTAGGTCGCCATTTCAAAGTAAAGTATCTAATGTTTGTTTGTACATCGATGGTTTTACCAAGGCTACACTACACTATTTACTCGTACAGCAGTACTTGTTTTCATGACGTCACAACCAGTGATGTCATGGATAAACAGCATTTACGTACAGTTCTACGTATGAAACACCATGCCGGGCTGGACTCCACACACTGTTTGCAGTATGAAACACCATGTCGGGCTTGACTGCAGTTTATCCTATCCTGTAGAGCTATAATTACTCTGCAACTTTTTATCTTTGAATTTATTGATCTTTTAGTATCAGAAGGGCTTAAGTCACCATAAAGGGCTTAGTATAAGAGCCTAAGTCACCAAACGGAGCGGATTTCGAGTAACTCTAATGGTTAACATAAAATTATACTTAATTGACACAGTTCTGATATGTTATTGAAGATTGACGAAGCCAAAAACCTACAACATATAAAAATCTTCTGTTGAAATATAGGTTGATATCTTTTTTAACATTTAATGAACAATATTATAACTTTTTAGCGAATTTCCTTAAAGGAATATTAGCGAATTTCCTTAAAGGAATAAGCTATTATTACGGTAGTACTCATGGTAAGACCTAAGTCCGAGACCATGTTAACTTTTCATTTTGGGGTCCCCAGAAGCAAAAAACACCATTCGTTCGAATTTATATATATAGAATAGAATAGAAATCTCTTTATTGCAGGAATATAGAAAGAAATACAATTTGTATATATGTCTGTTAACACGATAGCGGCCGTAAATATGGTCCGATTTTAATGAAATTTGGTACAGACGTGTAAAGCGGTAATCACTCGGACCAGTTCGTGAATCAGCCCAATCGAACCATCGGAAAGGGGGGGTAAAGGGGAATAAACCCCCCAAAAGTGGGTTTTTTGAGTTTTTCACATAGAAAAATAAAATTTATCCAATTTTTGTTGGCACCTTTGAATTCAGCTCAAAAAAACAAACAATTTAGTATTTTGAATCACTGCTCTATGTCCATTGGTTGCCGAGATATTGAAAGTGGTAAACACAGTACGTTGTCCCAATGTTAATCTTATGGGAAATAAGTAAAATTCTATATCTCGGTTATTTCTGAACATATCTTGTTAAAACTTGGTAAATAGCTTCTTCTAGTTCAGATCTCCTAAATATTGAATTAAAACCACCCAGTTTTAATATACCTGTAGCAGCAAACCTGCATACTCATTCCCCATGTTTTTCTTATGGAGATTATCAAAACATGTCAAATCTTGCTATGTTTGATTGAAATATGTTGTTTTGCATTTGAAATTCGCTGAGTATGCAGGTCTGCTGCAACGGGGGTATTTTTAATTTCATATCGCTACTATTTGGCCCAGGATCACTGATTGAATTCTGCAATGGTATAAAGTTACCTTAATTTCGTCTAGGATCCGTGAGGTAGATTATTGCATTACCGGTTTTTTTAAATCCATTGTTCAGTAAGTCTATCATATATAAGTTTACAAAAATCTGATATTTTTAACAACGATTTCGAATTGTCGCACAGTAGACTGAGAACAATGCAGTCCTGCCTTGCACTGCAAATCGCACACTCGTCGGAATTCGGGATTTCCAGCGAAATTGTCGGCGGCGCGGCCTCTCAAAGGTGAGGCCATAAATTTATCACCCCAAAATAGTTTTCTCTGAAACTTTACCCGAGAGATCTTAGGGAGAGGTGGGAACACCAACCGATGTCTGATATCGATATACTTGAGGTCTACAGGCCTACCATTAACTATCATTCCCCCGAGCTTGATTATCAAGACGACTTAAGCTATCCGTACATCGACAATCGTGTCATCCTAGGACGGAAATGATAGGTAATAATATCTTGATAAAACCCATTGCTCAATAACGAGAAGGCTAACGAATTTTGTAAAAGAAAAATACCCCCGTTGCAGCAGACCTGCATACTCTGCGAATTTCAAGTGCAAAACAACATATTCGATCCAACATAGCGAGATTTGACATGTTTTTGTAAGCTCCATAAGAATAACATGGGGAATGAATATGGAGGTTTGCTGCTACAGGTATATTAAAACTGGGTGGTTTTAATTCAATATTTAGTAGATCTAAACTAGAAGAAGCCATTTACCAAGTTTTATCAAGTTTTATCAAGATTATTATTTAATTTGTTGGACTTTTCCTATCGCTTCTAGTGTTTAAACTACACTACGTTTCGAGAGGTATTGAAACTCCTCTCGTTTTCAAGTGACCCTACTTAAAGTTACATTAACCTACTTATGTTTATTTAACCTACTTTTTTTGGGTTTTTTGTTTTTTTGACATACAATTACATTCATCCAACATTCAACAGAAATCTCACTCACACAAAATTTCATACAAAACACATTATGGCCCGATCTTAATGAAATTTGGCATGGATGTGTAAAGTAGTAATTATTCGGACGAGTTCGTAAACCAGCCCAATCGGACTACCGGAAGGGGGGGTAAAGGGGAAAACCCCCCAAAATGGGTTTTTAGAGGTTTTACATAGAAAAATAATTTTTTCGAATTTTTTTGGTACCATTGAATTCAGTCCAAAAACAAACAATTTAGTATTTTGAATCACTGCTCTATGTCCATTGGTTGCCGAGATATTGAAAGTGGTAAACACAGTACATTGTCCCAACGTTAACCTTATGGGAAATAAGTAAAATTCTATATCTCTCTTATTTCTCAACATATCTTGATAAAACTTGGTAAATGGCTTCTTCTAGTTCAGATCTACTAATTATTGAGTTAAAACCACCCAGTTTTAATATACCCGTAGCAGCAAACCTGCATACTCATTTCCCATGTTATTCTTATGGAGCTTACAAAAACATGTCAAATCTCGAAATGTTGGATTGAAATTTTTAAAAACCCCTGGCTTCACCTGGTTCTTAAATTGTAGGGTGTCAAGTAAATCTAAGTCTAAGTAGAGTCTGTTGTCAGTGTTCTCAAAAATGTTTGAGAAAATTATTAAAGTAAAGTTATTAAGATATTTAAACAATTTACATTTTTTAGCTGTAAACAGTTTGGCTTCATAAAAAACAAATCCATAGAAGATGCCTTGATCCATGTGACCGACCAAATATATGCCAATTTAAATTTAAGTAAAAACCTCCGGGCTCTTTATTGATTTCAAAAAGGCATTATTTGATCTAGTGAACCATTCTATTCTGAAAATTAGAGTCAGTAGGTGTTAGAGGGGTTGCATTAAAATGGTTTGAAAGTTTTTTGCAGAAAGAAAGCAAGTCGTTAGAATTGGAAACAGTTTCAGTAATCTTGTGTTGTTAAATCCGGAGTTCCTCAAGGATCGGTGGTATCTGCAACCTTATTTCATATATTTATTAATGACCTATTTAATCTTCCATTTAAGGGTAGCGTTAACGTCTTCGCTGACGACATAGCTTTGTTTTATTGCCATGACCAAGAACGAACAATTGGTGAATATATGATGCGAGATCTGGTATTACTGAGGAGGTTGTGCGACACAAACAAAATGGAAGTCAATGTAGGTAAAACTAAATTTGTAAATTTTGATTTTCAAGGTTTTTGCTTTCTTTTCGACACAAAATATCACTCTCTAGCATGTGATCCTCATTTTATTTGTGATTGTCAGGTTATCGAGAGGGTCGATAGTATAAAATACTTGGGAGTCATATTTGATGAAAAGCTGACATGGGAAGAACATGTTAGTGAATTGCATGGAAAAATGAGAGCTTCAATTCGTGCTGCTTATTTTTTAAGAAATTTCTGCAGCACTCTGCTGCTTTGCTTCGAACATTGTATTTTGCTTTAGTGGATTCTCGATTTCAGTATAGAATTGTCTGTTGGGGGGGGGGGGGCGTATAAACATTTAATTGATAAACTTAGAATAACACAAAACCTTTTTTACGACCAATATTAAGAAAAACAGCACGTGAAAGTTCATTCCTGTTGTACTTTTAATTAAAAATATTTAAAAAAGTTCTACACCTTTTTATATAAGGTTTTGAAAGTTTTTTTTTATGTCCGTAGTGGAAATAGGGGAAATCTAAATTTATATTACAATACAAGAAATCAAAGCCGTAGCCAGGAAATTTTTTCGGGGGGGGGGGGGGTTTGGACAGGGCCGACGATTGAATATCCGGCTCATAAAAAGTCGTGACCTTTTTTTTGCTCACGCGTGTGCTTTTCAGATTCGGACCCTTTATTGTCATTTTTGACCCTTTTTATCTGAGTCCGGGGTCTTCCGTCTTCCGCTATTCCGGGGGGGGGGGGGGTTCGACATTTTCGGGGGGTTTTCACGCCCTAGCCACCTCCATTTACTACTATTTCAAGGCTATTTCTACTATTTCGGGGGGGGGGGGGTTCTGACCCCCTAACCCCCCCCCCATTGGCTACGGCCTTGCAAGAAATGTTGTTCAAGGAAAGTTTAGACTGCCCAAGGTTAATAAAATTTTGTTTAGATGTTCTCTACTATATTTCGGGCCAAAATTATTTAATCAGGTTCCTTTATTGAATAACAAACTTAAATTCCTTAAAAAGATAAGAGAATGGATTTTTAGTATTATCGACGTTAGTTACTTGATTCACGTGTTGTCGTAATCTTGTGTAGTTAGTATTACAAATCGTGGGTATTGATATACTGTGTGTAAGCTCGCGAAGTTATATTATCTGTCACTTTGTGGCCTAAGATCTTCTCGCTCGGCCTTGCTTTTTGCGAGGCTGCCAGACTACCTGATGGCTCGATGTGTGTTGGATTATTTACTATCCAAAAGTAATATTTGACATAAAGTAAAAAAAAAACAATTATTTGTTTGTTGTTACAAAATTAGTATTAGTTTTTTTGTTTTATTTATAAAATAAATTGCTATTGGGGAAGATCAGCATAAATTATTTGTTACAAGTAGGAATTGTTAGTTAATTTTATTTACATATGTTTGTATAGATACCATAAGTTATGTAATATGTTACTTTTTCAATAAGCCAATAATCACCACAGTGAGCCTTGGCCTTATCAGAGGGAAGCTAGACTGATAAGAGTGAGTCATGAACTAATTATGTTTGTTTACTGGCCACACTACCGGAAAAGTGGCCAGTTTATTTCCAGAACTTTAATTTATTTTGCAAATGTAACTTTTAGATTGGAAATAAATCATTTATTCATTATTCATTCATTCAATCTCCACAGCTCAAATCTAAAATTCCGGTTTTTATTAATTCCCTAAAATCCCCGAATAATCTTCGGAATAACCGAAAACGGGGCAAATACCCAAGGTCTGTAGAGAACAAGAGAAGGGAAGAGAAGAGAAGAATGACAGTACTGTGATTTTCTTAATCTAAAATGCAAACAAGTCGTAACGTATTTTATAGACCGGAAACTTATAACCACCTGGTTCCACTGGCCTTATAGGATTTAGGCAGCCTGAGAATAATAAGTTTTTTAC